>OY804600.1:8276125-8622427 GCA_963680895.1 Fragum sueziense | reverse complement strand
TCAATGCGGGTCTACATACCAAAAATCAGCTCAATAGCTGCCAGCATTAAGAAAAAAAGTCTGGAAAACTGTAATTTCCCAGTAATTTTCTAAGTCCAGCATCCGTATTTTCCTCAAAAATCACTGGAGCGGAACGAAACTCAAACTTGTTCTGTAACTCATCAATGCGGGTCCACATACCAAAAATCAGCTCAATAGCTACCCCCGTTTAGAAAAAAAGTCCGGAAAACTAATTCACCGGACTGACGGACAGACGGACAGACGGACGGACGGACGGACTGACGGACTGACTGATGGACAGAGTGCAAACCTAAAGTCCCCTTCGGCTTCGCCGGTAGGGGACTAACAATATGCCCCCAATCTTTTGATATGGGGGCATAAAAAGGTAATGTGAAGGAAACACTTTTCATGGAAATCCAAGACAAGAGTTGTCCGCGGACAACGTAGCTCGCCTATACGGGAGCTTGTCACAAAAACAGCTATTTTTTTAAAAGTAGGTCAAACTCCAAGGTCAAGGTCACAAGGTAAAGGGTCATGGTCCCAAATGAAAGGTCTTGGAAGGAGGTATCCATGTGTGAAATATCAAGGCTCTATCAATAATAGCGCAAGATATATAGGCCAGGTTAAAGTTTTTCAAAAGTAGGTCAAACTCCAAGGTCAAGGTCACTAGGTCAAAGGTCAAGATGTATCCATGTATGAAGTATCAAGGCTGTATCTCTAATAGTGCCTGAGATATAGACCAGAGCCGCGTTCTTTAGAGCGAGATTTCTTGAGATATCTTGAGATTTCTTAAGATGTTTTAGGATAAAGCGCTCTTTTGAGTAAGATTTTTAAGACGATCACTGGGAGCCGCCATTGCTCTATACTTCTTTCGGAACCCCTCGGTAAAATCTGTAGAATCTATATGGGATAGAATTGACGGAGTTGTTCCGAATGCTCCATGATTCATAAACCGCGGAGTTCCGAATGCTCAATACATCATACAAATGACGTCATGATGATGTCATTTGTATGAAGAATGGAACATTCGGAACACCTCGCTTAAAATCTTGGTCTCAAAAACATCTTAAGAAATCTTAAAAAATCTCGCTCTAAAGAACGCGTCTCAGGTTAAAGTTTTTCAAGTGAAGACAGGACAGGGCGGTATGCGACGCTTACACTAGGGCTGTGACATTAGCTCCCCGGACATAAAGTCCCGGCTCACTAAAAATTAGACTGTACATTTCGGAAGCTTCTGCAGATGACAAAATGATTTTGATAAAGAAGGATCAGTGTTCAAAACAGCTTAAAGAATATTGAGACAACAGGAGAAAATGCTGGTTATCAGCATTTTCTTCCTTTGCCTCAATAATTACTCGAGCACTTTCTATTAGGAACATAAAAACTAGGTGTTATATAGGAAAGGATCAGTATAATTAAGAGGAAAGCGCTGGGATTTTGCTTAAGATAACAATTGATAATTCTGATGTAAAACTTTCACTTTCACTTCAAAATTTTCGGAAAATTAACCTTTTTTCAGGTCAAATAACCCTTTCCCAAACAAGACCTGGTTTTGACATCCCAAATAGACATGGCTGGGAAAAACATTGAAACAAAAGAAGAAACTGCTGATAACCAGCAGTTTCTCCTTTTGTCTCAATATTTTCTGTGCCATATTTTACACAAAGTCGATCTTTAATAACATCTATTTTGTCATTCTTTAAAGATTTTGAAGTGGATCACCCTAACATGTTGTCGTTTGGGAAAGGGATAACCCATTCCCACACAGTGGTGCCTTTTGATGTCCCATAAGATATTGCAGAAAACAAAAGTATTATGTATACAATCCCCTTACTAGATGACAAATTTTTGTTTTGGTCCAATTTGAAAGGAGTTGTAGATGACAAACTTATGTATACCAAAAGATGACAACCGTTATCAGCATTTTCTGCTTTTGCCTCAATGTTTTCCGAAAGCTTTTCTATTTGAGGCCTAAATAAGCGTCATTTTGTGGGAATGCGTTAACCCATTACCAAACAACAAAATTTTGGGGTAGTCCTATTTGAAAGAAGTTGCAGACGACATTTCACCATGAAGAAATTTCGAAATTTTATAGCTTTTTGGGTAGTAAACATTGTGCGAAATGAAATAATTGCTTGTCACAAGCAATTTCTTCAGTTTCCACAATGTTTTCCAAAGCCATAATTTTGTGGGGAGTCAAACGGAGTCACTGTGTGGTAATGCGTTAATGATGGCCCTTTGGTGAAAATTTGGTATTTTGCTATGTAATTGTAAGGGCAGACCATGTTTACATTCTCATGTGTCATACCCATAAAAGGAAGTTATTTAAATACCATAATTATTCTAATAAACGCCATATTCTAATAAACACCCATCCCCCAAAACTCAGTTGAAATTCTGCATATTTCAAGCCCTATTTTAGCGAAAAATGGTGATTCTAATAAACGCCCATCTACCGATTCAAGATTAAAATAATGTAACTCATAAACAAAGATTATTTCCAAAAGAAACAAAAGCAAGATCTCCAGTCCCCCAATCTGTTTCCAATGAAGGAATTTCATACCAAAATTGTATTTTACCGTCCCTATGACAAAACTGTGCCAAATTTAACTTTGAGTTCATGAATTGACGCTTGATTCGCAAGTTTTGACTAGCAAAAACAGGGGCCTGTTTCATCAAAACATTTAAGACATATTTTTGATTCACCGGTGTCTTAAATATTGCTTAAAACAACAATCGCATTACATAGCTTTTGGTACTCTCTTATGAACAGAGCACATTATCTCTACATTCCATTTCGATAGAATGAGCTCTGTTCTCGCGGGGTCATTTCACGTCTAATCTCGGGGCCTTGGCAGGATTTCAGTATCCAATCGTTGGCGATACACACCAAAACAATTTAAAAAGCTGATACAAGCTTTCATTGGCTGACGCTTCAAATTACCGGCTTCAGCCAAAAATAGAAGCGACGTAATGTATACGTAATCAAACCAGATCAAACTGAATGATTTTGATTCGATAATTCAAATGTTACCGGCTTCAGCCAAAAATAGAAGCGACGTAATGTATATGTAATAGATCATGCAAGATAAAACTGAATGATTTTGATTTGATAATTCAAATGGTGTGCTATAATTAGATTATGACGACCAAATAGGCTGTTGGCGTACCGAAAATTGCAGAGGTTATATTTGATGGTTTAATCAATAGACCTCGGCAATGGAGAGTAAGCTTTTGGTTGATTGGCGATATGTGATTCTTCCTCTAAACGCGTTGTAAAACATCGGTAAGTCAAAAATATGTCATAAATGTTTTGATGAAACTGGCCCCAGGATATATCCAATAAACGCCCACCCCCAAATTTTCCATTGTTGATGCCCAGGTGTTTATTAGAATAATTATGGTACATTCATTGCAATGGGTTGGTACAAAATTACAGGCATTTACAATAATTGTGAGCTAAGTTATTGATTTGTTTCACCATTTCCCAAACAAACAAGATCTGATTTTGATTTCCGTGGTAGAAATACTCTGGGAAAATATTAAGAAAAAAGAAGAAATTATTGATCATCATGCAATTCCTCCTTTATCCCCAATATTTTCTATGCTATAATAATAAACAAACAAACAAAATATTTTCATCTACACTTAGATTCAAATTGGACTAGTATAAAATTTTGCAATTTTGGAAAGGGTTTAATATTCAATAGTCATGTGCTAATCTAACCTCGTTCTGTACACAGATATTGAAAAATCTGTTTTCTTGGTATTCTACTTTCAATTTATAGCAAAAGATAAAGAAAGGACTTTAAATTGAGATAATAAATCAGTTGTTATTGAATTGTACAAAAAACAAAATGTCCTATTTAGGATATAAAGAAGTTAACATGTAATTCAAAGTGATTTGTTTAGCAAAACTTTAAAAATTCAAGATTAGTTCAGATTTTCTGTTGGTGCAAAATGGATTCAATGTATCAAGGAATAGCGGACAGAGGATCGGAAGAGCCGAGATTTGTGTATTGTGATCCATGTAAATATGAACACAAAACAGCAATGGCTGACACATATTGTGTAGACTGTAAGGAACATTTGTGCCCGCAGTGTAAACATTTTCATACCAAGTTTCAGGCCTTTCGTCATCATAAACTGACAACTGGATTTATAGCGGAGAACAAAGAGTCAAAACCATTAAACCTGAAGTTATGTGATATTCACAAGACCAATGAGGTAAAATACTACTGTAACAGTCATAAAAGTGTAATTTGCACAATATGTAAGGCTTCAATTCATTCAGGCTGTAAACTGGACCTCATTACAGAAGTCAGTCAATATGAGGAAGATAAACACCAACTGAGCTTAACAAACGACACAATACAAGATTTAATACAGAGCTTCAGGAATTCTCTACATGGCTCATCTACCAGCATGCATGTCCTTGAAAGGAAAACAACTACCCAACTTTACAAAACCAAACTTCTCCAAATTAAGGACAGAGTTGGTGCAATATTGGATAAAGCATTAGATGATATTTTGATGTCAGAGAGAGAAACTGAAGCCAAACATTCAGAAGAAAGTGAAACAAAACAAGTTTATCATGATGCTGTTAGTGATCTTGGTACATTGTCAAAGAACATAGAAGAAGTCCTGCAGACTGATGATACAGTTGCAACATTTAGTGGCAAACTAAAGGCCCTTAAGCTCAGAGAAGAATACAGTCTGATAGAAAGGAAAATGAAAACAAGGTCTACGGATGCTCCAGCAGATTTGACAAAGTATAACAAACTTATTGAGGAAATGGAAAATAGTATGACGGTATGTGAACTCTACATTAAGCCAACACAGCCCAATGCTGGTCATCCCAACCAACAGCGTAAAGACCATAGTCGGGAGGAAGACACTCATGTAACAGCAGAGAGGAAGAAAAATACTCAACTACAGGCCTGCTTTGGAAGACTATCTGCTGCAACAAGCTACCCTGACTTGGTTACTGCTACTAATGAAGGAAAAACACCCAAACAATCAAAGAAGGTCCAAGAAAGA
Organism: Fragum sueziense; assembly: GCA_963680895.1. NCBI lineage: Eukaryota > Metazoa > Mollusca > Bivalvia > Cardiida > Cardiidae > Fragum > Fragum sueziense. Next base: position 8,617,387 of record OY804600.1, on the reverse strand, counting down.
AAAGTAGTACACAATACAAATGAAGAAGTTTTGTCTGTGGCAAACAATGCAGGGAGTCTGACTAACAATCCAAACTCAAAACCAACATTAAAAACAGCACCTAAACAAACACCACTAAACATATTTTGTAATGAAGACTATCCTAAACTGCTCGAAACAAAATACCAGGAAGTACATGTACAACCTTTCCACGCTCTAAACCGATCACCAGTTGACAATAACTTCAATGATAAAACTGCAAATCCAAAACTGTACAGCAAAATAGTTCAAACTCCTGTTGAAAAACCTGTGAATCCAAGTTTCAACAACATGAAGCCATCATTAATAAGACATTCCGTGGTCAAGCTACCAAGTGATAAGAACACTTGTGACATTACAGGCTCAACTTTCCTACCAAATGGTCAATTAGCCCTTTGTGACCATGAAAACATGAATATAAAACTTACAAACAGAGCCTTTGAAATTACACACAGCTTCAGGCTAGACCATAAACCATGGGATATAACAGCAACAGCTGAGACCGAACTGGCCATCACATTACATTCAAATAGAACAGTACGATTTCTGGAGGTCAGTGAAGATAAAATAATCAATAGGAAGAAGTTCCAAGTAAAACAAGATGTTTGGGGGATTGACAGCTTTGGAGACCTCATCATCATTAGTTTACATGATTTAGAAGGCTCAAACGGTGCAGTAGAAATACGACAACACAATGGAGTGTTGATCAAGCAAATAAAGTCAGACATTTTTGGAAACCTTTTCTTTAAGTCACCTGGATACGTTCTTGTTGAGAAACCAACAGGGAACATCTTTGTAAGTGATGGTAAAATGAATACTATTTTCTGCTTCACTCAAGATGGTGCAATGGTCAGAAAGTTTGAGGATGGAGGCCTTCGATGGCCTAAAAAAATGGTAGCTGACAGTGTTGGCAATCTTATAATCTGTTCAATGTTTTCAGACTCGCTTAAGGTGCTACCACCCAATGGTATCCAGTATAAGACATTTGTCAAATGTGATGGACCACAGACGGTGTCTTACCGTGAAAAAGACAAACATATGATTGTGGGCAAAAATTTGAGTGACACTATCTTGATCTTGAAATATTGATGCTTTTGTGAACATTAAGAGCATAGACAGTTCCGATTTGAAATCTGCTGCAGACAACAAAGTTTTCAGACTTCCTTAACCCTTAACCAAACAACAAAATTTAAACCTTTCCCATATTGCTAGAAATTCCAGAGAACATTTTTAAGTTGATGAAGAGTTAAAAAAATTGAGGAAAATGAAGAAATTGCTTGTCACAAGCAATTTCTTCATTTCCAACAATGTTTTACAAAGCCTTTATCTTGTAGAACATAAAAAAGAGTCAATATATTGGAAAGGGTTAAGGTGTTACCACCCAATGGTGTCCAGTTTAAGACATTTACCAAGTGTGATGGACCATAGACGGTGTCTTACTGTGAAAAAGACAAACATATGCTCGTGAGCAAAAATTTGAGTGACACTATCTTGATCTTAAAATATTAACTGATTCCCAGACTTTTTTACATAAGAAAAAACGCTTGGGAAAACAGTGCAAAAATGAAGAAATTGCTTGTGACAAGCTAATTTTTTCATTTCCCCCAGTGTTTTCTATATGTATAGTCCAAAAAATGGAAAAAAATCATTTAAATGTACTAGAAATTGTCATTTGCAACATCTTTGATTTGGAACAGTCTAAAATTTTTCACAAGCAATTTTTTCATTTTCCATGATGTTTTCCAAAGCCTTTATCTCAGAAGGGTGTCTAAAAGTGTCATTACGGGAGAATGGTTTAGGTTTTGGCATGCAGAAAAGGATTTTACATTGATTTTTACCCATTCCCACACAATGACTCTTTTTGACTCCCAACAAAATAATGACTTTGGAAAACATTGTGGAAAATGAAGAAATTGCTTGTGAAAAGCAATTTCTTCATTTCCCACAATGTTTTCTACCCAAAAAGACCAAAACTTTTTAAAATTCCATTCACTTGAATTGTTGTCTGCAAAATCTTTGAATTTGGACCAGCCTAAATTTTTGCCGTTTGGTAATGGGTTAAAGTTTGTACATACCTTAGATGTCAACATGTTCATTTCGAAGGCTGTTTCTACAAAAGCAGGTGTCTCTATATGCTCTGTAATTATGAGAAATAACTTAATTTGAGGAATGTACAAAAACATTAACAAAATAAACGACAAAAGGGCCATGATGACCATGTATCACTCCACTGACCTTTAGACATACATTTAAGAAAAGTTTGAAATAATGATCAGCATTTTCTTCTTTTGCCTAAAGGTTTTTTTTTATTTTTACAAGTTTAACGGTACAAAAAACCCCGAATTTTATTTACACCACTTTGTATGTGCAGCAGTCTTGAAGTGGCCTTAATTGATTTTGTTTGGGAAAGGGTAAATTGATTGATTAATTTTGTTCTTTTCCCAAACAAGACCAAGGTTTTGTAGCAATTAACTGAAAGGTTTAAAGGTATACTAATTTGTTGAAAAAGGTCTTTGATGTAAAGAGTATGTGTAAACCTATGCAGAAAGAAGATATTTCAAGCAAAGAACCATGTCCGGGTTACCTACTAGAAATGTATAGTTGTAGTCTTGTAGAAAATCTTAACTTCATTGCCCCACAATTTAACAACAGATTTTTACATTTTAAAATTGAAGCCTTCTAAAATGTTGTTTACCAAAGGACTAATCAATAAATCAATGAAATGATTGTAATCTTACTTCTGGATGTTTTTACTCCCTGTGCCTTGTAATCCTCTATTTCTTTATCCTTGTTTTGTATCAGCTTTATCAATTCCTCTTTCTGTCTAATTAACTCCACAACCATCGCCATTAATGGCATGATTAGGTGCTCCGACCCCTGTAATTTATTAATTGATTGCTTGATTAATTGATTGATTGCAAATTTGCAATCCTACTTCTGGATGTTTTTACTCCTTGTGCCTTGTAATCCTCTATTTCTTTATCCTTGTTTTGTATCAGCTTTATCAGTTCCTCTTTCTGTCTAATTAACTCCACAACCATCGCCATTAATGGCATGATCAGGTGCTCCGAACCCTGTAATAACCAGATTTGATTTGTTACTATCTCTTTATCCTTGTTTTATATTAGTTTTATCAGCTCTTTTTTCTGTCTAATCAACTTCACAACCATCGCCATTAATGGCATGATTAGGTGCTCCGAACTCTGAAATATCATAGTCCAAGCAAGCTTACATGGGCTGGTATTCAACTATCAATCTAAATGTACAACCATTGCCATTAACCCTATCCCAAACAAGACTGGGTTTTGACATCAATAATCTTAAATGCTAGGGAAAACATTGAGACGAATGAAGAAACTGCTGATAATCAGCAGTTTCTACTTTTGTATGTGTCACATTGCAGTTGCACATAAATTGTTTTTTTATTAACATCCATTTAGCCTCAGCAGCAGCTTTAAAATCGGAGTGTAAAATTTCACTGTTTGGGAAAGGGTTAATGGCATGATTAGGTGCTCCGAACCCTGAAATAAAGATCATTTGTCTGGATGTGGTGAATCTTTTAAACATAATCTGGGGCCTGTTTCATCAAAACAATTAAGACATATTTTTGATATACCGGTGTCTTAAATATCGCTTAAAACAACAACCGCATAACGCAAGTCATGATAGATTGGCGATAGGCGTTTCTTACCCGAAACTTATCGTAAGTCATCGGTAAGTCAAAAATATGTCTTAAATGTTTTGATGAAACCGGCCCCAGATTAAAAATTATTGACAAACAAAGCAAGTACTCAAATCCACAATTCTTGGATCAGTAGTCACTATCATTACCAATCAAGCTACCAGAGCTTGAAGTAAATGATGATTACTCCTAGTCTTTGAAACAAACAACAACTTAAAAGAAGTGCACATTAACAGCAAAGAAATAATTTTCACTCAGTCCCATTTAAAGAAAAGAAAGTTTTTGTAACAATAAGCAATTTCTCCATTTCCCGCAAAACTTTCTGAGCTATACTAAGCACATTCTCTACTTTTCCTCTCGTTATCTCAACATCAGATGAGTCATATTTCCGCTCAAGTTAAAGTTAAAGCCTGGCCCATCCTAAATGATTAATGGATGTCAAAAAGTTTACAAAGTAATTCCGTAAGACAGCCCTTGAAATTTAGCAATTTCTTTCCTTTTCCTACTATATTACAATAATAGATGTGCAATAAAAATGGTTATACGTCATTTTAACCCTTTCCCAAACAAGACCTGGTTTTGATGTCCCTAATAGATATGGCTTAGGAAAACATTGAGACAAAAGAATAAACTGCTGATAACCAGCAGTTTCTCCTTTTGTCTCAATATTTTCTATGCCATATTTTACACAAATCCTATCTTTAATACCCGGTCACATCCATTTTGTCATTTGTGGCAGTTTTTGAAGTGGATCACCCTAATATTTTGCCGTTTGGGAAAGGGTTAAAGTGAAAGCATGGTCCCATCCTTACTGGTCAATGGATGTCAAAAAGTTTACAAAGTAATTCCGAAAGACAGCCATTGAAATTTAGCAATTTCTTTCCTTTTCCTACTACATTTCAATTATAGATGAGCAATTAAAATAGTAATATGTCATTTTACCCATTACCACACAATGATTCTCTTTGACTCCCTACAAAATAATGGCTTTGGAAAACATTGTGGAAAATGAAGAAATTGCTTGTGACAAGCAATTTCTTCATTTTCCACAATGTTTTTCGTCCAAAAAGACCTAAATATTAGAAATTCCATTCACTCCAAATTGTCTTCTGCAGGATCTTTCAATTTGGAGCGCCCTAAAATTTTGTCGTTTGGTAATTATGGGTAAATCAAACTTAACAAAATCAGGTGAGTCTAACTGCAGATATGTTGAGTATTTTGATGGCATCGTATTTTATCAAATGCAACTCCTTCCAAATAGGACCAGTCTAACATTTCCTTGACAGGAAAGGATAAATTTTAACCCATTACTTCACAGTGATGCTTTTAGACTCCTCCAAAAGAAAAGGATTGGGAAAACATTGTGGAAAATGAAGAAATTGCTTGTGACAAGCAATTTCTTCATTTATCACGATGTTTTCTAACCCAAAATGGAGTGATTTTTAAAATTTCATCAACTTGAAAGTGTCGTCTAGAACATCTTTGAATTTGGACCTGTCCATTGACTAAGCAGCCAGTCTACAATATTTCCAGTCTATTTTTTTTTTATTTTTGGACTGACTAATTTGACGCATCACTTTATCCATTTTTGGATAAAAATCACTACGCGGTGCGCATAACTCCAAAATCCTGTCGCCAAAAAGTAGCAAGCAGAAAATTGCAACTACAAATACATTTGCAACAAAATAAAGTTTGATTTTCGTCTCAATTTCATCTAATAAAATAATTAATTCAATTTAGATTATTCATTTTACTCTATGCAAGCATATGAAGCAAATATGCCGCGTGACAGGAAGTCATGAGGAAGTACCACGTGTACGCATTTTATGGGCGCTGACATCTTGAAAGTAGTTAACCCAGAATGCCCACCAGAGATAGATGGTAATCGACAGGTGGCGACATCTATTGGTAGATATTGTGGACCTGTCTGAATTATTGCCGACTGTTAATGAGTTAATACTGCTCTTTTCCTACTAACCATTGCACTTTTGGCTGGCTGGCACTGAAAGTTCCAGGAAAATGGCAAACCCTAAAATTTACTGTTTGGGAAAGGGCTAAATACCCCAGGTTGTTTTACTAACCATTTCACTGGTGGCTGGTTGACATTGAAAGTTCCAGGAAAATGGCATCCCTGCCAGCTCTGAGTTGATCGACAGTAGAAGTTTGGGCTGATCCTCGTCTACACCACGTTTTAATGTCACCTGAAATAAAGTCACATCAAATTAACCTCTAACTTAACAAAACCTGATCTTGACGCCCCAAATTGGAAAGGCTTGGGAAAACATTGAAACAAAAGAAGAAACTGCTGATAACCAGCAGTTTCTCCTTTTGTCTCAATGTTTTCTATGCCATATTTTACACAAATTCTATCTTCAATAACTTAAATTTTGTCATTTGTGGCAGATTTTTAAGAGGATCACCCTAAAAATTTGCCATTTGGGAAAAGGTTAAAATTGATCCTTTCCAAAATGGCAGCATTTTTGGATGGCATTATTCAATCCCTGCTGCAGACCACAGAATGGATGTTGATAACAATAGGATTTGTGTACAATCTAGCACAGAAAATATTTAGACAAAAGGAGAAAATGCTGAATATCAGCATTTTCTTCTTTTGTCTCAATGTTTTCCCTAGCCTCTTCTATTGAGGACATCAAAACAAAGTCTTGATGTGGAAAGGGTTAATGGAGTAATAGATTGATTAACCAATTACCAGACAGCAAACTTTAGGCTTGCCCAATTTAAAAGACAATTTCAAGTGACAATCTTGCATGCCAGATAACTAGTGTCTTCTCATTTTTTCCTTAAGCCATTACCAAACAAATGTTGCAGACGACAATTTCAAATGAATACAATTTAAGTTTTTGTTGTCTTTTGGGGTAAAAAACACTACGGGAAATGAAGGAATTGCTTGTCACAAGCAATATCTTCATTTTCCACAAGGTTTTCCAAAGTCTCTATCTTGAAGGGAGCCAAAAAGCGGCAATGTTTAGGAAAGGGTTAAGCACTTCGATGCAACAAACTGAAGATGTTCTGTTGACGGTATTACACTATTTTAAACTTGACTGATTTTTTAACAGTTTTTGCAACATTTGGAATTTAACCCTTTCCAAAATAGCCAAAAATTAGACTAATCCAATTAGAAAACTGCTGTAGAAAACAAAGTGGATGTTGATAAAAAAAAATCAAATTTGTGTACAATATATAACAGAAAATATTGAGACAAAAGGACAAAATGCTGATCAGCATTCGCAGGGAAAGGGTTATCACAATTTCAACCCTTTCCCAAACAAGACCTGGTTTTGACGTCCCGAATAGAAAAGGCTTGGGAAAATATTGAAACAAAAGAAGAAACTGCTATGCCATATTTTGCAAGTTCTATCTTTAATAACTACCATTGTGTCATTTGTGGCAGTTTTTTATGCGGATCACCCTAAAATTTTGTCATTTTGGAAAGGGTTAAACAGTATTTCAGCAGGCATGTGACGAGTACTGACTTTTTAATACTTGAATAATACTTGAGTATTTCAGATTTGGTACTTGTACTTATGAGTACTGAGTACTAAACTGGTTACAGTACTTAAGTAGTACTCGAGTAGTACTTAAGTATTCTTGAGTATTATATGAGTACTAGAATGACATGCAATATACAACAAAATTTTAACAAGGAAAAGTTACATTTTGTGTTTAACATGGTTTATTGCTCAACAAGAAATCCTGCTAAGCAAAATAAATATGTTTATGTAGTACTTAGCAATCACACTGATGGTACAGTACCAGATTTTATTAAACAGTATTGAATCTCTCTCTCTTTCTCTCTTGTAAGGAATTAAATGAATAAGCTGGGGATAGAATTGAGTTCATTTTCTGGTATTGACCAACTAAAAGGTATACAATTTTAATACTGTAAACTCATGTCTTTCGCTTGTCGAGAATATATGTATTCTTTGTAATTTGCTATAAACATATATTTGTTTGATGCAATAAACTCTTTGTATTGTGTTCTATTCTAATACAGGTTAGCATCTATGATAGACTAATAATATACATGTATATAGCCAAACAATACATAACAAAGGATTAGTTTATTATAATTGCCTAAAGGTGTGAATTGTGTCATTGATAACCCTTTCCTAAATGGCTAAAGTTGAGGTTTGTCTAATTTGAAAGCTGGTGCAGATGACAAAATGGATAATGAGAAAGATTGGATTTGTGTACATTATAGCTTGGAAAATATTGAAACAAAAGGATTATCAGCATTTTCTTCTTTTTTCTCAATGTTTCCCAAACATTTTCTTATAGGTATTTCAAAACCAGGTCTTGTTTTGGAAAGGGTTAACACAGGTAAAATGGGTCTATGACATTTCATCGACAGACAAATCATCGACACAACTAATTACCGACACGATAATTGGTAGACACGACAAATCATCGAAAGACAAAATCACCGACCGTGTCGTGTCGATTATTTGTCACATTTTTCAAAGTAACCAATGATCCGAGGTGGTTGTACAATTATTCATACCAAATGATTGTACAAATATAATATCGCCGCAGGTGAATATCGCTCACCAATTTTCAAGAGTTAAAAAATACCAGACAAGATTCACAAGGTATAGCCCCCTTAAAACAAAATGGTGTTATGTATACTGATCCTAAGACTAAGGCCAATATACTTAACAACCAATTTCATTCTGTGTTCACACCAAAGTCTCCATTGAAACTCAGCCAACTATGCGAACAGAAAATACAGGGTCGTCAATCTCATGCCTATACCCCTATGCCAGACATAGTCATTTCAGAGCGTGGTATCCTGAAACTCCTGAAGGACTTAAACCCCCACAAGGCTTGTGGACCAGATCAGCTAAAGCCACTAGCTGCAAAAGGTAAGAGAGGAGATTGCTCCTATTCTGGCAGTAATTTTCCAACAATCTCTCTCAACAGGAACCATCCCAGCTGACTGGTCTGAAGCAAATGTGAGCCCACTTTTCAAACAAGAGTGCCTGAAAGGCACCGATATCGCTCACCTGAGTTCTTCGTGTACATATTTATTTGATTGTGTACAATATAAATTTTGTTGTAAACAAATATACATGTCACATCAAATTATTGCAAACTAGAATATCACTGAAAGTGATCATACCCCCCAACAGCACTGTTTTTGTTCATTTTGAGAAGTACATTTCATTTGAACTGTGAGCTTATCAATTGGGAAAAAGAGCAACAGACCAAACAGCACAGTCACTCAAGGTACATTCCTGTAAGGTTTGGTTCAACTTTGCCAAATAATTGCGAACTTTTTAGCATTTTCTCATGATTTCGTTAAGTCTGATAAGCCTTGCCCTGCCACAACCACATTTTTTGATGAATAAAAAATTTGTGAACAAATATTTTAACGAGTCACCCACTGATAATTCCTGCCAAGTTTGGTAACAAAATACCTGATGGTTAAGGAGAAGAAGATTTTTGAAGAATTATCTAACGATTTCTCAAAGTCTTCTAAGCCCCACCCTGCCACACCTACAATTGTCACCCAATCAAAAATTCATGAGCATGTGTTGAAAACAGTCACTCAAGGGACATTTCTGCCAAGCTTGGTTCAAATTGGCCTGATAATTGATTTTTAAAGATTTTTCACATGATTTTTCTAAGTCTGATAAGCCTGCCACGCCCACAATTTTTGACGAATAAAAAATTCACAAACAAATTTTGAAAAGGGTCTCCCTAGAAACATTTCTGCCAAGTTTGGAAAGAATTGGCCCAGTGGTTAAGGAGAAGAAGATTTTTGAAGAATTATCTAATAATTTTTCGAAGTCTGATAAGCCCCGCCCGGCCACGCCCACTAATTTTTGACGAATCAAAAATTCACGACCAAGTTTTAAAAAGGGTCACCCAAGGAACATTTCTGTCAAGTTTGGAAAGAATTGGCCCAGTGGTTAAGGAGGAGAAGATTTTTGAAGAATTATCTAATAATTTCTCGAAGTATGATAAGCCCCGCCCTGCCACGCACACATTTTTTGACGAATCAAAAACTCAGGAACAAGTTTTGAAAAGGGTCACCCAAGGAACATTTCTGCAAAATTTGGAAAGAATTGGTCCAGTGGTTAAGGAGGAGAAGATTTTTGAAGAATTAATTTACAATTTCTTTAAGTCTGATAAGCCCCGCCCTGCCACGCCCACATTTTTTGACGAATCAAAAATTCACGAACAAGTTTTGAAAAGGGTCACCCAAGGAACATTTCTACCAAGTTTGGAAAGAATTGGTCCAGTGGTTAAGGAGGAGAGGATTTTTGAAGAATTATTTAATGATTTCTCTAAGTACGATAAACCCCGTCCTGCCACGCCCACAATTTTTGACGAATCAAAAATTCACGAACAAGTTTTGAAAGGGGCCACCCAAGGAACATTTCCGTCAAGTTTGGAAAGAATTGGCCCAGTGGTTAAGGAGAAGAAGATTTTTGAAGAATTAATTTACAATTTCTTTAAGTCTGATAAGCCCCGCCCTGCCACGCCCACATTTTTTGACGAATCAAAAATTCACGAAAAAGTTTTGAAAAGGGTCACCCAAGGAACATTTCTGCCAAGTTTGGAAAGAATTGGTCCAGTGGTTAAGGAGGAGAAGATTTTTGAAGAATTATCTAATGATTTCTCTAAGTACGATAAGCCCATCCCTGCCACGCCCACAATCTTTGACGAATCAAAAATTCACGAACAAATTTTGAAAGGGGCCACCCAAGGAACATTTCTGTCAAGTTTGGAAAGAATTGGCCCAGTGGTTGAGGAGAAGAAGATTTTTGAAGAATTACCTAAATGATTTCTTTAAGTCTGATAAGCCCCGCCCTGCCACACCCACAATTTTTGACGAATCAAAAATTCACGAACAAGTTTTGAAAAGGGTCACCCAAGGAACATCCCTGCCAAGTTTGGTCAGGATTTGCCCAGTGGTTGAGGAGGAGAAGATGTTTAAAGAAATTGTTGACGACGGACGACGCACAACGGACGACGGACGCCGGATAGTGACTGACCCTAAGAGCTCCTCTTGAGCTCGTTGAGCTCAGGTGAGCTAAAAAGGTGAGAGATGCATGGCCTCAAACTACAGACCTATTTCCCTCACATGCATTTGCTGCAAGCTCATGGAGCATATTGTTACTACAAATCTCATGTCACATTTGAACGGTAACAATATTCTCTATGACCTTCAGCATGGTTTCAGGTCCAAGAGGTCATGTGAGACACAGTTAGTGTCGCTGGTAGAGGACTTGGCAAGAAATCTACAGCAAGGTAAACAGACTGACCTTGTCTTGCTTGACTTTAGTAAGGCTTTTGACAAGGTCAGTCACACTAAACTCCTCTACAAGCTACACAACTATGGTGTCAGAGGCAGCAGCTTGGCATGGATTAAGGCATTTCTTGCAGGTAGGTCGCAGAGGGTAGTGATCGAGAACGTAGCATCCGATACAGTCCCAGTAACCTCTGGTGTTCCTCAGGGGTCCGTTCTCGGTCCTATCCTCTTTCTGATCTATATAAACGATCTGCCTCAAGATGTCGCCTCCCGTGTCAGGTTGTTCGCTGATGATACCGCTGCATACCTTGCCATTTCACGAGAGGCGGACTCGGTCATACTACAGAACGACCTGGATCGGCTCCACCAGTGGGAACTGCAATGGGATATGGAGTTCAATCCAAGTAAGTGTAATGTCATCCATATTACCAAAGCTAGAACTCCTATCCCTACCCAATACTCACTTCATGGGCAAGTACTTGAGGCCGTTAAGCATTCCAAGTACCTTGGTGTAGAGATAAGTGATGACTTATCCTTTAACCACCACATAGGTAAAGTTGCCAGTGCTGGAAACAAGGCCCTAGGATTCATAAGGCGCAATATTACACCAAAGCACCAAGGTATACGCGATATGGCCTACAAGTCACTTGTCCGCCCCATACTCGAGTACGCTTCCCCTGTGTGGAGCCCCCATACCAAACAAAATACCCGAAAATTGGAGATGGTCCAGCATAGAGCAGCAAGGTGGGTCACATCCAACTATTCCACATATGTGAGTGTGACTGCCATGCTTTGTACATTGGGCTGGCGCACCCTCGAAAATAGACGGGCAGACGCCAGACTCTGTCTATTTTACAAAATTGTAAATGGCCTTGTTGCAGTCCCAGTGCCACCATACCTCCAACACCCCACAAGACTCACAAGACACTCACACCCCCTCGCATACAGACAGCTACAAGCTACTTCAAATGTTTATAAGTACTCCTTCTTTCCTCTAGCTGTTGTGGAGTGGAACCGTCTGCCGTCAAATATTGTCATGCTGCCGACAATTGACTCCTTTAAAAGAGGAGTCAGCAGTATTGACCATTGTAAACCATAAAAAGTATATCTGTTTTTATCTGTTTTATCTGCACTGCACATTAAACGTTACAACTTTTAACAGCACTCTACTATCTTTTTTCACATTCCCACATTATTTTAGATTCACTTTTCCATCCCTTTTTAACAACTTGCACTGACGCGCAGACCTGCACAAAATCTCCGCGAGGGGGTGCTGCAGTACTAATAGATAGATAATAGATAGAAGAGTTTGTTGTTGAGTTTCCCATCCCAATATTTACAATTTTTTTAGAAACTTTATGCTCAGAACAGTCCCGTACAGAATTACGAAAAGATGCTTTTTTGAGAGGAGAAGTTCCCAAACTTCCAAAAAGTGGGAAATGACGTGAAATCACTATATTATGGAATAATAGTCCAGTCAAACTAAGACTGAAACAGGGGCAACCTGGACAAAATTAGAACAGAAATGAAACTTATATCCTACGTTGTGATTTGAGTAGATCTAATTATGGGTAAAAAAGTGGATATTTTGCTGTGAAAAGGTAGGCCTAGATACTTCCTGAGTAGAATGGCATAAGTTTCATTTCTGTTCTAATTTTGTATAAAGTCTATTTTGACTGGACTATTAGTGAAAACTTTTGAAACTCGACCAGTGATGGACTTTTTACGGGGAATTGGGCACAATATTGCTTATAAATAGATAAATAGATAAAGTATCCAATCTGAATAAAAGACAACAGTTTGTCGATGAGTGTCGATGTTTGTCAATTATTTGTCGATCTTTTTTTAGATGTTTTGTCCTGTCGATTGTTTGTCCTGTCTGTAATTAGTCGTGTCGATGATTTGTCTGTCGATGATCTGTCGCGCTCCCGGTAAAATAATGACTGGTACGTATACTGAATGTGGTCCATGCATTTGTATTCTGATTTAATCATTTGTTCTTTTGAAATCTGTTTTCTAATATAAAGTACTCAAAAAGATTCATGAGTACTGAGTACTGAAGGGTCAGTACTTGAATAAGTATGAGTATGAGTACTTATTTTTTACATGAGTACTGAGTACCAGTGAGTACGGGGAAAAGTGGTACTTGTACTCATAATACTTAAGTACAAGTATGAGTATCACATGCCTGTATTTCAGTCATTTCATGGTGGCACTAAACCATGGATTCCTGTTGTTTTTACCACGGCATCCTTTCTTTGCCTCCAGATGCTCTTAACACTTTTGTTTATGATTACGAGTATCCATCCATTGGTGAGAGACAAATGTCAGAGAGGATATTCACCACAGATTGAACCCTGGACCAGTGATTGAGAGTCTTAACACCATATTAACTGTGATATGGCCCTGTTCACAATGGGAACTTCTTGTAATGTTACCTTTAATGATGTGTTAGCATCTTCTTGAGTTTTCTCTAATGCTGTCTGTATTTGGTCCAAGATTCTTGTTAATGGGGCTTCTATAGCAGGGTTAAGTTTCTGAAATAGATATTAAGGCATAAAATGTATATTTAACCCTTTCCCAAACAAGACCTGGTTTTGACGTCCCTAATGGAAATGGCTTGGGAAAACATTGAGACAAAAGAAGAAACTGCTGATAACCAGCAGTTTCTCCTTTTGCCTCAGTATTTTCCTAGCTATATTGTACACAAATCCTTTATTATTCAATGCCCATTTTGTCGTCTGCAGCAACTTTCAAATTGGACCGCCCTAAAATTTTGTCGTTTGGGAAAGGGTTAAGGCATGCATAAACAAGAGATGTTTGTAAAACATATATGCCCCCTCAAGGGCCTACATTTGATGTAGGTCAAAGTCCAAGGTCAAGTTAACAAGGTCCAAGGTCATGGTCAAATATAAAAGGTCTTGGTTGGAGGTGTCTATGTGTGAAATATCAAAGCTGTATATGTAAAAGTAAAATGAAACATAGGCCAGGTTAAAGTTTTTAAAAGTAGGCCAAATGCCAAGGTCAAGGTCATGGTCAAATGTGAAAGGCCTTGGTTGGAGGTGTCCATGTGTGAAATATCAAGGCTGTAGGTGTAAAAGGACATGATATATATGCCTGGTTTCAGTCTTTTTAAAAGTAGGTCAAACTCCAAGGTCAAGGTTGCAATATTTAAGGTCATGGTCAAATATGAAAGGTCTTGGTAGGAGGTGTCTATGTGTGAAATATCAAGGCTGTAGGTGTAATAGGACATAAGATAAAGGCTAGGTTAAATATTTGTAAAATGATGTAAAAATCAAAGGTCAAGGTCACACAGGCGAAGGTCATGGTCAAATGTGAAAGGTCTTGGTAGGAGGTGTCCATGTATAAAATATTGAGACTGTATAGGTAACAGGACATGAGATAAAGGCCTAGTTTAAGTTATTTAAAAGTAGGTCAAACTCCAAGGTCAAGGTCCAAGGTCATGGTCAAAAGTGAAATATCTTGGTTGGAAGTGACCATGTGTGAAATATCAAGGCTGTATATGTAAAATGACATAAATATAGGCCAGGTTAATGTATTATTAAAGTAGGTCTAACACCAAGGTCAAGGTCACAAGGTCCAAGGTCATGGTCCAATGTAAAAGGTCTTGGTCGTAGGTGTCCATGTGTCAAATATCAAGGCTGTATGTGTAAAAGGACATGATATATCGGCTAGGTTAATTTTTTTTTAAAGTAGGTCAAAGTCCAAGGTCAAGGTCACAAGGTCCAAGGTCATGGTCAAATGTGAAAGGTCTTGGTAAGATGTGTCCATGTGTGAAATACCAAGGCTGTATGTGTAATAGCACATAAGATATAGGCCCAGTTTATTTTTTTTTAAAAGTAGGTCAAACTCCAAGCACAAGGCCACATGGTTCAAGGTCATAGTCGTATGTGATAGGTCTAGGTCGGAGGTTTCCATGTGTCAAATATCAAGGCTGTATGTGTAAATGGACATGATATATCGGCCAGGTTAAAGTTTTTTAAAAGTAGGTCAAACTCCAAGGTCAAGGTCACAAAGTCCAAGGTCATGGTCAATTGTGAATGGTCTTGGTAAGATGTGTCCATGTGTGAAATATCAAGGCTGTATTTGTAAAAGGTCATGAGATATATGCCGGGTTTATTTTGTTTTAAAGTAGGTCAAACTCCAAGGTCAAAGTCACAAGGTCCAAGGTCATGGTTAAATGTGAACGATGTTGATAGGAGGTATCTATGTGTGAGATATCAAGGCTGTATGTGTAAAAGGACACGGGATATAGGCAAGGTTAAGAATTAAGCGTAAAAATCAACAAAGGGCAATAACTCCAAAAATTTGATTGGCAGAATTACAGTTCTTGTGCACTGCACCTCTCCATAATGAAATCTATTCACCTGTAAAGTTTCATGATTCTACCTTACATATTTTTTGAGTTGTGCTCCGGACAAGAATTAAGTTATAAAATCAACAAAGCGCAATAACTCACAAAATATGATCAGCAGAGTTATGTTTCTTGTACACTGCACCTCTCCATAATGAGATCTATCCACCTGTGAAGTTTCATGATTCTACCTAACATAGTTTTTGAGTTATGCTCCGGACAAGAATCAAGTTTGAAAATCAACAAAGGGCAATAACTCAAAAAATTTGATCAGCAGAGTTACAGTTCTTGTGCACTGCACCTCTCCATAATGAGAGCTATCCACCTGTGAAGTTTCATGATTCTAACTTTTATACTTTTTGAGTTATGCTCCGGACAAGAATCAAGTTTGAAAATCAACAAAGGGCAATAACTCAAAAAATTTGATCGACAGAGTTACGGTTCTTGTGCACTGCACCTCTCCATAATGAGATCTATCCACCTGTAAAGTTTCATGATTGTACCTTACATACTTTTTGAGTAATGCTCCGGACAAGAATCAATTAATAAAATCAACAAAGGGCAATAACTCCAAAAATTTGATCGGCAGAGTTACAGTTCTTGTGCACTGCACTTCTCCTTAATGAGATCTATCCACCTATAAAGTTTCATGATTCTACCTTACATACTTTTTGAGTTATGCTCCGGACAAAAATCAAGTTATAAAATCAACAAAGGGCAATAACTCAAAAAATTTGATCGGCAGAGTTACGGTTCTTATGCACTGCACCTCTCCATAATGAGATCTATCCACCTATAAAGTTTCATGATTCTACCTTACATACTTTTTGAGTTATGCTCCGG
Organism: Fragum sueziense; assembly: GCA_963680895.1. NCBI lineage: Eukaryota > Metazoa > Mollusca > Bivalvia > Cardiida > Cardiidae > Fragum > Fragum sueziense. The sequence continues at coordinate 8,601,190 of OY804600.1, read as the reverse complement.
ACAAGAATCAAGTTATAAAATCAACAAAGGGCAATAACTCAAAAAATTTGATCGGCAGAGTTACGGTTCTTGTGCACTGCACCTCTCCATAATGAGATCTATCCACCTGTGAAGTTTCATGATTCTACCTTTAATACTTTTTGAGTTATGCTCCGGACAAGATTTGGTCTACGGACAGACCGACCGACCGACCGACCGACCGACCGACCGACCGACCGACCGACCTTCCGACCGACCGACCGACCGACCGACCGACCGACACTTGCAAAACAATATACCCCCATTTTCTTCGAAAGGGGGCATAATGAAACATACATACATATATCATTCAGTAAATTAATATGCCTTTAACATCCGGCTTTGTACTCAAATATCCCTTACATGGGCTATCAAAGTAAACAATTTTCCTCCAAAATTTCTAAATGTCTTTTATCCCACAGTCAAATAAATTGTATTAGATATGGCACCAAAATATGACGTAAAATAGTTTTTTTTTATGTCACACAAAACAAAAAAGTCTCTGAAGAAATAGTAGAATCAATAAGACAATGCTGGAACAAGATACGCCCATTACACTGCTTATGAAAAACAACAAATGGCAATAACTCATAAAATAGACCAGGTAGAGTTATGGTTCTTGTGCACTGCATTCCGTAATGATGAGAAGAATTTAACTGCTTAATTTAAAGTAAATCGGACTTAACCCTTTTCCAAACGACAACATTTTAGGGTGGTCTAATTTGAAAGGAGCTGCATATGGAAAAATAAATCATATCAAATGGAGAAAATAGTTATGTTATATCCAAGAAAATATTCAGGCGAAAGAAGAAAGTGCTGATTATCAGCACTCTCTTCTTTTGCCTCAATATTTTCCCAACCATTTTCTCTTAGAGACGTCAAAACCTGGTCTTGTTTGGGAAAGGGTTAAGGTAACAGCGTTATGCTCCGGACAAAAAAGTGGACAACGCCCGGACGCCGTACGCCACGGGTGATCCCATAATATGTCCCGTCTTTGACGAGCGTATAAAAAGCCATCATCCGTTTTATCTGTAACTTTGGCTTTGGTAGATCTAGGATTTCTGGGAAGGTTTTAAACATACACAAAGTGGGGTTCGTTTTCCTAGTACATGTATTAAACAATTTTGCATGAAAATGAAATAATCAGACTCCTTGGGGGGAGGGGGGGAGGGGGGATTCCATATTGAGGTTCTTTTGAAGCTCCAAAACCCCTTTGGATTCACCACTGTCTAGGCTTACCTTGACTCTCTTCATCAACACTGTGTCGGCAATTTCTTCATACCAGAAGTTATTCAAGTCTGATATGAGAAATTTATACGAGTCTTGTGTAAACAAATACTTTATATGGTAGGCCTTATCTTCCACTTGGAAAGTTTGCCACGGGCATGCATTCAAATCTGGTTTCCATTGTCGCCGCCATTCTGTTTCTGTTGTCATTCTGTCATAAGAGAAAGATATGAGAAATTTATATGAGTCTTGTGTAAATAAATGAGCCGGGATCTGGAAAAACATCACTTATTGCATTTGAGACAGCCATGTTTCAAGATCAGGCTGTGCCTAGGTGAAGTCTGACCTGGATCTATATTATTCTCATATGGTTGCTACAGGCCACGAAGAAGCTATTGGAGATCAACATGGTTCTTGATCACTGATCAGACTGTGTTTACACGCAGGCGGATCAATCTGAAACCAGGTTGGGCTCAAAAGCCTTGAAGGACCTTTTTCCAGATGCTGGCTTGAATACTTTATATGGCAGACCTTCTCTTCCACTTGGAAAGTTTGCCAAGGACATGCATTCAAACTGGTTTCCATTGCCGCCGCCATTCTGTTTCTGTTGTCATTCTGTCATTAGAGAAAGATACGAGAAATTTATATGAGTCTTGAGTAAAAAAATGAACCAGGATCTGGAAAAAGGTCCCTTATAGCATTTGAGACAGCCATGTTTCAAGATCAGGCTGTGCCTAGGTGAAGTCTGACCTGGATCTATATTATCATCATATGGTTGCTACAGGCCACCAAGAAGCTACTGGAGAACAACATGGTTCTTGATCACTGATCAGACTGTGTGTATACACAGGCTGATCTGAAACCAGGTTGGGGTATAAAGCCTTAACCCAATACCAGACGACACAATTTTGGTCTGTTCCAATTTCAAAGATGTTGCAGACGACAATTACAAGTTGATGAAAATTTAAAAATCATTCCATTTTGGTTAAGAAAACATTGTGGAAAATGAAGAAATTGCTTGTCACAAGCAATTTCTTCATTTTTCACAATGTTTTCCCAAGCCTTTCCTTGTTAGGGAGTCAAAAGGCGTCAATGTTAAAGGACCTTTTTCCAGATCCTGACTCAAAATACTTTATATGGTCTCAGGCCTTATCTTCCACTTGGAAAGTTTGCCACGGACATGCATTCAAATCTGGTTTCCATTGTCGCCGCCATTCTGTTTCTGTTGTCATTCTGTCATTAGAAAAAGACTAGCAATTTTACCCGTCTCGAAATTTGACCTTTGACCTCGATGACCTTGACCTATCCGGGGCTGACCTTTGACCTCGATGACCTTGACCTATCCGGGGCTGCACTCCACCTAATCCCGTCCCGTAACCCGTAAGCAATCCCGTCCCGTAACTAAGCAATCCCGTCCCGTAACCCGTAAAAACGATAAATTTGACCTTTGACCTCGATGACCTTGACCTTTCAAAAAATGAACCCCTCAAGCTAATATCCGGGGCCGCCCTCCACCTTCCCTCCAAGTTTGGTGAAGATCGGCCCAAGGACCTGGGAGGAGTAGGGGAACAAACAGACAAACAGACAAACAGACAAACAGACAAACAGACAAACGTTGCTCAAATTATAGTATGATATGAGAAATTTCTTGAGTAAATAAATGAGCCAGGATCTGGGAAAACGTCCCTTATAGCATTTGAGACAGCCATGTTTCGAGATCAGGCTGTGCCTAGGTGAAGTCTGACCTGGATCTATATAACTCTCTGATATGGTTGCTACAGGCCACAAACAAACTATCGGATCGAGGGGATTTAAAAGAAGTTGAAGAAACTTGTTTCCCAATCAATGTACAGTAAAATAAACATGTTTAAAGGAATGTCTGAAGTCAGAAAGTGTTATTAGCATTATTCATAATCACCCTTGAGTCCTTGACTCTTTTTCATACAACGAATCATTGATCCAAATTCACATTCATGACAAGATCTATTTTGTGGCATTTTTGTCTAAAAATTTTCATACAGTAAGAAAGGACATAAACAAAGAAAACAAAAAACAAGCAAAACAGTACCAACACACCTAGTATACCAGTCCCTTTCACTAACCAAAGTTGTTAACAAAAAATTAGGAAAACAAAATGAGGAAAACAAATTTTGTATACAAACTAACAAAAAATATTCGCAAGAATATTCGAAATATGTGATCTTGAGGCGTCAAGGTGGGGCTCTCATCATTTCGATAGGGCTTTGTTTTAGTTCCCATTTAAAGCACTAGGATGACCTAATAAAATCACAATTTTTTAGATAGGGACTAGACTGATGTCAGTCTGTTAAGAATAACAACATTTGTATTGAGAAATATGAAAATAGGGTACATAGAAAATTGTTGCTCTTTGTCGTTCTTAACAGACTGATGAAATCTTTTTGTAAGGTAATCCGACCTTAAGATAATACCCGACACCAAGCAGTAGGCCCTACTCCACAGCTTGATAACATAATTAGCTGCTAAGATTTATAACTGCAGTCTTTTAATTCTTTTTCAAAGAAGACTTGATTTTCACCTACCTAATCGAAAAGACATTGAAAATATAGAGCCAAAATAAGAAAATTCTGATTACATGTATTATCATTTTCTCCTTTTTCCTCAATACATTTTCCGTTTATTATTATCCACAAATTCAATCTTTATCAACAACCCTTCTTTCGTTTTTAGCTCCACTGACAGGACAGCGGGCTAATGTCATGGCGATGTGTCCGTCATGTGTGCGTCTGTCCGTAAACTTTTTCTTTAAAAATCTTCTTCTCAGAAACTACCAGATGGATTTCAATCGAACTTCACAAGAATGATCCTTGGGTGACCCTCTCTCAGATTCCTTCAAAGAATTTGGATTGAATCAGAATAACCCGAGTTATCTGCCCTTGAATGTCAAAAATAGCTGGTTTTGACTTTAATTTTACTCTAAAATCCACAAATATATACTAATCAAGACAAAACTACAACAGAATGTTGGTTACTATAAGATCTTGCCTTGATATAATTTTCAGCTTGATCTGAATTTTACATCATGAGTTATGTGCCCTTGAAATTGACAAAATTGCCATTTTCGGCTCTATTTGACTTTGTTTTCACTCTAGCAAATACAAATATTGACCAATCTAGACAATACTTGTACAGAATGTTGATGACCATAAGATCTTGCCTTGGTATAATTTTCAGCTTGATCTTAACTTAACATCATGAGTTATGTGCCCTTGAAATTGACAAAATTGCCGTTTACGACTCTATTCTGACATTGCTTTCACTCTAGCAACTACAAATATTAACCAATCAAGACAAAACTTGTACAAAATGTTGGTGACTATAAGATCTTGCCTTGGTATAATTTTCAGCTTGATCTGAATTTTTGCATTATGAGTTATATGCCCTTAAAATTGACAAAATTTCCATTTACGACTCTATTCTGACATTGCTTTCACTTTAGCAACTACAAATATCAACCAATCAAGACAAAACTTGTACAGAATGTTGGTGACTATAACATATTGCCTTGTTGTAATTTTCAGCTTGATCTGAATTTTACATCATGAGTTATGTGCCCTTATTATTGACAAAATTGCCATTTTTGGCTTTATTTTCACGTTTACAACCATTAGTATTAACTTATTAATACAGAATTTTCACAGAAATCTTACTGACCATACGATTTTACTTGCTCGTAATTTTCAGCTTGGTCATGCATTTGCTAGTTTGCGCAGCCTGAACCTTTGAAATTGCATTCAACAAGGCAAACAATCAGGCCTATGGAGCGCTTCCAGGCCGCCAGGACTGTCTAGTTTTGGACTGGACAACCCTAAAATGTTACCTTGTAACTGCAATTTGTTTTAAGATGCAGTTACGAGGAGTTTGTTGTATTAAAGCAGCAGCAGCAGCAGCAAGTTAGTGTTGTAGAGGATCAACCCTTTCCCAAAACGGCAACATCTAAGGGCAGCCCAGTCCAAACACGAAAGAAGGTTTGCTGATAAAACTTGATTTTGTGTACAATAATATACAGAAAAATATTAAAGCAAAAGGAGAAAATGATGATAATCAGAATTTTCTTTGAGTTGCTCAATATTTTCAATGTCTTTTCGATTAGGTAGGTGAAAATCAAGTCTTCTTTGAGAAAGGATTAAAAGACTGCAGTCATAAATCTGATCAGCTAATTATGTTATCAAGATGTGAAGTACTGCTAGGTGTCGGATTATCTTACAAAGTGATATCTGGAATGTGAACCACCTGTGGGGACCAAATTTTAGACGCCTCTTTCATTGTATTTCCCAAGGCCCTGTATAGTTTAGACCAAGGGATGTTAATATGTATAATTTATTTCTGAGTGTTGGTGTCCCTTGATTTTTCAAGCGACATAAACATATATACAGGGCCTGACACAAGGCTAGATAGGGACTTGCTCAACCATGGAGAAAATCAAGCGTCTTGAAAACCTTGCTGGGTTGGAAAGAGGCTTGGATAAGATTGAATGATTATTTTTACTTTCTAGTTTCTGTTTTGTTTTCCACAAATATTGTTTTTCTGTAATAATCAGTTATCTTAAAATTTCTATGATCCAAGACTTAGTTTTTTTCATAAAACAATCCAGATGCAAATGGAATGATATTCAGATTGTAAGCACTTTTGAAAATCGCAAGGCTATCGAATGCTGCGACATCATAGCCACAAAGTTGATGATGGGTTTTGGTTTGTGGCTACGAGTCCACCCTATTCCTTCTTGTGGAGTAAGACAAAAGAGTGGAAAACACATTTTCTTGCAAAATTTTTGGATACTTACATATCTAATCAGATGTGTATCCCATAAAAAGATATTCCATGGCACTTATTCAGTTAAAAAAGTATCAACAAGAATAGTTATCAATTATTTCTTCCAACCGAAAATTCAAGTCTCAGTAGAATAAAATGGGTGGGTACTCTGCTTCAAAATTGAATTGAACTTTATTTTACAGTGATTTCAACATAAAACTATGCTGGTTTGACAGAAGAATTCAATAGTTAACCAGTTGTCAGGTAACATTCTTAACTACATTCCATAGCTTTATTTTGAAGATTGACTATGCTAAACTTGCTGGAATGAATCATTTCAGCACCATTCCAGCACCTGCTCCATTGCAACGAATGGGAAAGAATTGTAACCGAAACCTAATCCGAGTCTTCTCTGATGTAAATACGCTCTTTGATATTTTGATTTTTCGCTATTTACATCAGAGAGCGTTGCTCTTAGAAAAAATCAAGAAGTTCGCAACAAATTGTTGCGCATCGTTCACCGTCTGATCTTAAACGCTTTCGTTAAAACCCCTGATGATATCGATAAATGAACCATTTATTGTTATGGCTGCTGAAAAAATTACGACCAAAAAGTATTTCTAAAAGGTTAATAGCAGGGGTCGACACTAACTTTTTTACCTGGTGTCCCGACGGGACACCTGATTTGAAAATCAGGAGTCCCTTGTAAGAATCAGGAGTCCCTGAAAATGGCGCTTTGTAAAACAGGTTCATTAATCCCAATGATAAATCTTCACATTTTGAAGGGTAAAGGGTGATCTAGTGATTGTTTACCAATTTTAATAGGTCCTCCTCCAGACATACAGATCCTACTACATTCAGACTTGGTGAATTGTAGCAGAAACAAAGAAAATTTTGTTTACTTTTACTCTTAAAGGGGGACGAGCTAGGCTGTCGAAAATGCAAATGACACAATAATTACAAACCAGAAATAACATATGAAATTACCAACCTGAAGGGGTAGATCATTTATGTCCATTGTTACCACTCGTCGAGCTTTATTAAGTATCAAAATCCAAGTCAATTAATAACATGCTGGTCGTCCTTGTTTTTGTTTTGTAACGGCTACATATGCCCAACCTTCAAAAATCAATTACGTCAGAGATACGTCATATGTGCTCAGCGAGATTTAACACACCGTACAACCGGCTGCGTACAAAGTCAGCGAAGACAGATTCGGCATCTGATGTCATGTGCATGGTAGGTCAAATGAATTTACTTTTATAAATAAACGAAAGGATCTTTGGTATTCTATAGTTGATAAATACGCGTATAAATGTTCAGTGCTTGTACAAAATAAACCTTTTCATGTATTCCTCGCAAATAAGGTCACAGTCATCGACACAGCCGGTTGTACGGTGTGTTAATATCGCGGAGGTGTGTCTCGTTGACCTTGACATTGTCTTGTTTTGAAGTAAAAATAGAATGTGTAAACACGCTTGTAAAGGATTGATCTATAGCAAAGGAAAGAGGTTTTTCGCCGAGATTGAGGTTTTTGTGCATTGCTAATTGTTTTTCCATGCACAAATATGAGTTCCCGAACAGTTCGGAAGCATAAAAATATAGAATGAGCCCCTTTAATCATTTCATGTTATGTAACAACACTCAAATAGTTTCTATACATGTATAAGAGTACGGTAAAGGGTTCTGATATAGGTAGCCATAATCATCTCTGGCTGTCCTATTGAGAAAACTACTTAGTTTTCAAGAAAACTACATAATTTTTGTGCATTTTTGAATTCAATATTATGTTTCAAGTACAAGTACTTCTTGTACATTCGTATGTTACAAAGAGAAAATGTTAGCAGGTGGCCGTGCAATAACAAGGTTTGAAAACAGACAAAGGATGTTTTTATACCAACGTCTTGATATATGCAAAGCTTTTTTGCCAAAGCAGACATGGCGAAGACCTGGAAATTTTTGTCAGACATTTGGTCTGACAATTCTAAATAATCTGTCAGACCGAATGAAATTCTGTCAGACCGAAAGATCAGAAAAATAAGACACATTTTCAATATTTTTCAAAGTATTTATTAACCTAGAGTTAACGACAATTTTGGTTTTATCAAAATCAGTCATGAGCTAATGCTAACAGTCTAGTTTTTCTACCATTTAGTACACCAAAATGACATATTCAAAAATACTTTGACTTTTTTGGTAACAAACTGGCAGCTGCTGATAACTTTTTTCATAATTAGCTGGATTTTTTAAGAAATGCAGACTAAGACAGATCCACAAATATATTGAATAAAGAGAAGACAAGTGTAAAGGGTTACATCTATGTTTCATCCAAAAAAGTAAAGGGTCAACTCACAAAATATTTTGGCCCCAACACATCCACGGCAGTCATTTGATGTTTGATTTTACCCACGCTTTGTAATTGACTGGCCCATTTTTGAATGACTCACACTAGTCTAGGGATGGAAATTAAACTTGATTGTCGCATGGATTATTGAAAAAAGGTCTTTATATTTTTTATTTATACTCTTAGTTCTTGTTAAGTAAATTGTTGATCTTTTCATACAGACAAACCTCAAAATTAGTGTCGGACAGTGGGACTGACAGAAAGGAAAAAAATATCGGACCTAGTGTAATTTCATCGGACAGGTCCGCAGGTCCGACGGTCTTCGCCATGACTGCCAAAGAAATATTGAAATAGCCATCAAAACTCTTTATTACTACACTAGTTTAGAATCTAGTTGCTACCACATTTTGCTTACATACCTTTCCCAAACAAGACTTAGTTTTGATGTCACTAGTAATCAAACATTGCTAACAAAGAGAAATTAAGAAAATGTTAATTATTGCTGGAATGTTCTCCCTTCCCCCGATTTTATTACAATGGGCTGTGCATGTTTGATTATGTTATGTCCATTTATGTCCATTTTAAGAAAGGGTAAAATATCAAACGCCTCGACAGAGGATACATGATCTGGTCTGTTTAATGAATTTATCTAGATCTAGTCCGGTCGAAAAATTTGTGGTTTTACAAAACTAAATTTATGTAAGAAAAAGGGCAATCTGTCCAACACATCAATTAACAAGCAATCTGTGTAATAATGCAGTAAAAGCAAAATGTAAAATGCCTTGTAGATTTACCTCATCAGAATATATTCCTATTAAATCAAAGATCTACTAGTATATTAAATCTGAAGATTTGCACACGATCACTGTTCAAATTTAGTATTTGTATGTGTGTAAAGAGAAAGAAAAGGTTCTCTTTGACCTGGGAGAATTTGTAAACTCACTCTGTGTGATGTAAGCAGTGACGTCACACTGTCTGCCTTTTGTGTGGTTATACGGATGATTGAGCCCAGTTACTGAGTTATAAATAGAAGTTGTTTTAATCTTTACCCAACAGAACAAAGTTTGCAGTTATAAATTTGGACTTTTCCCTACTTTCATGTTCACAATGGAAGAAAAGACGAAATAAAAAACATGATCGGTTCTCTATCAGTAGAAATCCAGTAATTTAGATCTTGTGCATATATTTCTTTGTTTGATTGAAGATTGTTAGAATTATCTTTGACTGAATGGCGAAGGAAGGGTTAAGGAAACTGTAACAAAGGAAATGAATGTTTTCTATGAAAAAAGAATAATGTGGACTACAATTGAAATTTCTATAATTTGAAAGTTGCGATCGGATTAGATTTCCTAAGGTAGGTAATAGTGGACTGGTATTTTTTCTAGTCATTGACTAAGTCAATGGATTTTAAAATAGATTCTGGATCATACAAAAACGTAAATTTGGCTTCTTTCTTTATTCAATAATTTTCCTTTCAAGATAATTATGGGTGCAGTACTCGGTGATTTTTGGATTATACTAGTATAGTCCAGCAACATTGATCCTGGATATCTGCATATAAAATGAACCCACTTCGGCAATGTTTTGTTAAGACGCTCAACTAACGGACTTTGCACATGAAAGTTAAGCTGGCTCGGGTTAATTTTGGTGGACTATACATAAGTTAAACACAAATTTACAATTTGTTGTTGCATACTTTTGAGATAATTACTGACTGTGACTGTCTCCAAAAGGTTTTGTTTAAAAACAACTTTGGGTTGGTCGCCAACTTTTTTTCTAAGAGACAAAACTGATTTTGATGCCAAAACAAAGTTTTACGGGCACTGACTCTGGAATTTACAGGCCCGAGGAACTGCATCAAAGGATGTTTTGCCTAAAAATTTACTGGCCTCGGAAGAGCCACGTATTATTAGAGTCATTTGCGCAGGCGACAGTTTGTTCGAGTTAAACAAAAGAATTACACAAAGTTACAAATCAAATACGCCACAACGGCTTTAATTCAAACGGACACATGTCCGATGGGGTAACAAATGATTATGATTTTATTTTTGGAGACATCCAAAAATGGGGTTTGAAAGTTGAAAAATGAAGAAAAAAATAGATCTATCTACTCTTTCTCACAGGGAATTTTAGCGATTTTTATGTAGACTCTTTCTTATTTGATAAGAAAGAGTCTACATAAAAATCGCCAAAATTCCCTATGTACCGTCGGAAAAGTTAGTGTCCCGCCGGGACACCGGTCTTGTGATTTCGAGAGGCCCTTGTCAATTTTTGGTGTCCTCGGGATCCCGGGACACCGTTAGTGTCGAACGCTGTTAATAGGCAATGTTTTGCAACAACCCTCACCTGAGCAGCCTTTGTTTACCTTGACCTTCCATTCAAAACCAAAGGTTATACTCATCCAGAAGGCCGATTTGAAATGAAATTTTTGGTCAGGTATGACAAAAAATGATTTATTGATCTATACCCTACAGTGTTTTACCGAGTGATTCGATATGATACACAAAAACAAAGCTTCAAGTTACTTGTAACGTTACCGAACTTTCCGCTGTTTTCAAAGAGCAACGCTCTCTGATGTAAAATAGCGAAAAATCAAAATATCAAAGAGCGTATTTACATCAGAGAAGACTCGGATTAACCGAAACCCAGATCAAAATTCAAAAAAGTTTCGGTTACATTATTGCGACTAGGAACCTAAAGCAGGAGAGGAAAGGGGAAATACTGATTATCAGCATTTTGGTATTTTGTCTTAATTTTTCAAACCTTATGTATTTGGGACGTCAAAACCAGGTCTTGTTTGGGAAAGGGTTAAAGACTTTTTGATGCCATGTTTGTAACGAAACTTTTCTGGTGCGAAACGATTGTCGGATCGGGGTGACTTATTTTTGAAGGAGGTTCTTCTCTTAATATGTGCATTTTTCTGTTAATTAGTTGTAAGTGAGTCTGGTGCTACTTAAATATAAAGACATTAAACACCTTACATGATCGAAATGGAGGTTGTCTTTTTAGTTTCGGTCTGTGCCTTTTTTCCAGTCTAAAGAGGTTTCCTGTCTAAAATAGTCCAGAAATACAATCTAAATAATAAAAATAATAATCATGATTTACATATTTAAGATAGCTATATATCAATTAATTATATCTTGCTTTTTTAAAAAATAATAAAGGCTGTATTCTAAAAACACATATTTGATAAATTTTACAAAAAATCAAAAATATCAATAATTCTATTTTGGTGTAGAGAGTAATTTCTCCAAGACTGTACTCAAGGACATTTTTGTTCGTCAAGCAAAAGCAAAAATGGTCCTCCGATCACTCATAAAACTGTCCGGTGGTCAGCCTGGACCAGCTCCCACAATGAGAATGCCACAAATGAAGCGAAGTGAACGAAAGGGACACGCAGCTGTAAGATATATTTCACCTCCTGTTGCAAATTTGTGGGTGGGGTAAATTTATCGGTGCTGGAATTTAGTCTAAAGAGCTTTTTTGACAGTTTTAGCGGTCCTATACATTGACACATTCAGATGTGCATTGAAAAAAATGTCTGAGAAAAAATTGATACAAAGTAAAATGTTCTTTAGCAACATTTCTCCTGTTAACAATGGTTTAACCCTTTCCCAAACAAGACCTGGTTTTGACGTCCCTAATTGATTCGGTCGGCACAATCCCTTCAGCCAATCAAAAACGTCGTCAGTCATACAGCGCGTACCTGCACCCATTCGGTGAAGGTGAAAGCTTCGGTCTTTTTCCTTAAAGCATTACCAACTTTCAGCATTAATATCTCGAGGATTACGCCCGATTATTTAAAATGCATTGGTAGTTAGAAAGTTTAAATCACATTCCTAAAAAAAAGAGTTTTGTTTATGAATTTTAACGATGGATTTTTGAAATATTCTGCCTCAAAAATGGTGTCCTGTAACGATAAAGACCAAGGTAGTACCCTCGATGAAAAAATGAAAGTGAGGCTATGACGTCATGCCGACTGATTCTATAGAAAAGGCCTGGGAAAATATTCAAACAAAAGAAGAAACTGCTGATAACCAGCAGTCTCTCTTTTTCTCAATATTTTCTGTGCCATATTTTACACAAATCCTATCTTTAATAACATCCATTTGTCATTTGTGGCAGTTTTTGAAGTTGATCGCCCTAAAATTTTGTCGTTTGGGAAAGAGTTAATTTATATGATGTGGTACAGTATCGACTATCGCACCTAAACGGCCCAAGACCAAAACGACTCACTTTTGGTCAAAATGGCCAAAAACGAGAACAAATTACTTTCTTACCATTACCAAAATGATCCATAGAAAATAATGAAAAAAAAACAAAAAAAAACCTTTGGATCTATTGAAATATATGTTTATGAAAACCAGAATTTGTTTGTTAACCCCGGCAATTGTGGCTCAGTGAAACCATTGACTGTTTGATGCTCCTTTTAGAAAAGTTTGAGAAGACGTGGAAAATGATGAAATTGTTCATCACAATCAATTTCTTCATTTCCCGCATTTTTTTCTTTCCAAAAGACACTCAAAAAATGTTAAATGTCATTTGCTTGAAATTGTCATCTGCATTATCTTTAGATTTTGCAACCCAACAATTATTTTGTCGGAAAATGTGAACCCATTCAGACATAATTGATGCATTTTGAGGCATCACAAGATGATAGGCATTGGAAAATATTGCGGAAAAGGAAGAAGTTGATTGTAACAAGCAATTTCTTCATTTCCCACAATCATTTCTACAACAAAAGACATGCCAAAATTCATTTGCCTGAAATTGTCATTTGTTGTTAACTTTGCTGTCTGAAAATGTGTTAACCCTTTCCCAAACAAGACCTGGTTTTGATGTCCCTGATGAAAAAGGGCTTTGGAAAACTTTGAGGCAAAGGAAGAAAATGCTGATAATCAGCATTTTCTCCTTTTGCCTCAATATTTTCTATGCTGATAATCAGCATTTTCTCCTTTTGCCTCAATATTTTCCAAGCTATTTTGTACATAAATTATATCTTTATCAACATCTGATCAATATAAATGCAGTCTGCATCAGCTTTCAAGTTGGATCACCTAAATTTTGTTGTCTGGAAATGTGTTAAATGGTAACTTTTTGCTGCCAAATATTGTAGGAGGAATTGCCTGTACTTTGTTTGTTTTACGATATCTTCATATTTTGTATATTTCAGTTTTCATTACTTTATGCTGCCAATGCTGTAGGGGGAATTGCCTGTACTTTGTTTTACGAAGTAACGATGTCTTCATATTTTGTATTTCAGTTTTCATTACTGTATGCTGCCAACGTTGTAGGAGGAATTGCCTGTACTTCGTTTTACCATGTCTTCATATTTTGTATATTTCAGTTTTCATTACTTTATGCTGCCAACGCTGTAGGGGGAGTTGCCTGTACTATGTTTATTTTACGATATCTATTTGTCAGAGATAGAGGGTAAGTATGTTTGTACTAAATTACACAGCTAGATTTCGCTAAAAAATTTACTTACAATACTTTGCTAGTAGATATTAACCATTTCCCAAACAAGGTTTTGACGTCTCTATAAGACAGGGTTCCCACGCGTCAGGGAAATGTCAGGGAAAAACGGAATTTTGGAAATGTCAGGGAAATGTCAGGGAATTTTAACGGGTGTCAGGGAAAAGTGGAAAATAAGGCAAATGTCAGGGAATTGTCAGGGAATTTTGAAAAGACTGTCAGGGAAATTTTCATTGGAGTAATTTTCAAGGCTAAGGCAGTTTCTTACTATCTTTTTGGCTTAAATTGCTTAAAGCTTTGCTTTCCAATCTTCAAAAAAGGGCCTTTATAGCATTTTAGACAAACAAGTTTCTATATTAGGTAAACATGAGTATGTGCATATGCATAGTCTAGTAAGATCCATATTATTCTCTTAAATAGCTCCATTTCCTGCAGAAACTAAGACATTACCGGTGCTATGGGACCTGATCAGTTTGTGCTTAGGCTCATGCTGATCTGGAAACATGGTATAAACAAAATGTGTAAAGGCACTTTACAAGAAGTTATTGTAGAAAAGATGGAAACTGAAGGGATTTGCGCCCCTTGCCTCCTGAGCAGTGTGGTCATATTCATGATGGTTCCAGTTTTGTTGTGCTCTGTATATGTGTTCAACATTATTAGAATGTCAATGAAGTGATCATACAGGATGTTGTGACAGGGAACTGTGAATTGATGGACACTTCGAATAAGAAAGATGTAGTAGTTTAATTCATTCCGAAACATTAAAAAATATCCTATTGGGTACTTCAGTACCAGATATTGTTAGAGAGAGGGCTAAAATGTGTATTTCAAACACAGCTTAATTTTATAACTATGGTAATTGTTTCACCTGTAAGCTTTGATTTTTCCTACATTTTGAAAAACTTATTTATAGTGTCCGCAATGAAGTAGTTAATTGTCGCAACATCTGGCAAAGTGGCAATGTTGCAAAACAATGTTTATAGTTACTTAGATAGTATTTAAGCTTTAGTAGTTAATTAAATGTAATATATTAACACCTCTGCTTATAACATATCTTAACTGCATGATTTTTTTTTCTTTAACACCCTTTATTCCTCAAGGGATGGGAACAAAAGAAAAGAACCTTTTCAACAGTTTTGCAACATCTCCACTGCTGCTTTAAAGTTGCATGGTTCACAGCAGCATTTTATGTTTCAGATTGGCTTTGCTGTTGTAATGTGCTGCATTAGATTCGAAAGATAAAAATGAGTAACAACATCAGACAGACTAAATTTAATGATGAGTGGATGACTGATCCTAAATATTCAATGTGGATAGGCAAAGACCCTAATTCAGACTCTAAAGCAAGATGTGTATTATGTGGAGTTTCCTTTGACCTATCTAACATGGGCGTGAGGGCAGTAGTTAGTCATGCACAAGGTTTAAAACATGGTAAAAAGGCCAAGGAAATTCTTAAAGTCAAACAGGAGGTAAAGCCTCTGTTCGCCTTCTGGGGTAAAAAACAGAATTCTGATTCAGTTATAACAGTGCCTGAAGAATCTAGTTCAAGTGTGGAATCTATGGACACATCCTTAGTTGTATTACCACCTCCACCTACCCCTATTCCTGCTCAGCCAGTGAATGAGAAAAATGCCTTATCAAAATTTGTCACAAATGATGAAGTTCTTACTGCTGAAATTATGTGGGCAATGAAAACAGTTATGAACCACTTTTCGTGTAATGCCAGTGCAAAAACTGACAAACTGTTTCAAAAAATGTTTCCAGATAGTCATATTGCAAAGCAATTCAGCTGTGGAGCTACAAAATGCTCGTATCTTATTACTTTTGGACTAGCTGAGTATTACAAACATGATCTCAGTAGAAAGATTAAACCAGACACTTTCTTTGTTGTTTCTTTCAATGAAAGTTTAAATAGGACCCTGCAAGAGGAGCAGATGGATCTACTTCTGAGATTCTGGGACAGCGAGAGAGACAGAGTGGTGACACGCTACTTTGACTCGGTTTTTCTTGGACACACTAAATCTGTTGATTTATTATCAAAATTCAAATCAGGCCTTTCTAGTCTTAACACAGGAAATATGATTCAGGTGTCAATGGATGGCCCAGCAACAAATTGGAAATTTTACGAAGCCCTGGTCAAAGACAGAGAAGAGGCAGACCCCGATATATCATCTCTGATCAATGTGGGATCCTGCGGCTTACATATTGTTCATGGTGCTTTTCACTATGGTGCGGGCAAGTCTGGCTGGAAGGTGGACAGCATCCTGCGTTCTTTGTATTGGTGTTTTGCCGATTCGCCTGCACGCAGAGAGGATTACCTCACTGCCAATGATAGTAAAGCAGCATTTCCACTGAAATTTTGCAGTACAAGATGGCTTGAGGATGTCAGGGTAGCAGAAAGGGCCATTCAGATATGGCCAAAATTAAAAGAGTATATGAAATCGGCTCTAAAGCTACCTGTCAGTAAGCAGCCAACATGCCAGTCCTTTTCAAATCTTAAAGAGCATGTACAAGATCCTCTTGTTCCAGCAAAGTTGCACTTTTTTGTGTCTGTAGCCAAAATTCTTACCCATTTTCTTGAAAAGTTTCAAACAGACAAGCCCATGGTGCCTTTTTTATCGGAAGAGTTGTATGCTATTTTATATGCTTTGCTGTCAAGGTTTGTTAAGCAGTCTGTTTTGGATTCAGTTTCAAGCCCAGTTGGCCTGACAAAGGTCGATACCAGCAAGAAAGAAAATGTTGTGTCCCCTGAAAAAGTAGAGATCGGTTTTGCCAGTAGACAGGCTATAGAAGAGGCCCAGAAATGCAGCCAGCTAAGTCAAAGAACTTTATATGAATTTTACCAAGAGTGTATAAAATTTCTGAATGGTTTGGTGTTCAAATTGCAAGAAAGGAGCCCTCTTCAATATTCGATAGTGAGAGCACTTCAGGCTTTGGATCCTAGGTTTATTAGTCTGGATCCTAAAAAGGCTACAGATAAGTTTCAACATATTCTGAAGAAGCTGTTGGAATTAAAATGGCTTACACCTCAAAAGTGTGATGGTGTCCTTCAACAGTTCAAAACATGGCTAAATCAGTTTGAGAGATATGGATCACAACCTTTGAAAGACTTCAATCGGCAGGATAATAGACTTGATAGCTTCTATGCAGAACAGTTAGGCACTAAGTTTGAGTACAATGAGCTTTGGAATACTATGAAAATGCTTCTCATTTTATCACATGGCCAGTCTACAATTGAAAGGGGCTTTTCCACCAACAAAGATATACTGTCGCCAAATCTTGGTAAGCAAACATTGAAGGCCTTCAGAACTGTACATGATGGTATAAACAGTGAATTGGACATGTTGAAGGATAAGACACTGGAAGAGAAAGAGAAAAGGAATATTGACATTGCTGACATTTCAGTTACAGCCAAAATGCTTGCTGAATGCAGAGGAGCAAGAACAAGGTATCAACAGTTTATGGATGAATGTAAGAAAGAGCAAGAAGCAAAAGAGGAAATTGATAGGAAGAGTAATCTGAAAAAGGAACTGAAAGCTTTAGAAGTAAACAAAAGGAAACTGGAATTGAGTGTTGAAAGTTTACAGAAAGAAGCAGATGACTTAGCTGTCCAAGCTGAGAAAAAAAGAAAGATGGAACCTTTGACCAAGTCTAATGCTTTTAGGAGCAAAGTAAAGGAGCAGAAAGAAGAAATTGTTGAAATGAGCATGAAAATTGTTAATTTAGAGAAGAAAATAGAATCTGTATAATGACTCTTAAAGTTGCTAACATGTTTGGAACTGCTAACATGCTATGCTATGCTTAAGCTTATGCTATTGCTTTGAATTACTAACATTTCTAATATGATCAAAAGTTGTTAACTTTCCCAAACAGCAAAGATTTAGACTGTTCAAATTTTAAGTTGCTACACTTGACAAACTGGATGTTGACAATGAAAGGATTTGTGTACATTACTGCTCAGAAAATAGGGAGACAAAAGGAGGAAAATACAGGTTACCAACATTTTCTTCTTTTGTCTCAATGTTTTCGAAATTCGCATCAGATAGATCAAATCCAGGTCTTGTTGGGGAAAGTATTAACTTCACTGCTTTTATGCATGTTTTAATGCTTGCTTTGAATGATGAGCCCATTTGTTCATTGCTATTAACATAAAAAAGATAATCCTGTTTTATAAAATAAAAATAGTGTCAATGTTTATGAAAAACATATAGCAAGTTTCTGCACTGCCATGTTTATTCATATTCATTACATTTGATCACATGGCTGTAGTGCCATTTAGCCTACTGGGCCTGATTCTATAAACTTTAGTTAGCTAATAATATAACCAATGTTTATACAACCAGACCCTGGTATCCACTTTTTAATAATTTGGTAATGAGCCACCTGACATTGCTTTGAACAACTGGGCTTTTGCTGCTTATAACTTGTGTTGTTTGAAGTTTGATATGTTGCTTACATCTTTAATGACATAGTTAGTGCTTATGTATCGTGGATCACTGTGGTTTTTGTTTCACTTGGGTGTGATGGTTAATGGTTATGCATGTCATGTGTTGCATCATCCCCTTGTTATCTATAGCCTTTACTTGTAGAGAAGCTAGCTATTCTTCATTGCTTAACTGTGGTGTATAGCAAAATGTTCTACATGTTTGTATGTGGTCAGATTATAGAAAATAACTTCTGCAATTGATAATTTGATTTATTTAAAGGAAAGGAACCAAAAGTTATGTTCCTCCATGATTCTTTTAAAATATATCTGTATCTTAATTTATGCATGTAAATGCAATCCAAAAATGATACTAAGGGCTTGAGGATTCAACAAATTATTTTTCTTGATCTGACTGCATGCTATTTAAGAGTAAGCATCATATCTAAAAAAAAAAAATAAATAAAAAAAAAAATAAAAAAAGGCAAAAAATTAACAATTTACGTCTTAAGTGGTGGCATGGGTTGGCTAGAAGGGGTGGTTGGAGGCCAACACAAAAATATTTTCTTCTTTATAAACATCCTATTTACAGTTCAGTTTATGTTAGAAATGAAGATAATAAGCATGTTTGTTCAAAATGAGCAAGTTAAAAGCAGCAATTCTATAGCTAGATGGTCTATTTGCAAAGTAATGCAATAAGTTTCTTTGATTACAATGTCAATGAATACGGAAATAATGGCTTAAATAATGAAAAAGTGTCAGGGAAAATCACTTTATTGTCAGGGAAATGTCAGGGAAATGTCAGGGAATTTTGGAACTGCTGAAGTGTGGGAACCCTGAAGAGAAGGCTTGGGAAAACATTGAGACAAGAGAAGAAACTGCTGATAACCAGCAGTTTCTCCTTTTGTTTCAATATTTTCTATGTTATACTGTGCACAAATCTCTTCCTTTTTAACACCAATTTTGTCTTCTGCAGCACCTTTCAAATTGGACCACCGTAAAGTTCTGCCGTTTGGGAAAGGGTTAAAACCACTCGCAAAAAGATGAGTTTACTCGCGAAAACACTTTCAAACATGATGAACAAACAGAGCAATCATGATATTTGACATGATCAACAATTATAATATTCGCATAGAGTTTAAAAATCACAATTATGCCACAAGGGAATATGCATTTGCAGTGACGGTTCATTTTCTCTCAATTTATTTCACTTGCAAATATCTTGTTGCAGAAAAAATCACTAGCAAATTTTGTTTTTGACTAGCAAATTCCCAGGATGCTAGTTGAAATTCAAGCCCTCTGCACAGGGTTGCCACGCGTCAGGGAAAAGTCAGGGAAATTTAAATTTTTTCAAGGTCAGGGAATTGTCAGGGAGTTTTGTGAGCTGTCAGGGAATTTGAAAATACTGGCAAATGTCAGGGAATTGTCAGGGAATTTTGAAAAAAATAAGATGCAGTTCCATGAAATTAATGATTTCAACATCACCTTCAAAAATCGTCTAAGACATTGCGAGTTACCACGAAATGACCACATTGAAATATGTCAGGGGATTTACCAATTTTGTCAGGGAAATGTCAGGGAATTGTCAGGGAATTTTATATCCTCTTACCAGTGGCAACCCTGCTTTAGATTCACTGGTGGTGAACTCGGCCAAAGAGATGGACGTTTTTCGCTACAACAAGGTACAGATATTTTGCTTTTAAATTTGAGTTAAATGATCTGATTGGATAGTTTTTCTAATAACAATGAATTTGTTCTAAAAAAAAGACCGGGTTTACCGATATGTATTGACAAACCGTCGGTGTTGTTATAAAATCTGCTTTATTGAAGCCATAGTTACGATATCTTGTAAGAACACAGACGGAATACAATGATCGCAAAAAAAAGTCCCACGCTTTGGCCGAGTTCACCACCAACTCTGCTGTAGAATGGAGCAGGTAATTTTTGAAATGCAAATGTCACATACTGGCAAGGATGTGCTGTTGTGTAGTGTTTATTCCATTACAACACAATTACTCTTTTTGACTCCCTTTTTAAGAAAATGGCTTTAGAAAAACACTGTGGAAAATGAAGAAATTGCTTGTCACAAGCAATTTCTTCATTTATCAGACTTTTTTCTTCCAATAAAGACCAAAAGAAAGCAATGTATTATTAACCCTTTCCCAAACGACAAAATTTTATGGCGTTCCAATTCAAAAGCTGTTGTAGAAGACAAAATTGATGCTAAGAAGGAAGGAATTTGTATACAATATAGCACAGAAAATATTGAGACAAAAGGAGAAACTGCTGGTTATCAGCAGTTTCTTCTTTTGTTTCAATGTTTTCCCAAGCCTTTTCTTTTAGGGACGTCAAAACCAGGTCTTGTTTGGGAAAGGGTTAACTTAAAAACGTCCTCTGTAATATCTTTGAATTTGGACTAGTCTAAAATTCTGCTGTTTGGTAATGGGTAAATTGCTGTGAGACATGCATACATGAAGCTGAGAATTATATAATCTAAGAAATTGTTTAAAGCTGTGTTTACCTAACTTTGATGTCCCAGAAAGAAGACTTTTGAAAATAGTCTTCGTAATGATTGGTCAGAGTTACAAATAAAGGGGGGGGGATTAAGGTCTTTTTAACCCTTTCCAAAAGACAAAATTATAGGGGACCAGATTCAAAAGCTACTAAATATGCCAAAATGATGTTGATTATTGTTTAGTTTGTGTACAATAAAACATAGAAAATATTGAGGCTAAAGGAGAAACTGCTGGTTATCATGTTTTCCCAAGCCATCTCTTCTAGGCACGTCAAAACCAGGTCTTGTTTGGGAAAGGGTTAAGGTACAATACCCGTAATGTCTCCAAAACATCCGCTTTTTTCAAGCAATGTTGTTACATATGCGACATATTCCAGCATGGTTGTAAACATTTGGCGGCGGAGATTTTTACTGCCGAAAGTTTTCGGTCGTGCCCAAATAATTCCGACATCTTGCGAATCTCATAAAAGGTAGATAACTTTAAAAGCAAAGTATGATTCATGGATAATGATTATCAAGCCCGATGTTGTGGTACTCATTGGAATTGTCTCGTCGAGACGATTCCAATGAGTACCTATAGGCTATAGCAAAGTGTTTTGATTTGAAAGAACATATTTAGAATGTCTTAACCTTACATATCGCTGCTTTTCTGCAAAAAACACGTACCTGCAGCTTAAGACAAGCTGCAGATACAAGGATTTCGTAGAAAAGCGACAATATGATGTTCTGAATATTATTTTTACCATGAAGTATTTCTTTCTTACCTTTATCATTTTAGACTTATCAGCCATGTAGAAAGAGATCCCATGCAGGATTCAAAAGGACCATGGATTCAGGTAAAAAAATTGTTTTACCATTTACCTAATTTTTTTCTGCAAAAATTTGGAATGTTCCAATTTTGAAAGCTGTTGCAGACAACAAAATTAAATGATTTCAATAAATAAGCAAAAGGAGGTAATGTTTCAATTAGGGCTGGGACAAGTACTCGAGTACCCGGGTATCGAGTCGGGTAACACCAGTACCCGGGTACTAAATCATTACCCGGTACCCGGTTTCTTAAATGACATAACTAAAGGGAAAGCTTTTTTAACAAGACCGTGTGTCAACATTTTGCTTGATTATGAGCCGGAAGAAGACCATCCAAACAGTTTGAAATGGTTACACCCCTATATATTTGGGATACTTTAGTGTGTGTGTGTGTGTGTGGGGGGGGGGGGGGGGGGGGGGATGAGGTGCGTAACTAGGCGGAGGCCTGGAAGCCAGGGCTTCAACATAATCATTTTGCAAGTGCGTCCAGTGGTATTTCCAAGAAAATGTGTGGACAATAGACCCTTAGATGCCCGGCACCCCCAAACCCATTACGATCTGATAAAATGGACTCTTTCATTTAAAGATGTTGCAGACGACAGTTTACAGTGAACGTAATTTTACAATTTTGGTCTCTCTGTCTAGAAAACATTGTGGAAAATGCATAAATTGCTTCTCACAAGCAATATCTTCGTTTTCCAAAAGGTTTTCAAGAGCTTTTCTATTTAGGGGTGTCAAAATGCGTGAACAGGTCTCGATAAAACGCAATTGGCTTCAACATTACAAAATTCGAGACAACGTCCCTGGAAATGATAGAATTTTCAGACTGGAGTATCTTTCCGTTCTGTAAGCACAGGCCCGTAGGAAGTAATTTCATATTGGGGTGAAAGCCCCTGTGTCTGAATATGGGGGGGGACCCTGTTCCTACGGGCCTGAAGCAATCCTAATATTTAGCAAGTGTCATGAACATGAACTAAAATTCACACTTGTTAGGGGATCGTAATCTCTGAATGCCAGCTTATTCAAGCTGTAGGCTAGATGCAAGGTATTAACATTTCACCAGTGTTTTGTCAGAAAGTTGTGTGTCTTCGAAAGTTTGACCTGTCTTTTTATGCCCACGATAGGGAGGCGTCATAAATTTGACTTGTCCGTCCGTCCGTCCGTCTGTCCGTCTGTCTGTCCGTCCGTCATTCCGTCCAAAAACTTTAACATTGGCCATAACTTCCTTATTACTTAACATATTCGCTTCATACTTTACCACAACATTCCTTGGTACATTACCTTTCTGTAGGCACATACTTTGGTGACCTTGACCCCTGGATGACCTTGACCTTGTGACGATCAAAGCGGTGTCGGGGGCATTGTCATCTTACAGTGACAGCTCTTGTTTGTCTTAGAATAGTACAAAAAACGTAAAAAAGCGTATTCCAATATTGCATTTGGTCTTCTTGTTGTCTTGAAGAAGACTAAAGAATTGCCAATTTTCGCTTTTTGAAGAAGACGTCGACGAAGCGTGGTTGTTTGAAAGCCATGTTTAGTAAACAAGTGCCAATATGAAAAATTATTTATAGATAACTTGGTGTTTTTGAATCATCATCGGGTACTCGAGTACCCGCGGGTAATACGATAACGGGTACCCGGGTACAAAATTTCTACCCGTCCCAGCTCTAGTTTCAATGTCTTTCAATACAATGTCTGCTTGTTACTTCAAAATCTTGTTTGGGAAAGGATTTTAAGTGAAGCATCTTGTAAAAAAATGAATCAAATTCAAACAGTTAAAAATGATATAGTATTAGTGTTTGTTAGGTCACTTGAGGATGATGTGTTTGAGTTTAGCTGTTTTGACGAAATGTGGCAGGAATGTTTCTTGGTTGACCCTTTTCAAAATTTGTTCATGAACTTTTGACTCGTCATGACAGGATTGAGCTTTTCAGAAATCATGAGATAATTCTCTTTCAACTATTGGGCCAATTTTTGACTGATAGGGAACAATTTTATCGAGATAATGCCACATGGTGAGGTAATTTCGGATAAACGATAGTATTTCTTAGGTGTTGTTATAAAATCTTGTAACTACAGCTTGATTCTAGCTGTATTTAGGAGATTTATAACAAAACCGACAGATTATCAATACAGAAAGCCAAAAGTAAACCCAGTCTATATTTAGCGCAAAATATATTGCTTCTTGATTCACCAAAAGGTTGGCATGTGCAGAACGGGAATTATCAGACTTATAGACTTGTCAGATTTAAAGTATAAAAAAGCATTTGAGAGATTTAGGGTCGTTCTGGTCATCTAGTTTCCAGATTCCAAGCTCATAATACACTCAACAGAAAAAGTTTAGTCAGTATTTTTGATGGTCAATTATTCGGCCAAATTACAACATATCAGTGTATAATTTCACGCAATATTTGTTCAATCGACGCATAACAAAACCCTACCAGTAATGTTGCTAAATTTAAGTTTTTAGGTTCGCACTAAAAGAATTTCAAAATGCAGCAGGTGCACTTGCTGCAGTTAAGGCGTAAGTCTTTTTCCGAACTTATGTATGCAAACCAAAGACAATAGCCAAGATACAAGAAATCCACAATAAAATTGATACTGGCCTACATGATTTTAGCACTCTGGCTTAATCAATTTCGCCACAAATGACAATTTTAGAAGCCATTTACCTAGCCTATAAACCCTGGCGGTCTCCTACAGTTTGAACTTGGTAAGCACTTACAGTTTGTAGCCATGGGCAGTTATTTTCAAAAATGGCCATATGTGTGAGATTTTGATCATTGACACCTCTGAAAACAGCGTATCTGGAATTAATTTTGTTGTGACGTCACCAATTTAAGTCACGTCTCATCTGATGCACCAACATTGAAAATCGACCACATTGTAACCCATTTGTTCTGTAAAGGCATGTTGTCAAAAAAGTTTGTCTTCAAATTGCGGGGCCATTGTCTAGGAATTTGACTTTTTAGAGCATTGGCTCAGCCAGATCTCGGTCATTGTTTGACAAACATTGAATGTCGTTTAATTTTTCTATTTGTCTGTCTACAATTAATAACTTTGTCTGAGTGGTAAATCAGTTACTGGTCCTGATAGAACGATTTCTTGAAAACGCAGTAAAAAGCTATGAGCGATAGGTTGGGTGCATAAGTCGCCATAATTTATTGTGGATTCTATTAAAAGGGAGTTTCCTCACTCACAGTCAACAAAGAGACATCTATTCTATCAAGAAATGATACAAAGATCGCTTTGTCATGTCAATTACCAGGAATTTACAGTCTACAAAAAGTCACTACTGAAGCTGTGAATTTTCAATTTGACCCAATTTGAATGGAATTGTTGAAAGGAAGGTAAAGTAAAACACGGATGCCAATGGAATTTCACCGACTTGTTCTAAATTGGTCCAAGATTGTGATAAGTAAACACTTTGGCATTGTAAAACATTTTTGACAAAATTATTGACCAAAAACTGTATACTGACTAAACTTTTTCATCTCAGTATATATGAAGTTAAGGCCACTGCCATAGCACAGTTGGTAGCACATTAGACTCTCACTCATGAGGTCCCCCACTAATGGTTTGATATCGTTAACCTTTGTGTACAAGCAACTGGAGGCTCAGTTAAGGTGTTGTGGTAGTAGCGGTGGTATGAAAAATAACAGTAATCCATCTTTTAGGTGCTCCAGCTGCCGCAATATGACTACAGGAAAGTGGTGTTAAACCCCAATTAATCATTCATATATGAAGTTACAATACACTATTATTGCACTGAACCCCTTTAAAGCGTCTTACAAATAATGAACACTTGTCAAGCTGGATTGAAGCAAGCAGGCTCAATATGAGCAATTTCTTCTTTTCCCATGATATTTTTCTTAACAATAATTTGCATAAACACTGCATTTTAAGTTTTAACGATACTCATATCATTTGCCACTACAGCTTAAAATTAATCTGGGGAGAACCCTGTAAAGTGCCTACAAGTTAGGGTTTGGATTTGAAATAAAAATTTGTAATGGCTCTCCCCCTTCTGATCTATTGCCCTACTCTCTTTTTCAGCTGTTCACTCATCAGAGCTTCGGTGATTACAAAGTTCCAACGAGCAAGCCACAGATCCCAACTTTCCAGCCTCTATTAGAATCCGGCAGAATCGGAGAAGACCACGGTGAAGAAGATGATCATTAGACAATTTTGTAGACAATTTTTAGACAACTTGAAAAGACTTCGGTAAAATTTTGAACTGGAAGTGCATATCATTGCTTTTAAACAAAAACCTTGTAACTGCAGCTTATTTTAAGCTGCAGTTACGAGGTTTTTGTTGAAAAGCAGCAATATAGAATTTTATTCATTTAAAACAGTTATGCAGTTACCAGTAGAAATTATTTTGTAATTGAGTGATATTGTTCTTTGAAAATTATGTTGTGTTTTCTCAGGAAAGATCTTTTAAAAGGTGAACATTCAAAAAAGAGCACAAACAGAATACATGTATATCTTAAGATCAATGTGAAAGTATTAAGAAATGAAAGCTATGTATAAGATTGTGGGTTCTTTTTCTATGTATAAGATAATAATTTATCTTAAATGAAAGTGATAGAATTGGGAAATTTGAAAATAAATTCTTGTTTTTGTAATTTATTGATACTTTATTCCCTTTTTAGCAAGCTGGGACTTTATGTCCGGGGAGCTTATGTCACAGCCCTAGTGTCGCGTCCTGTCGCATCCCATCGCGTTGCGTCTCCAAAAACTTAAACCTGGTCTATTTTTAGGCACTATTTGAGATTCAGCTTTTATATTTCACACATTGATACTTCCTGCCAAGACCTTTCTTTTGGGACCATGACCTAGTGACCTTGACCTTGGAGTTTGACCTACTTATAAAAAACTTTAACCTGGCCTATATCTCATGCACTGTTAAAGATAGAGCCTTGATATTTCACATATGTATACCGGATGTTATGACCTTGAGGCCTTGACCTTTGAATTAGTGACCTTGACCTTTGACCTTGAGCTCTTTTTTTGTGATAAGCTCTTGTATAGGCGAGCTACGTTGTCCGCAGACAACTCTTGTTTCAAATATGACGCGAAACCAGACATGTTAACAACTGTTTCCAGGTACAGGACCATATTGTGCTTACAAAAACAGTTGTTGGCACAAATAATAAATCAAAACACGCGGACACCCAAATTTACTATTGGACAGCTCTAATTATACATGTACACCCAAAAGGTCGTTCATGTATCATGTCATGGCCTTGGTCATCTGTTTCGTATAATTTTGTCCTTCCTTCCCACCTGTCCATCAATTAGCTACACCTTGCACGCGCAACTCCTACAGTTTACCACATAATGATGCTTTTAGACGCCTAACAAGGTAAAGGCTATGGAAAACATTGTGTTAAATGAAGAAATTGCTTGTGACAAGCAATTTCTTCATTTGCCACAATGTTTTCTACCAAGAAAGATAAAGAAATGTAAAATTCCATTTATTGAAGCTGCCATTTGCAACATCTCATCTTTGCATTTGGAACAGTCAAAGTTTTAGCCATTTGGTAATGGGATAACAAACCCATTACCACATTGGCCATGGCTCAGTTGGTAGCGCATCAGACCCTCACTCATGAGTTCCCAGGTTCGAGACATGTTCGAGGCAAAGTTTCTTTCTGACTTAGTGTCTCCCACCAATGATTTTGTAATTGTTAAAGTATGTGGAAGAGCAGCTGGAGGCTTGTTCAGGATGTTGTGATAGTACCGGTATGAGAATCCATGGTTGAGTGCTGCAGCAACGGCAATATGACCTTAGCAGTTGAAAGAGACGTTTAATCCTAATCAATCAACCAAAACCACATAAAGCTGTTTTTTGATGCCCTATAAGATAAAAGCTTGGAAAAACATTGTGGAAAATGAAGTACTTGCTTGTGACAAAGCATTTTCTTCATTTCCCACACTATTTTCTGTCCAGAAAGAACAAGAATGTAAAATTTCATTGATATGGAATTGTCATAGAGATCTGCAACAACTTTGATTTTGAGCCAGTGTAAAATTTTGTCATTAAAAGGTGAAGTATTGGTTGAAAGTCTGTAATTCACAAACTCGATCATATTATACCCACAGGGAATTTTAGAGATTTTGATATTGTCTCATCCTTATTAAAGACTTTAATAAGGATGAGACATCAAAATCGCTAAAATTCCCTTGGATTATACCGACTTTCCCCTTTAATCCATTACTACATGTTGACTCTTTTTATGCCCCCGTATCGAGAGATTGGGGGCATATTGTTTTACTCATGTCCGTCCGTCTGTCTGTCCGTCCGTCCGTCTGTCCGTCCGTCTGTCTGTCCGAAAACTTAACATGAAAACTTAACATTGGCCTTTTCTCCAAAAGTATTCCACATACAAAGCTCAAATGTGGTATGTAAGTTTCTTTCAATGATATCTATCTGTTCTATGCAATTTGACCTTCCTCAAGGTCATCACTTAACCCTTATCAACCCTTTACTCTACAAAAACTTAACATTTTACTCCGAAAACTTAACATTGGCCTTTTCTCCAAAAGTATTTGACATACAAAGCTTAAATTTGGTATGCAACTTCCTTTCAATGATATCTATCTGTTCCATGCAGTTTGACCTTCCTCAAGGTCATCCGTTAACCCTTATCAGTGCTCTCAATAAGCGGACGTCGACGTATATTACGTCCGATTTTCGTGAAAAGACGTCCAGAATTTCGAAATTGGACGGCCGTCAGACTTCCAATTTTTTTTTACTGACTTCCAAAAATATACTTAGTCCCAAAAGAAACGATACATAACCTGAAATTATAACATTTCAAAAATTGCAAGCGTACGCATTTGGTCAAAATATACATTGTTGTACAAGTCGTCTAGCAAGGTTATGTCAGAATTTGAACCGTTTCCATTGACACGTTCTTCAGGTACGTCAATTCTAATGATTTGCACGAGTTCCACTATACCCACACTCCCGGGTAAATGTACAGGTAAAACAGTCGGTGTGTTATACAGGGCTTGTACCCAAACAATAGAAAAACATTAAACGTTGTTCAAAAGTTGTGAAACGGAATGCCGAGATTAAAACAAAATCAGCGACTTCGAGCAATTGGAATGTTGGAATCTGGTCGACGTCATGTTGACGTCGCCGCTCAGTTTGGAGTGTCGGACATTACGATAACGTGTCTGGCAGGACGATACAGAACACGCTGATCAGTTGATGGTCGACCCCGTGCAGGAAGGCCACGCATGCCTACAGGTGCTCAGGACCATCACATAAGGACGGTACATTTACGTAACCGCTTCAGATCAACTGCTGCTGTAACGCCTGGTCGAAATAACAACCGGATTAGTGCGCAAACAGTTCGGAGAAGACTAGCAGCATTGCTGTCAGGGATTCAAATGGTGGTCATACGTGCTATTGACTTCTGTGTGACTTTGTATGGTGACCCCTACTTGTATCTTAATGGTTTGTAGTCCCTATCTGGTGGTTAAAGTAAACTTTTTGCTGATCAAATTTTCCCTAAGACATTTGAATTTAAGGTTATATGAGAATAAATTAAAATGTAATGTTTACAAAAAAATTACTCACATTCATATCTATGTATCGTTTCTTTTGTGATTAAGTATATAAACCCGGACGTCTGCAAAAAAAAATGTAAAGGGTAAAAATCGATATTACCAAATAACCAGACTGAAAAAGATCAACAGCTATCAAGCGCCGTCGCATTTGCCAGCACCTTTTTATCTGTGGCTACGCTAAAAATGCCGTAACTACAGCTTATTCAAGTTAGTTCAAAGTGTATTTACAGCTTTATCGAACATTACCTACGATACATTGTCTCGGCACGCGACACGACAAATAGCTTTAATTGCCGTCGATATCCAAACACATATGACATATTAACAAAGCGATTGGAAAAATCAATAATTTACACAGTAGACAAGATTCGGGTAGTTTACTAGTGCCGTGTGCAATAGAGCATAGCGCGTTACATATAGTGGGCGTGTACTTTCGATATTGTTTTAACTTGATTGACAGGTCGGGTTTCTCCAGTTAAATTCTTTACTTTACGACAAATTTCACTCGACATGGGAGTTGTTCAAAGCCGAACTTGTAGCAAGATCGCCGTAGTTTACGGCGGTTGCTGAAGTATGATGTTGCAGGTAAATTAATTAGCGCAAAATTTGTGGAATAAACTAGACCTAAGTCCTTTGTTTCGTGCTTTTTATCGCGAGAAAACGGATCCCGATGTAGTTAATAATGGGAAGACAATAAAAGCTAGCGAGTAATGTCATGATTCCTACTTGATTCAAAATTTAATCGGTACACGAATATTCATCTTTTCTCCTTTTCCAAACTGGTTAGACTATCCTTTGACATTGGATACGATTTTCCGGCGTCGGGGGGTTGGGGGGGGGGGGGGGGGGGGGGGGGCTGGGGCAACTTTTGGAATTTGGCGAAATTAAGTGATGCAGATGGCGACAACTTTTTTTAAGCCAGGGTGAAATTGCCCTGATATTTGAAAACATTGAGTGAAAAGGGAGAAACTCATAGATCAATATTTTTATGGCAATACACATAACATAGAGGACGTCTTTGTATCATGAATGTTTAACCCTTTCATATAATGGTTATCTTAAGGTCATATCTTGCAGATATTATGAATTAACTACATAAAAGGGTTAAAATCAGACTGCCAACATGACAATTTAAGACTGGTCAAGCTTGAACCGGATTGCCACAAGGAGAAGAGTTGCAAATTGGAGCATACAATATAACTGATATTTGAAAAAGAGATATGCTTGTATATTTCTTCTTTTCCTTCATATAATTCGAAATTGCGAAAACGCGCTGAAAAATTCCTGATTTTCTGGAAAAATTCCTGAAATTAGGACATGGAAGTCCAAGACTTCCTGAATTTGGTTCTTATTGAGAGCACTGCCTTATCAACCCTTTACTCTACGAAAACTTAACATTTTACAAAAATGGCCATTTCGGGGGCATTTGTGTTTCACAAACACATCTTGTTTAGCTCGACTTTTCGAAGAAAATGAGAGCTTATACTGTCACGTCGGCGTTGGCACCAAGGTTAAAGTTTTTTCAAACATCAATAACTTCCATACTATCAAAGGGATTCAACCCAAACTTGGAATACTTATTCACCATCACACCCTCTACCTTACTACCAGGGCCCATGACCCTGGCTCCACTATATTTGGAGTTATACCCCCTTTATACTAAGCAACTTAGAAAGTCGAGCACTGTCTTCGGACAGCTCTTGTCAAGATAATGTCTTTGGAAAACATTGTGGAAAATGAAGAATTTGTTTTCCCAAGCCTTTCTGATAGGGACATCAAAATCAGGTCTTGTTTGGGAAAGGGTTAAAAAAGGATTTATGTACAATATAGCAGAAAATATTGATGGAAAAGGAGAAATGTTGGTTTTCAGCAAATCCTTCAATGCCATATGAGCGAAATGAAGGTTGGCAATAAAAGACAATACAATGCACTTTATATTGAATTTTATTTTCTATGGGAAAATATTACATTAGGCCGTAAATTGCCATACTTAAAATTCCATTTATGACGGTCACTTATCTAAAACCTAACTACAGTCATTTAACTTTTATCCAAAAGACAAAACTATAGACAGGTCCAAATTTGTAAATCCTTTTCCAAATGACAAGATTTTTAGGCTGATTCCAATTGAAAGTTGTTGCAAATAAATGTTACTGAAAAGAAAAACTCGCCATTCATAGCATGGAAATCCTTGAGAGAAAAGGGGGAAATGCTGATAATCAGCATTTTCTCCTTTTTCCTCAAGTCAAGAGTGTGTGGTATTGGGTCATGTCAAGTAGCTCTATTGTTGGATAATAGTATATCACAGATGGGGAGTCAAAACCTCGTAACTACAGCTTGAATAAGCTGGAGTTACGAGGTTTTGACTCCCCTCCGACGATATTCATGAATGATGAATGTAAAAGGAAAGAAATGAAGCTAGGATCTCAAAAAAGGTCACTTGTGGAATTTGAGACCAACATGTAACTAGATCAGTATGCATGTAAAAGCAGTCTGATCAAGAACAATGCTGTTCTCTTATCTTCTTTGTGACCCATAGTATGTAACAGTAAAGAGACAAACATGGATCTTGATCAGACTACTCTTAACCCTTTCCCAAACAAGATCTGGTTTTGACATCCCTTATAGAAAAGGCCTGGGAAAACATTGAAACAAAAGAAGAAACTGCTGATAACCAGCAGTTTCTCCTTTTGTTTCAATATTTTCTATCCCATATTTTACACAAATTCTATCTTTAACTCATTACCAAACGATAAAATTTTGGGGTAATCCAATTTGAAAGAAGTTGCAGACGACATTTCAATGAGATGAAATTTTGATTTTTTTTACCTTTTTAGGTAGAAAACATTGTGGGAAATGAAGAAATTGCTTGTCACAAGCAATTTCTTCATTTTCCACTATGTTTTCTAAAGCCTTTATTTTGTGGGGCGTCCATAAGCGTCAATGTGTGGGAAAGGGTTAAAAAACACATGCTGATCTTGAGTGGTCTTCAATGCTATAGGGATCCTTTTTCGAGATCCTGGCTTAATTATTTCAATCTATCTAAATGACATTGTTTACAAATTGTTTAAAACGCACAGAAAATTAAGTCATTTAAACCCTTTAACCCTTTCCCAAATTACCAAAATTTTGACTTTTCCAATTAGAAAGCCGCCACAGACGTCAAAATGGATGTTGATAAAGGCAGGATTTGTGCACAATATAGCACAGAAAATATTGAGACAAAAGAAGAAATTGCCGATTATCAGCAACTTCTTCTTTTGTCTCGATCTTTCCTCAAACCATTCCTTCTAGGGACGTGAAAACCAGGTCTTGTTTTGAAAAGGGTTAACAGACACTAACTGTTTAAAAGTGAAATGTTTTTTAGCACAAATATTGGGTAAAAGGAAAATAAACTTAATTATCAGAATTTTCTCCTTTCCATCATTGTTTTCCACAATCATTCCTATTAGGGTTTTCAAAACCAAATCTGGTTTGGGAAATGATTAAAAGAAGAATTAATTAACTTCTTATGTTTTCAATTCAATTTGTCTCTCAAATACACTTCTTTCTTTAATGCTTTTCGGTGGATTATCGAGAAATAACGGTAGATTATCATTTTGATAAACTCACTGCCTGTCCAGTGAAATTATCAAAAACTTGTGCCCCGCTTTAGTTCATTCACCCTATCTGACGTTATGTAAGCCGGGCCAAATAAGTGACGTCATCATGAGCGTTGCATAGCAGTCACATGCAAAATGACACGCTTTAAGGAAATCTGTCATACAATTTTTGCATTTTGTCTGATTTTTGCATTAAAGAAATAGAATAATTGTTTGTTTTTCGAGTAAGATTGATTTATATTTCATTTCGTGAACAACAAAAGCTACAATTTCACTCGTGGCTTCACCACTCGTGAAAATAAAGCTTTTATTGTTCAATCA
Organism: Fragum sueziense; assembly: GCA_963680895.1. Taxonomy (NCBI): domain Eukaryota; kingdom Metazoa; phylum Mollusca; class Bivalvia; order Cardiida; family Cardiidae; genus Fragum; species Fragum sueziense. The sequence goes on along the minus strand of OY804600.1, from coordinate 8,568,083 downwards.
ATGAAATATAAATCGATCTTACACTGAAACAAATGATTATCCTCTATATATTATTTGGTAAAGGGTTAAGAGATAATGGCCATTTTGACAAAATTTGAGAATTGGTAAGAAACTGCACAGCACCTAAGTTTAACAATTTATGAGCAATTCCATTTTGATTTTTGTGAAACACAAGTAGTCAAGTGGATCTGGAATTAATACACAATTAACAAATTTGCACACAGCCTTTGAAAGTAAATAATTATTAAGCAAGAATTTCTATTTCTTCTCCAATTGATCAATGCAGTTCAAAATTTCTTCTTATCTTATAAATATTTCCAAACACCATAAAGTCCTAAGACCAGGGGCCTGTTTCACCAACACATGTAAGACGTATTTTTGACTTACCGTAGTCTTAAATTTCGCTTAAAACAACAATCGCATAACCCAGGTCTTGATAGATTGGCGATATGCATTTCTTACTCTAAACTTGTCGTAAGTCTTCTGTAAGTCAAAAATACGTCTTAAAGGGCGACGGTAACAGATGGTCTAATTGCAAAAAATGAAATTTTTTGAAAAAATATGCAAAACTTTTGTGTTGACCACCTCGGGATGGTTAATAATATGCGATTCAGACAGAGAATGAGCCGAAATTACAAGACAGATAGCTGAAATTAGGGAGAATCCAAACCTAAATTCAACCCCGTCTCAGATGGGGTTAGAATTATTTTCAAATTGTTGCGCATGCGCATACAGCGCGGACCATGATTCAAACATTCATACTTGAATTTCAATATGACGTCATCATGTATGTTGTGACATCATTTAAGAAAGTCGCATGTCCTACTGTTTTGACCTACTTTCGATATCGCTTCATGAATTTGGTATCAAATTGCGAAAAAATGAGTCGTTGCTTCAATAGTTTGTCGTAATCATTTAATCAGGTCATATAAAGCTTAAAAAGTGTACATTTCGTTTGTATTTGACAATTTTTGGGTCCAAATCTGGGAAATAGTAGCTTTAAATATTTTGATGAAACTGGACCCAGGGGCCCATATTATCGACAATTGTACCATGATTATTTTGCATAATTACTTGAAACAACAAACCTGTTTGTTCCAATCTGATTTATCATGCAATCAGATGTTTTGTTACACAGTTTACACAAAAACATGGTAGTAAGATCATTTATAATATGGGTCCCTGGTATTTCTTGGGAAAGAATTATGTTTGCAAGTTACAATAAATAAAAACTTTAATAAAAAGGCACATGATTAGATATTTGGTAAACTAATTTGGAATATGGTTGTGAAACAGAATTTCCCTTGTAATATAAAGGAATGATTACAGTTAGACAACGGTGAAAAATATCACTTAATCTATACATCACAGACGAAATAATAAATAACATACAATAACAATAATAAACAGTATATAAAATATCACTGGCTAAAGTTCTACTTTAAGAAATTCCTTCAGCATATGAAATTGGCACAATAACAAACAATTAAAACTCAAAGATATAATTTATTCATGATTCCGCTATCCTATTACAATTAGAAGTTACAATAAAAAGCTGTAATTTTGGTGAAAAATTGTGAATGCAGTAAAGGATATTGTAACTTTCCTCAAAAACATTACAATAGTAAGATAAGAACAATATTTTAGATTCAGAGATATATCTTAGAATGAAGAGTATTGATCATAGTAAGCCTGGCAGACTGACTAGGGTCAATTTTTTTCCCACTTCCTTGATGGTCTCTTTCAGCATGACAAGTGACATATAGTTCATTGAAAAATTGTTTTAACCCTTTACTAAACAGCAAACTTTTAGGGTGATCTATGTCAAATGCTGCTGCACACCACAAAATGGATGTTGATAAAGATAGAATTTGTATGCAATGTAGGCTGGAAAATATTGAGTTTGAGTTTATTGGGGTTTTACGCCGTTTTCAACTACCAGGGTCATATCGCGGCGGCTGGAGCACCTACCCATGGATTCCTGTTGTTTCTCAAACCAGTACTACCACAACACCCTTACCGAGCCTCCAGCTGCTCGCCCACTTAGGTTAACGATTTCAAACCCATTGCTGGGTGACAATTTTGTCAGAAAGGGTACTAGCCGCGGCCGGGTATCGAACCCGGGACCTCTCGAATGAAGGTCAGATGCGCTACCAACTGCGCTAGGGCCGCGGCTTGGAAAATATTGAGGCAAAAGGAGAAAATGCTGATTATCAGCATTTTCTTCTTTGGTCTCAATGTTTTCCCAAGCCATTTCTATTTGGGACATCAAAACCAGGTCTTGTTTGAGAAAGGGTTTTAAATGACTACAAAATTTTGTGGATTTACAAGAGTTTTTGCAGGCCCTTCTCTTTGTTTATTGTTTATACCCAGAGAGGTTAGTGTGAGACTATTTTGAATCTATTCAAATATCCCGAGCACAGAATTGCTTTTACATTAACTAACAATTAATCTTTTAATCTCTAACCGAAGGTCCAAAAATTATGTGCTAACTCAAGAATTAAGCACGATTATTAATGTAATTGCATTTTATTTCGTTTGCGCCAAAACCTTTGACTGCTAGAGGCACCCGTCTAATTGGTCAAAAATGCAAAAAGGGTAAATGGTGTGCACAAGAAATATAATGAACTCAACTGGTCAGTTGATCGAACTAAAATTGTATGGGTAGATTTTTCTGTACAGTTGAAATTGGCATGAACAGGATAGCAAGTGAATAACTAAGTAAGCATTCTTCGATTCCTTTTCTTTTTTGCTCCAGATAATGCAATGCACAATGCAAGTGTGCATGCCCGTTCTGACCCCGCCTTGATCTAATGTCAAAATGATCCAGACTGGGTCCCTTTTATATTATTTTTCAAAATAATTGAACACTAACAGGTACATTGTACACCAACATACATTATTCTAGTAGTAAACTACAGTAGTCAAATAGCTGCTAAGAAAGGATATAGTATATTGTGTTCTACTAGTTTCTCCTTTTCCTTCATTTCTTTGCGTTTTCGTCTCTAATTAAGGCTAAAGCCAGCTTTAGGTAGTCCCCAGATAGGTCCCCCTGGAAGTAGAATGAATGAGACATGTTTGTGAAATCATGACAAGGAAACATGTGATTTCAATATTTTTCAATAATTCTATTAATATCTATTAACCCATTACCAGACAGATTTTTTTGGACTTTTCACATTTACAATGTGTTGCAGACAACAATTTTAAGTTGATGAAATTTTAGAAATCTTTCCATTTTGGGTTAGAAAACATTATGAAAAATGAAGAAATTGCTTTTCACAAGCAATTTCTTCATATTCCACAATGTTTTCACAATCGCCATTGTGTGGGAGTGGGTTAATATATGACCGATTTGAAAAAGTTTTGAACCAAAGAAGTTTGGAAAACACCTGGGATTCGCAGAATGCAATAGATCATTTCGTCGTTGTGAATGCAAAACCTCGTATCTCTTTTTTGGAAAATTTTAAAGGGGGAGGGAAAAAAGTGTAATAACTCTTCCCAAAGTGAAACGTTTTACTTGAAATTTGGACATATTGTTCACAAATAATGTATCATTAATTACACAAAGGCTGATCTTGATCTATATTTGTATAAAATGCCATAAGATCTCTTTCCAGACCCAAATATAAAAGTTAATACTTACCACAAGGTACATGCCCAAAGTCTGTTTATAAAGTCGCTGAAATTCTTCCTTAATTTGTACCATATCGACGCCGGCTCGCGACACAAGCACACGGACCACCGTACTGTCATCCGTACCCAAACCTTTGATAGCATCGTGAAGTTGTGTAGCAAAATGGGACGCTTTACTGCGGATACATCTCACTGTAATCAGAATGATGTGTGATAACCTAACAACCTTACAATTATTTACCCTTTCCCAATTAAACTAATCAAAGTCCAGCCCAGATCGGAAGAATTTACAGCCGTAGAAATAAATGCCACTGGATATACGAAGTTTCTATGTTAAAGCGTGGAAAGCATTGAAAAAAAGTAGAAAAAGTTCATAATCAAATTTCAGAACATAAAATCAAAATCAAAATCTTAAAGGATTACAACCCATCATTAACTATAAAACACTTTGTGCATCTTTGGGCTTCATCCTTAGCAACAGAAATTGACAAAGGTAATCCTTGTCAATTACCATTGACACGGATGACGCCCAGAAATTGATAAGGGTACCTCTAGTTAATTAATTTTTGTTGTCATGGATGATGCCCAAAGATGTACCAAGTGTTTGGTATCTAATGATGAATACAGGTATTTCATATAACACTGCGCATGCGCAGTAGCCGTGTGGAAACGAGGCTTTACACGCGAGGGGGCAATCGACTTAATCCTAGATAGGGATTATTAGCCGTGACGGGTTAATAATCTTCTTTGATTAATTAATTTCTTCCAATTGGCGGGTATTGTCGTTATTTCTTCAATGCATGTGAACTCAGAAGGGAAGACTGTCCAACAAATATTGTTTTTTCTTTCTTTATTTTTTCTCTTTTTTAAATTTACCTGAAGATTCAGTGGCAAAAGCTGGACGTTTTCGTAATTCGGTATTATGTACCGGACTTAAATATCTCACTTACAAGACTACTTTTAACGTCTGCAAAGAGAAAACTTGATTTTTGTTATACAAAAGAAGAAAATGGTGATTATATCATCATTTTATCTCAATACTTCTATTGTCAACTCGTACAAAACTCCTATCTTTACCACCATCTGTTTTGTCGTCTGCAGCCTTTTTCAAGTATGAAAAGAGTTTGGGAAAGAGTTAAGTCTAAAATACACTCTGTCAATCTTTGGGAATTGATAACGATTAAAATAATAGACTAGTTATTTTAATTCAAATATAGAAAATACTTAATTCGGCATGATTGCTATTTCCTTAATCATTTTTTTCTCCCATTCCTAAGCTAGATACGTTATATACCAATGTTTCATTTTAAAATGTACGAAACGATTTAGAAAAATGTATCAACCAACATTAATCTGAAAGTCATAGAAAACCTATCTCATTTATTGAGTTTGCAATGAATCTACTTTTTTTGTAAATGTTATAAACAAGTGAGATCAGACTCGCTTTCACTTAAATAATAATCTAGAGTAAAAAACGTATCAGGTGAGATCAGACTCGTGTGCATTATTTTATTATTCATCTTTCTTTTATTATTGCGATCAAAGTGGTAAAATCATGTAAAGACGTATATTAAGGGTGTCAGATGTAGATTGACCAAGTGTCATCTATAGACACGTGTTATGTATATTGCTACTTGTGCTATATCAAACGGGTGATTAATTGTGTGATATACGCTTAATCCTTTTCCAAACAGAAGAGTTTAGCCCTTTCCCAAACAAGACCTGGTTTTGACGTCCCTATTATAAAAGGCATGGGAAAACATTGAAACAAAAGAAGAAACTGCTGATAACCAGCAGTTTCTCCTTTTGTATCAATATTTACTGTGCCATATTTTACACAATTTGTATGTTCAATAACATCCATTTTGTCATTTGTGGCATGTTTTTAAGTGGATCACCCTAAAACTTGGTCGTTTGGGAAAGGGTTAAGTCTGTTATACTCGAATATTAGCCTACTATACATTCATTACACATGAATGGATAAAACAATGGAACGATAAAAACACATTGACAGAAAAGTTTTCCTTTTCCTAATAATGAAACGTTTAATGCTTAGACATTTAGAAAGTCTTCCAAAGAATTTTTACTACTAAATTAAATTAAATTACAATCTTATGAAGACTATCTAAATTTTAATACTCGTGGATCTATTTGTTATCTTAATTTGATTTTGAATTGTATAGTTGTAATTAAAATATTTGTACATTTTGATATTAATTTAAAATGAAAAAAGTGACTAACTCCTACATGATATTCTTTAATAGCCTATTTTTCTGTCCCTCAGTCGTCTGATTCTTTGTCATAAGTTCTTAATTTGTTCAAGGACAGATCAACAAACTACGTGGCAACTCTGTGAATATGATAATAAATTAAATAAGAAGAAAAAAATAGATAATATAAATAATTTATTTCGATTTAATATGTCCAATGCTTAAACTGTATCCCGGCAGGCGCCTTTTTCTCCAACCATTCGCTTGAAAAATACCCGAAATTGGTTACTTTTGAGGCTACGTGTCTTAAATATCAATTTCAAAATAATTAAAATAAAATAATCAAGCATCTTTCGATAGATAAACCCGATTTTGTAAGGCATCTTTAGCAAAGAAACGAGAGCGATATTTCCACTAAGTGCAATTGTGTCGTCTCGTAAAGATGTGCACCACTGTATAGAAATGTTTCTTTTTTACTAATTCTTCGCATGAAATTCGCAAACTCGATTGGTTTTGGCATCTACAGATATTAAAGTTTCATTTTGCAAAAAAATGTACAGGAAATCCTGTTAAAATGGGTAAATAATCAGGATTTTAAAATGCGCTTTTTACAAACAAATAAGAGCGATAATTTACCTATGCCCCCACGCCAACAAAGGGAGACAATTTATCGATTTTTTAACTAAGAAATGCGCAAGGGAGATAACTGTTTGAAATACCTGTATTGTAACCCTTAATCATAACTTCATGAGAAACCAACCTATAGAAAGCATGCCTTTCTCCACATCTCCGGAGAATTCATCCTTGATTGAGTCTTCAATATCTTTGTTAGCCACCTTTGCATACTCCTGGAAGGTTGCTCTCAACTGGGCGTAACTTCTCGATGCCAATATAGCATTAAATCTGAAATGTACACACAAACATTGTCAAATGAAAATTTCTCTTAACCCATTACCACAAATTCTGACAAGCAATTTCTTCATTTTCCACAATGTTTTCTACCCCAAAAAGACGAAGAAATGTATAATTTCATTCACATGAAATTGTTGTCCGCAACGTGTTTGAATTTGGACCAGTCTTAAATTTTGCTGATTGGTAATGGGTTAATCTAAACATACATGATGTCAAAAACAAGCCCTTTATCTTTGATAAGTTAAGGGATCTTCTTCTAGAAGTGACATATTTTGATGCCTTGATGCATTTGGAAAACATTATGGTAAATGAAAACAGACTGGCAGATGGACACAAGTAAAACAATATGCCCCCCATCTTTTGATACGGGGGCATAAAAATATACCACTAATTTGGGCTGAAACATTGCTTTTGGTTACTTATTACAATCACAACTTTAAGACTTGTCAATTGTGTACCCTCAATATTTGGTTTGGATAAAAAAAGAAATGAAATGAAGAGAAAATTAAAACATTTACTGACCTAGCTTCATCGGTTCCCCACTTCTTCTCCCCTGCCTCATGTAAAGCCTGTGCATCTTGCTTGGCCTTGTTTCTATCAAATTCATTACTCTCATCACAGTTAGCAGTAATATGGATGAAAACATTGAGTTAAAAAGACAATATGCTAATGTAAAGATTAAACATTTACTGACCTAGCTTCATCAGTTCCCCACTTCTTCTCTCCGGCCTCATGTAAAGCCTGTGCATCTTGTTTGGCCTTGTTTCTATCAAATTCATTGCTTTCTGTTGGCTCAAATAGCATGAAAACAATGTGTGAAAAGGACAAAAGGGTTAAATATTTACTGACCTAGCTTCATCGGTTCCCCATTTCTTCTCTCCGGCCTCATGTAAAGCCTGTGCATCTTGTTTGGCCTTGTTTCTATCAAATTCATTGCTTTCTGTTGGCTCAAATAGCATGAAAACAATGTGTGAAAAGGACAAAAGGGTTAAATATTTACTGACCTAGCTTCATCGGTTCCCCATTTCTTCTCTCCTGCCTCGTGTAAAGCCTGTGCATCTTGTTTAGCCTTGTTTCTATCAAATTCATTACTCTCGTCCCTATTGGCTTGGAGGCAGGCAATCAAAATACGTTGATAGTCTCCCGATGTGTCGCCTTTAACATCTGCTTCTAGATCCTTGCCAAACTCTGAAAAAACGTTGACAGAGTGTTAAAAGAATTAAAAGTTGTTCAAACTTCCTTACCATTGACAAAAGCTGACTGCTTTATACTTTTCCAAATAGCAATGACAGAATAAAGATAGAATTTGTGTGAAATATAGCATGGAAAATATTGACACAAAAGGAAAAAATGCATAATCTGATAGGAATGTCAAAACCAGGTCTTGTTTGGATATGTTTTAAATGTCATCATCCATTACCAATTTTAAATCTTTTCCAAAATATTGATGCCTTTGGGGAGCGTTTAAAACCTGTCGGAAAAAAATTAAGAAAGCAAATCTGTGATCTCAGAGTCTTAATCGTTCAACCAAATAATGAGTTATTATAGGGTTAATTCACATTTTTGAGGTCGTTAACATTCTCAGAGGCCCAAAAAATGCGTTATCGCCTGAGACCGGAGGTCGAAGGCGATAACCCATTTTGTGGGCCTCTGAGAATGTTAACGACCAAAAAAACGTGAATTGACGCTATTATTGCATAAAATATGAATAATTAGCAAAGAAATGTAATAAAATAAGACGAATAACTAAAAAACTTAGTGAAAATTTAGCCACATTTACACCGACAGATACCAGAGTTTTCCGGCATTCGACTCGACATATATCGAGTAAGTGCGATATCCACTAGACGGGCCGTTAGATTTTCATCGTGTAGCTATATAGTCAAGTTTCATCGCATTTTTACTGACATAATCTTCATTTGGGTTGGCGAAATCCTAACAATATTCGACTTAGTTTTCTTTTGGAAACATGCTCCGGATATCCTAACGTTCATTTCAGTGCGAGTAATAAATGAAAAGGTCGGAATTTCCAAGGTAGATCTCTGGACCGTTTGGTTCGTTTCAGACATTCGTTCATTTCAATAAAAACAAAGTTGTAAAGGAAAAATTGCAGTAACTAAAAGAAGAACAAGAAACACATAGGCTTACCACCACATTTGACCTAGACCACAACCACTCAATTCTAATTTCTATCCTTCCATGTCCACGAAATACACTTTTAGTTTAAAATCTGTCAGCTGCCCGTTTGTTTACTTTTTGATTCCAAGAATTAAACCTACGTCACTATAATTATTACGTCATCAGATATGGTTACACTGGGAGACCTAGTTTATTTATTGGGATGTAAACTGGAAATGGGGTCTTACAAGAATTTACATCGCGGAAAAGGGAAATGACAAAATTTCGGCTTTATTTTCAATTTTCTGAAGCACTCACAACAAATCCCCGATCGAGGATATTTGAGTGCAAAACTGGTCTGATATCGCACGTGAATCTGCCGATTAATGCACGATTTCTCTGGATATCCGCCCGCTTTCTGCTGGTTATACAATGCCAATAACAGACTGAAAACACACATTTTAGGCAATAAAGTATGTAAGAATCTTAAACATCAACTCTTTCTACATATTTCAGTAAACTTTCCTTTCTTTTGAGGTTTATTTTTTGTTATTTCCTGTGTAATTTTCTTAGAGCACAGATTTAAAGAGCATTTATTTATGTAACTTACTAGTTTTATAGAGTGCCTTGATATCCTTGAGTTGCTGATTTGATCTTGTACAAATGATCTCTGTCAAAACATCTTCATCAGTACCGAGACCCTGTAATTAAAGGCATAGCACAAGATAAGTAAATTAGTAAAGTTAGTAAAATATTTCACTTTCTATTACTCAAATCCTGCTTTATCAGTTCTCATTCTATTTGTCTCAAAAGATGATTATAGATAGCTCTAATCCATAATATCTATGTAACGTCAAAAGATGGATTAATATCTTAGCAGTAGTGAAGAAAAGCGTACTTAACCCATTGCTGCAAAGTGACGCCTTTTGACTCCCTTACAAGAAAAGGCTTGGGAAAACATTGTGGAATATGAAGAAATTGCTTGTGACAAGCAATTTCTTCATTTTCCACAATGTTTTCTAAACAAAAAATGGAAAGATTTCTAAAATTTCATCAACTTGAAATTGTCGTCTGCGACATCTTTCAAATTGGAATAGTCCAAAATTTTGTTGTCTGGTAATGGATTAAAGAAATTTGAGCAAGAACGAAACCAACCTTAATAGCATTTTGCAGACTTGTGGCGTCAAACTCCGTCGACGACAGACATAGACCGACACAAAACTTTTCAAAGTTACCAGTGAGGTCTCCCTCTAGATCTTTAATGAGATCTTTACATGGTCTTGTATTTTTCATACACTTTTACCCATATGTCCACTGGATGTGGGTTTAGAAAATCCTTGCAGGAAAAGGAGAAAATGCTGATAACCAGCATTTTCTCCTTTTCCATCAAGGCTTCCTATGCTTTAATACAAAGATTCATACACAAAATAGCAATCATTTTGTCTTCTACTACAAAATCATTTAAATTTTGGCCAGCTTACAATGTTGTTATTTTTGAAACAATTGAATAAGTAAAACCAACCTTGATAGCATTTCGTAGACTTGTAGCATCAAACTCCGTCGACGACAGACACAGACCGACACGCAACTTTTCAAAGTTCCCACTGAGGTCTCCCTCTAGATCTTTAATGAGATCTTTACCAAACATGGTCTTGTATTTTTCATAAATTTTTACCAATCTGTCCACTGGATGTGGGTTTAGAAAATCCTTGCAAGAAAAGAAGAAAATGCTGATGACCAGCATTTTCTCCATTTCTTTCAAGGTTTCCTATGCTTTAATATAAAGTATCATACACAAGTTAGCAATCATTTTGTCTTCTACAAAATCATTCTAATTTTGACCAGCTTACAATGTTGTTATTTGTGAAACGGTTGAATAAGTAAAACCAACCTTGATAGCATTTCTCAGACTTGTAGCGTCAAACTCTGTCGACGACAAACACAGACCGACACACAACTTTTCAAAGTTTCCACTGAGGTCTCCCTCTAGATCTTTAATGAGATCTTTACCAAACATGGTCTTGTATTTTTCATAAATTTGGATCATTTGATCATTCGATCTGTAGCCTAGCACGCTGATAATTGCCTTCTCGTCTGTACCTACAATGTAAATGTCTAGTTACTAATTGTAATTCTTGCTTTAGTGAAAACTTAACAGATCCATTTTGTGAAGTGATTTTTTATTTAAACAATCATTCTGAAGTATTGCAAAACAAAACCAAGTCCCCTACTGGCTTTATATTTGTGTTTCGAAAAAGAAGTCCAGAAAACTGCAATTTCGCAGTAATTTTGTAAGTCCGGCATCCATATCTTCCTCAAAAATCTCTGGACTGGGACGAAACTCAAACTTGTCTGTAACTCATCAATGCGGGTCTACATACCAAAAATCAGCTCAATAGCTGTCAGTGTTTAGAAAAAAAGTCTGGAAAACTAATTTACCAGACTGACTGACAGACGGACGGACAGACTGACAGACAGAGTGCAAACCTAAAGTCCCCTTCGGCTTTGCCGGTAGGGGACTAAAAACATATAAAGCTGTTGGGAACTTCTAAAGGTGTTAGGGTGTTATGCTCATTTACTTGTAGGTGTAGGGGTCACAATAAAAGTTATTGAGTAAATCTAAACTAAACATGCTTACCAAATCCCTTGACAGCTTTCCTGATAGTTTGAGCATCGGCCTCAGCATTAAAGTTTTCCGCTGGTACGAGTGTTGGATCTTCTTGTTTGGGTTCAGATTCCATCTTGACCTCTTCATCCAACTCTTCTTCTGTCTTGTTTTTAACTGCCTCGACAAAACCTTTACCAGCTGTGATAGGAAATCATACCTTTATATGGCACTACCATAAATAATTACATTAATTCTTTTTAAAGAATCACTTTGTAAGAAAGGCTGGGTAAATAAAAATTTTCCTAAACCATTTTTGGTTCCGGTGTCTCTAATAAGTTTTCCTGTAAAAGCATTTGGTTGAAGTTGTTAATCAAAACAGGTTTTGGAAAGCATTGAAAGGAAAAAAGAAAGCTGAGATAACCTGCATTTCTTTCTATGTCTTAATGGGTTTCAGTGCTACAGCATATACAATTTCAACATATAGTAACAATTCTTTTGCTGTCTGCAGCAAAGAGCATTGGGTTCATTTGATTGATTTGTAAATGGTTTAGTAAAATAAATATCAATCAAAATTCCTACTCAAATTACTTACATTTAGCAGCCATCTCTGGTGGAGGGCCTCCATTTACTAGAGATAAGAGTGAATCTCTATAGTCCCCTGAGGTATCATCCTGAAATGAACCAATCAAATAAATCATTCACTCCGGACCTGTAATATTTACATTTCTAAAAATAGGCATTATTTGGTCAGGGGTAATCAGAGATAAAAGTGAGTCTCTGTAGTCCCATGAAGTATCATCCTGAAATGGACCAATCACATAAATCATTCACTCCGGTCCTGTAATATTTACATTTCTAAAAATAGATTGAAGCCCTGTAGTCACCCAGAGCTCCAGATAGGATGCGTATTTGCGTAAAATACGCATTGATTTGGTCTGAATACGCATTAACTTTTATAAAAATGCGTACAAATACGCATTCAAAATAATGAAAACGCATTTGATAATTGCCAGTTAGCGTATCAAGATCGGAAAATGTCGAGAAAAAGCATACACTAGGAAATTCCAACAATTAACACAAACTTTTTGTCTGTAAAAAATAGGGTACGGCAGTCAGCTATCCGATATCTATTACGACTTTAATCAGCCAATCACAGTCTTGAATAATTGGGGAATACCAATTACGTCACCACTGTGACCAGCCGAGCGACAATCGGCTATTCTGTAGATCTACCGAATGATGCCGAGTGTTGTATTTGTTTGAATTTCAATCAATCGGTTATCTCCGTGAAAGCAAATCGTTACCCGATTTAACAGACCATTGCGTCCATCCGTAAATCGTAAATGACAACTCGAATGTGTTTGTTATCTTTTCAAACCGGAAAACGAGTAAATCCACTGCTTAGCAGATCGTAACTTTAGGCGATTTTTGCCGATATTCGTTCTGAAGTGGCCCTACAGGCAAAGATAGCACACGATGGTTATCTTGTTCAGAAAAAAAACCTCGATGGTCAGAAACATACCGCGGTTAGATGACCTCGAACCCGAAAATGAAAGTGGGTCGTTCCGGTCGGGTGTTCCTGTTTATTTTAGTCCTTTGCCGAACAAGAACGTAAATACGCCCTGCCTCAAAAAATTATCTTAAGATACGCATTGGAAAAAATTCTGAGGGGTAAATACCCCTTGCCTCAAAAAATTATCTGGAGCTCTGGTCACCTGAAGTATCATCCTGAAATGGACCAATCAAATAAGTAATTCACTCCGAACTGTAACATTTACATCTAAAAATAGGCATTGTTTAGAGACTAGAGAAGGAAAATCAGAGATAATAGTGAATCTCTATAGTCACCTGAGATATCATCCTGAAATTGACCAATCAAATAACAAATATATTTTAGACCTGCATTACGATTCAAGCAGTCCATTGGTAGTATCTATCAAGTACAAAAGTCATCAATTCAAAGGGCAATACCTCAACAAATATGATTGAATTACGGTTGTTGTGCACTGCACTTCTCCAAAATGAGATCTATCCACCTATGAAGTATCATGATTGTACCAACATACTTTTTGAGTTATAGTTTGGATAAAAACTCAAACTTAGTTTGAAAATCGACAAAGGGCAATAACTCCATAAACATGATTGGCAGAATTATGGTTCTTGAAGTTGTGCACTGTATTTTTCCATAATGAGCTTTAACCAAGCAGAAGTTACATTTTTGACATGATTTTAGTAGAATAGCGATGATAAAGGATCACTTACTGTTATGAATTGAGCCAATTGTTGGCCCGTAAGTTTTTCAAATTCTTGTTTGATGTTGACTAAATCTATCTCACATCGAGACACAATAACGCGCACCAACGTATCGTCGTCAGTTCCCAGACCTTTCATAGTCTTCTGTATTTGTCGTGCAAAATGACCAAACTTGTTTTGTACACACCGAACTGAAATCAAGAAATAAGGTTAAACAGGGTAAACTCAACTTAATTATTTCATTTGATAGACTTTAATTTACTTTTCTTTCCTAATCAATATAGATTTCCTTTCTTTTTCTTTTCATGAAATAGGAGAAATGTTCTATCCTTTTCCTGCGACGTCAAATAGCACATTTGTTAACGCGACGTAAATAACGGACGTCACACGCGTAATGTCACTTCATTGTATTGTTGTGATACATTATTAGTAAACCTAGCGATGTTCCTAATATAAAGGGCTTGCGAAAATATTGAGGCAAAAGAAGAAAATGTTGATGATCAGCATTTTCTCCTTTTTGCCTCAATATTTTCTGTGCTAGATTGTACACAATTTTTATCTCTAGAAACAATAAATTTATTATCTGTAGCAGCTATTAAATTGGACCACACTACAATTTTGTTGTTTGGGAAAGGGTTATAAAATGGGCTGTTGTCCATCCCACTAACTCACCTATAGTCAACATTCCCCTGAGTAAATCTCCTGACATCTCACTCTTTAAAGCTTCTTCCATGGACTTTTTGGATATTTTCTGGTATTCTTCAAATGTAGCCCTAAGCTGTGGGTAACTTCTCGTCACCAGAATTGTGTTGAATTTAGACTCATCTGTTCCCCATTTCTTCTCTCCTGCCTATGGGAAAAGAAAATAAGATTTTAATTACCCTTCAGTGCAGTTGTACATGAGACTACATAGCTAATTCATGATATTAGTTATAACTACTGACATTTTATATCTAATTTACTTAATATATACATTTTGTTTTCCACCTAATAGGACTGTTAGCAGGAAGTTGAAGGTTTAAAACAAAGTTGTCACTGGTTTACATCATTGAAATTAACATTTTCAAAAACAATTTTGTCTAAATTAAAAGATGTTGGATAAAAAACAAAATTAATGTTTATGAAAATCAAAGACACAAAAAAAGGTCTTGTTTGGGAAATAGTAAAGGCAACCAATTAATTAATATAATCTGCGGTTAATATCAATGGGAACAGAGCTTTTGAAAATATTGGAGAAAAAGAGGCTTTTTATCAATTACCTGATATAGCTCTTTAGCATCTTGGTTGGCTTTATTTCTGTCCACTTCGTTACTGTCGCTTCTATTTGCCTGGACCAAGGACACCATTAACTTGTTATTTAACATTTTCTCCTTTACCCCCAATATTTTACAACACAATAAAGTAGAATGGACAAACCTGATACATTTCTTTAGCATCTTGGTTAGCTTTATTTCTGTCAACCTCTTTACTGTCGCTTCTATTAGCCTGGACCAAGGACACCATTAACTTTTTAAAATGACCAGATGTGTCGGATATAATGTCCTTCTCTAACTCCCTTCCATATTCTGTAATGTATAAGTGATAGATTGAATGGTGTTTAACAATTTTTTTATATAACAGAATATTAGTTATATAGTGGAGGTTGGAACACCTAACCATAGATTCCTCTTCTTTCTCACAGCCAAACAACCACAATGTTCTTTCCAAGCCTCCAATATTGTTGCTTTCCTACAAAGATTTAAGATAATCTACCCAATGATGGAAGGCAAATATCAGAAAGAATATTTGCTGTGGCTCAAACTAAACTATTGGCCATGGCCGAAATGTAGAAGTGAAATTAATCATATAGACATACCCAAAGTGAAAGCTCTTACAGAAAAAAATCAATGTTATCAGGTATGGGAAAACTATGATGCCAAAAGCTAACAGTTTGTTTTTTGGAAGTTAAGTTATTGTTTACCAATTTTAACCAAGACAACTTTAATTCAGTTTAGCAAAATTTGTTACTTCAGCATTTTAGCCCTTTTAGAATTAAGGTTGTTCTAGTTTGAATGCTGGTTATCAACATTTTGTTCTTTGGCCAGAATGTTTATCCAAGCTTTTTTCTATAAGGGACCAAGTTTTATTTGTGAAAAGATTTAATACAAAGAAACTTACTCTCTCTATAAAATTTTTTCACTTCCGTGAGCTGAGCGTTCGATCGTGTACAGATAATCTCGATCAAAACATCCTCGTCCGTGCCCAAACCTTTCATGGCTTTATGAAGCTGGTGCGCGTCAAACTCGGCAGGACCCATACACAGACACTTCATCGTTGACAAGAAATGTCCGCTTAAATCACCCTTCAAATCTTCAACCAAATCCTACAATGAAATGAGTATAAGTATAAAGTGATTCTCTCATGGTTTGTAAATTCAGGCCATTGCTTTGACTTACAGGAGTTGATCAACAACAGCTTTGTAAGAATTATTACTTGATTTTTGTGACATGGTATTGACATTTCCATATCTTACAAATAGCTTAACACAAATCCACACCAATCCATAACTATGCTGTTACAATAATTGATCATTTTATACCCCCCACCTATGAAGTAGAGGGGGTATAATGGTTTCACTATGTCTGTCCATCCGTCCATCCACCTGTCCATCAATAGACTTTTTCGTTTTCGTGCTCTAACTAGAAAACCGTTTGACCTAGGATCTTGCAACTTTACACAGTTGTTGCCCATGACCAAAGGAGGTGTCCTATTGTTTTTGGGTCATGAAGGTCAAGGTCACAATTGGACTTTGTTTAAAATCTGTTTCTATGCTCTAAGTCAAGAACCGCTTGACCTAGGACCATGAAACTGTACACAGATGTTTGCCCTTGACCCAAGGAGGTGCCTTATAGTTTTTTGGTAATGAAGGTCAAAGGTCAAGGTCACAATTGGTAATACATAGTGGATAATAAAGAAATTGCTTGTCACAAGTGATTTCTTGATTTTTCACAATATTTTCCAAAACCTTTATCTGAAAGGGCGTCAAAAGGCGTCACAGTGTGGCAATGGATTTATAACCTCTCAAACAGTTTTGTGGGTTAGTATTATATTCCATCTAGACGCTTACCTTTCCAAACATGGTTTTATAAGTTTATACAATTTTGACTCTTTGAGGACTAGATCTGTAACACAACACATTAATAATGGACACTTCATCTGTGCCATTACCAGATGGCAAAATTTTGGCTTGTTCCAAATTCAAAGATAGTGCAGACGACAATTTCAAGTTGACAAAACTTTTAAAATATTACCCTTTCAGGTTAGAAAACATTGTGGACAATGAAGAAATTGGTTGTCACAAGCAATTTCTTCATTTTCCACAATGTTTTCCCAAGCCTTTTCCCTTGAGGGAGTCAAAAGGCGTCACTGTGCAGTAATGGGTTATTAAACAACATGATCACGTGCTCTAGCTGCGACGAGGACACGAAATTGTTTATCAGACCAGGCATTAAAAACCTCACAAAGTTTTTTTGGGTTGTAATTATGTTCTATCCAAACTCTTACCTTTCCGAACATAGTTTTGTAAGTTTCTACAATTTTGACTCTTTGAGGACTAGATCTGTAACACAACACGTTAATAATGGATGCTTCATCCGTGCCTGAAAAATCATGATTGCATGTGAGATACTAGATCTATTAGTTCAATTTGAAAGGTGGCGCAGTTGACGGAATTACTTTCATCGAATGTTGGAAATGTGTATTTTCTACCATAGAAGTACTAAGGGGAAACACTTTTCAAAACCCTTTTCATTAATTAAATGAAAACCAGGGCCAGTATTTACCAGCGTTTCTAAATTGATTTTCTAAAGTAAAATTACACACCAACCAATCAGAGTGACTGAAACAAACGCAGACAAATGTCTCGGCCACTCTGATTGGTTGGTATGTAATTTTACTTTAGAAAATCAATTTAGAAACGTTGGTGAATACGGGCCCAGATCTTGTTTCAGCAAAGGTTAACCCTTCATTTCCTGACCAAACTGCAGGCTAGTCCGAATTCGAAGATATTGATTATCAGTACTTTCTACATTTGCCTCAATCTTTTCCAAAACTTGTTATGTTATTGAGATAAAAAAAAAGCGCTTGTTTAAAAAAAAGAGCTTGTGATTCAACATGACCAGATTTTAAAGAAATGTTGAGTCAGACTTACCCAATCCCTTCATAGCTTTATATAAGACTTCTGCATCATTTTCTGCATTAAATTTAGGATAGGGTATTACTGTGCCTTCTTGCTGTAAGATACATAAGAATACAAGAGCTGTCACTGTAAGATGACAATGCCCCCGACACCGCTTTGATTTTAAATTATGGCCAATCTATGTTCAAGGTCAAGGTCATCCAGGGGTCAAGGTCACCAAAGTATGTGCCTACAGAAAGGTAATGTACCAAGGAATGTTGTGGTAAAGTATGAAGCGAATATGTTAAGTAATAAGGAAGTTATGGCCAATGTTAAAGTTTTTGGACGGAATGACGGACAGACGGACGGACGAACAGACAGACGGACGGACGGACAAGTCAAATTTATGATGCCTCCCTATCGGGGGCATAACAAGAGTTGTCCGCGGACAACGTAGCTCGCCTATACAGGGGCTTGTCACAAAAACAGCTTATTTTTTAAAAGTAGGTCAAACTCCAAGGTCAAGGTCACTAGGTCAAAGGTCATGGTCGCAAATGAAAGGTCTTGTCGAGATGTATCCATGTATGAACTATCAAGGCTGTATCTCTAATAGTGCCTGAGATATAGGCCAGGTTAAAGTTTTTCAAAAGTAGGTCAAACTCCAAGGTCAAGGTCACTAGGTCAAAGGTCATGGTCCCAAATGAAAGGTCTTGTCGAGATGTACCCATGTATGAAATATCAAGGCTGTATCTCTAATAGTGACTGAGATATGGGCCAGGTTAAAGTTTTTCAAAAGTAGGTCAAACTCCAAGGTCAAGGTCACTAGGTCAAAGGTCATGGTCCCAAATGAAAGGTCTTGTCGAGATGTAAACATGTATGAAATATGAAGGCTGTATCTCTAATAGTGCCTGAGATATAGGCCAGGTTAAAGTTTTTCAAGTGAAGACGGGACGGGACGGGACGGGACGGGACGCGACGCCGACAGTAGGGCTGTGACATTAGCTCCCTGGACATAAAGTCCCGGCTCGCTAAAAATCATTTAACCCTTTCCCAACATGACCTGGTTTTGATGTCCCTACCAGAAAAGTCTTGGGAAAATATTTAGACAAAAGAAGGAAATGCTTATAACCAGCATTTTCTCCTTTTGCCTAAATATTTTCTGTGCTATATCATACATTTCCTGTGCTAAAAATACAATTGTTTGCTCATTGTAACATTAAATCAGTTGTCTGAATTGAATTTTAAATTGGACAAAAGAAAGCACAAAATTATGTTGTTTGGGAAGCAGTTTTACCCATTTCCATATAGTGATGCTTTTTGATGGCCCTCAAGTAAACAAGATGTGTTTGTGAAACACAAAATGCCACCGAAATGGC
Source organism: Fragum sueziense (assembly GCA_963680895.1). Classification (NCBI taxonomy): domain Eukaryota; kingdom Metazoa; phylum Mollusca; class Bivalvia; order Cardiida; family Cardiidae; genus Fragum; species Fragum sueziense. Next base: position 8,548,814 of record OY804600.1, on the reverse strand, counting down.
TATTTTTGTAAAATGTTAAGTTTTTGTGGAGTAAAGGGTTAATAAGGGTTAACGAATGACCTTGAGGAAGGTCAAATTACATGAAACAGATAGATATCATTGAAAGGAAGTTGCATACCAAATTTCAGCTTTGTATGTCAAATACTTCCGGAGAAAATGCAAATGTTTAGTTTTCGGACAGACAGACAGATGGAAAGACGGACAGATGGACAGACAGACACGAGTAAAACAATACGAGGGCCCATCAATAATTTCGAGAACAAATCTTATATCAGAAAGATACGTTGAAAAACTTAGAAACATTACCCATTTCTTATAAAAGTAACATCCCTTGAACAGTTTGAATTCCTTCCACCTCTTGACCCACGCCCGTGTCACGTGCTACAGCCCGTCATGTGACATGTCCCGCAAACATTTGTAAATGACACACCCCAACTCTTCTTTTTACTCATTATCTTCACCCCGTGATTTATTTCTAAGGTTTGGAAATAACTAGAAATCGCAAATTGCATAATCTGTGCGGTGCGGGGGCTTTGGTAATATTTCTATCATCAGTTTCACAATACCAGCCTTTTTAATGCGTCAACTATGGCGCGACGCGATGTCATAGCGCGGCAGAATTCCGTACCTTATAATATTTGCGCGCTGTCTCATAAAAGCGGGTGGCAGACCAGATTTGATTACTGCTGCAAAATTATAAGTACTTACTCGACTTTATATAGACATAAAATGTTTCAGTGTGATTCCTCGTATATCGATGAAAATTATGACATTTGTCTCACCGGCACATCTGGAAATCAATGCTTTTGTGGGTGAGAACAAAGAATAATGCTTCCAAAATGATATTGTTCTTTGCTTTCCGACTCAAAAATGATGCACCGATGTCACGTCACATGTATTTATATGATTGACAAAGTTATGGAGGTCTTTCTTATAACTTTGGTATTATTTACGACACCATTTTACCCCCTGCCCCAATCGGCCAGGAAGCGGCCAGCACAGTACCCATCTTGCCAATGTACGCCGCATTCCGAGTGTACTGGTCATACTGTCATTAGCTGTATCATAAAAATTATCTAAGTGACTTACTACTATTCCAACACCTAATTATAATTTTTTAATAACAAATTCTAGGATTTTAGCAGCATTCTTTTTAGCTTTATAGTCTCCGGTCAGCTAGTAAAATCACTCATTTTCTTTTATCTCTCTACATGTCTCTGAATGTCGCATCCGCTTTCAAATAACGTTATTCGATAGACATAGGTCTCTTTACAATACATGCAAAATTTCACGGATGTCCGTACAGGAATTATGGAGAAATACATAAAACATAATCAAAAGGAATTGCTCATAAATGCAAGGTGACGTCATTTTTAAACAAACGCTATTGACATGACGTCATAATTCTCCCATGACGTCATATTGTTTTGACGTCATCGTTTTTCAATTAAATGAGTCGTTTGGAAAATGAATGAGCTTTCAGCATGTCAATTTTTGTGAAAATACGTCAACGGGTAAATGAGTAGTAGATTTAGTTCTCGAAATTATTGATGGGCCCTCGTATGCCTCCTATCTTTCAATACGGGGGCATAAAAAGCTTGCGAGAACATTGTGGAAAATAAAGAAATCACTTGTGACAAGCAATTTCTTCATTTTCCACAATGTTCTGCTACTCAAAATGTTTTACAATATAAAATTTTAATCAAATCTAAAATGTATTCTGCAACTTCTTTCAATTTGGACAACACCAAAATTTTGCCATCTTAGTTTTGGCAAAGTAAGGAGAAAATATATCATTAAAAGAATAAAATGTCTTACATTTAAATCTTCCGTTTCCATGGCGAAGTAAGGGTCATTTTTGGGTTTAGGTTTGGGTTTAGGTGGTTCCTCTTTCTTCTTTACTTCCTTTTTTGGTGGAGGTTCTTCTTTTTTCTTCTTCTTTTCCACTGGAGCTGTCTTCCTTATGGATCCTCCTGGTTAATAAAATTTGAATATCATGTGACAATATTTTTTCCTGTACAGCAGATATAATTATGAAAGTTGCATTTGAAAACTTAACCAAGAATTTTCGAATCGGAAAAGGATAAAAATTCCATTAAATTAAATGCGAGAGTAACAAATCTTTGTCTAGAGGCTGATGTCATGGTCACAGACACATGTGCAAAGTTTGAAAGTAGATCTAATAGCTGTTACAGAAAAAAAGTTTTCACAGATACATGTAAGTTGCACAAGTAAAACTTAATCAAAAATGTGTATGTCCAAAAGGGTAAAATTTTCGCTAAATTACATGTTAGAGTAATGAATCTTTGCCTAAAGGCTGATATTATGGTCACAGAGGCAAGTGCAAAGTCTCAGAGCAACAGCATTAGTAGACACAGAGATTTTATAAACTTGCAGGTAAAAACTGAACCCAAGCATTACTACAACAGACCCCCCCCCCCCATTCTATGAATAGTTGCACGAAAAATAGTAGTATCTTACTTGGTACCCCTGGTTTAGCCATGATGAGTTTGATCTCATAACAATCTTGGTCATCCTTGAATGAAGCTTCAAGCATCTACAAGAAAAGTGAGAATTATTAATTTGTAGCTAAAAATAGGATTATAGATTCACCCATTAGTTCAACCAGATGGCAAAATTTGATGTTGCAGATTCTCAACTTCTTTGGTCTATCTGCCACTGTGTATAAAACATTGTCATTGTCACAAGCAATTTCTTTATTTTCAACAATGTTTTTCAATGTTCTTGTAAGATGTTGATAAGCATCATTGTGTTGGAATGTGTTAATGAGTTTAAATTCTTGTATTCAGTTTATATGAAATTCATAGAAGTTGTGATACACAGATATGCTGAATTTTTCATACTAATATTTTCTGGTATTGTCATGAATTGGCCGATATGTAAAGCATCAGTATTGGTAGTTGAATTTAGGTTCATGTTTTCAGGCGACATCCAATTAATCTATAATTGCAGGAGATATTTTATCAAGATAAGGACATCCTTAATGATAGACAATATACATGTACTTCCACTTTTGGCTGAGAATGAAAATTAACCCCTTTTAATCCATTACCAAACAACAAAATTTTAGACTGGTCCAAATTCAAAGATGTTTAAGACCACAATTTCAAGTGCAAAATATTTTAGATCTACATTTTACAGTCTTTTTTGGAAGAAAACATAGTGGAAAATGAAGAAATTGCTTGTCACAAGCAATTTCTCCGTTTTCCACAATTGTTTAACAAATCATTTATTTCATAGGGTATCAAAAAGTGTCAATGTGTGGTAATGGGTTAAGAACAAAAATAGCCATTTTCTTACCTTTCCTATCTTTGGTTCAGAAACTGGGAGTCTAAACTCTTTGTTACTCTTGGCAAAATCAAGCATGTGGGCATACACATGGAGAAGATTCCCTTTAAAATCACCTGAAAGTAAACACTGTTTGGGTTTTTGTTGTTGTGGGTTTTTTTGTTTTTTTTTTTTGTTTTTTTTTTTCATTTTTTTTTAAAAACCCTTTTCCAAGATGGCAAAATTTTAGAGTGGTCCAACTTGAAAGTTGCTGCAGACAAAATAAGAGTTGTCCTCAGCCAATGTAGCTTGCCTAAACGAGAGCTTGTCACAAAAACAGCTTTACTCCAAGGTCAAGGTCATGAGGACCAAGGTCATAGTCCCAAATGAAAGGCCTTAGCAGGAGGTATGTATGTATAAAATATAAATGCTCTCTATCCCTAATAGGATCTAAGATCTAAGTCAGGTTAAAGTTTTTTAAAAGTAGGTCAAACTCCAAGGTCAAGGTCACTTGGTCAGAGGTCATGGTCCCAAATGAAGAGTCTTGGCAGGAAGTATCCATTTGTGAAGTATCAAGGTTGTATCTCTAATAGTGCCTGAGTTATAGACCAGGTTAAAGATTTTGAAAACGCAACGCAGACGCAGACACAGACACTAAGGCTGTGACATTAGCTACCCGGACATAAAGTTCCAGCTCGCTAAAAAATTACATTGACAAAGATTGGCTTTTTGTACAGCTCAGAAATATTGAGGCAATGAAAGAAAATGCTGATTGTCAGCATCTTCTTCTTTTGCCTCAATGCTTTGCCAAGCTTATCATATTAGGAATGTAACAAGAGTTGTCCACTGACAACGAAGCTCGTCTATACGAGAGCTGCTTACAAAAACCCCAGTCCAAGGTCAAAGGTCAAGGTCACAAGGTCAAAGGTCATGGTCTCAAGGTCAATGTCATGGCCTGATGTATCCATATATGAAATATCAAGGCTGTATCTGTAATAGTGCACAGGATATAGGCCAGGTTAAAGTTTTTTTAAACATAGGTCAAACTCCAAGGTCAAGGTCACTCTGTCAAAGATCATGTTCCAAAATGAAAGGTCTTGGTGTGAAATATCAATGCTGTATCTCTAATGGAATCTGAGATATAGACCTGGCCCCGGTTTCTCGAAAAAACTTAAGTATCTTCTCATGCTCAAATCTGAGCATCGTGCTCAAATCACACGAAATCCACGTGAACTTCAATTGAATACCAATCAACGTTGATTGGTATTGAATAGAAGTTGAGCATGAACTCATGAGAATATACTTAAGTTTTTTCGAGAAACCGGGCCCAGGTTAAAGTTTTTCAAGTGAAGACGCGCTGGGACGAGACGCGACGCCGACACTAGTGCCGTGTTATCAGCTCCATAAAGTCCTGGCTCGCTAAAAAGCATGTCTTGTTTGTAAAACGGGCTAAATGACACCTTTTATTTAACTTAGAAAAATATTGAAGAAAAGGAATAAAATGTTAATAACCAGCTTTTTCTCCCATTTACACAATATTTTTCAAACTTTCAAAAAGAATTTCCGTTGTCTGCCACACCATTAAGCTGTATCGGCCCCACTACAGCTTCATGTTAATCAGTGTAATGCCCCTACAGCTTCAAAAGTACCCCACAGCTTAATTTCTTTAAAATGGTCACAAAAGAGAGACATTTAGAGATATTTCATGTCAAAAACTGATCAATGGTGTATTCTTACTAACTAAAATGTACTAATTCTGTATAAAAACATTATGGGAAAAGAAGAAATTGCTCAAATTGAGCAATTTCTTCTTTTCCCATTATGTTTTTATTCACAATTATTTGCATGAACACAATGTATTTTCAAGCTTTACCAATGCCACTACGGCTTCATAATTTTCTGTGGAGAACCCTGATTAGTTTGGGAAAGTGGTCAAAATGAAATGTTTATACACTGTGTACAATCACGTGACTCAGAATTTCCGAAAATCTTCAATATCTTTTTTAATACTTGACCAATTTGAATTCGGTTTGAAGCAGAGAATGTGGGATAATGCCAGGAATAAGCTGGACGTGATGGATTTTTGAAAAATCAACTGATAAAAAAGTTATTGAAGATAAACCAAAATATTGGTTTATCTTCGATAACTTTTTTATCAGTTGATTTTTAACAAATCAACCACGTCCGTCTAATGCGTGACGCCAGTCCACATTCTCTGCTTCAAACCAAATTCAAATCGGTCGCATATTAACAAAATTATTGAAGATTTTCTGAGAATATTGTGTCACGTGATTATCCACCGTGAGTTCTTTTGTCCCTCTTGTCCTTCTAACTTCACTCTTTCCCTAAAAAGATTGGGTTTTGACGTGCCTATTAGAAAAGACTTGGAAAAAGCATTGAGGCAAAAGAAGAAAATGCCGATTTTCTTCTTTTGCCCAAATAATTTCTGTAGTTTCATTTCACACAAATCCTACCATTATCAACTTCAGCTTCCTCTTCTTCGAATCAACTCTTTTGAAATTGGATAAGTCTAAAATTTGCCATTTGGGAAAGGGTTAATAAACCCTTTCTATACAATATTCGACTGGTTTCAAATTGAAACCATTGCAGACAACAAAATATTGGGTCTTACTTATTGAGAGAAAAGGAGAAGATGATGGTCAACTGCATTTTTCTTCTTCCCTTTAACCCTTTCCTAAACAAGACCTGGTTTTGATGTCTGTAATAGAAATAGCCTGGGAAACATTGAGGCAAAAGAAGAAAATGCTGAAAATCAGGATTTTCTCCATTTGATTTTTTTTCTGTACTTCCTTGTACAAAAACTGTCTGTGCTTCATCTATTTTGTCATCTGCAGCAAATTTAATTTTTCCATCTTTGAGAGGGCTAAGTATGTAGATCTATAAGATTTGAAGACAGAAAGGATATTTTACTCTGCAAAAACACTGTAACTTCAAACAGGAGAAATATTCTTGCTTACTTTTTTTTAAAATTCGTTTTTGTGCACACATGTTTTTTCTATGTAAAAAAGGATCTAAAAGATCTTAATGATAGGTAGGTTGAAAGAAAGCAAAAACACAATTGATGAATCTCAAAATAGAAGCTTTAATATAAAATTCTCTACACAGATATTCTTTTTGAATGAGAAAGAATTCTACAATATTAACAATTTTACATGATCAATTAAATTGTACAATCTCTGCAAGTCATGGGCAATAAAAACAAACCTGACTTTGATCAAGTTATCCAAAAAAGCTTTCGAAAAACATTGAGAGAAAAGAGTAGCAGAGTTTTCTCCTTTCCCTTCAACAATTTATAAACACCACTTCTGTTTATATTTATAAACATTCATTCTATCAAATGAGCTTTCAATTTGTCTTTAATTTTGTCATCCAGGAAAGGAAGTACCGGTATTCAATGTAAAGTTTAAAAGGAACGTAGACTTATATATTGCCCATGCTTTTGAAGAAGCAATTGCACACGATTGTATGAATTATTACGTTGATGCAGAATAAAATATCCTTTTTTACAATATGAAATGCTTTAGAAAAGACAGATATATAAAGACTTTACTAAAAACTATAAACTAACTACAGGACAAGTGATAGTGCTTTGTAAATTTGCCTTTTCCAAACAACAAATCGCAGAACTGGACATATGTCCAAAAGATGCCTACAAAAAAATCAGTGGCACTAAATGCATAAAATGCATATTGCAGCATGAAGAGAATTGAGAGAAAAAGGAGGATTATCAGTATTTTTAGCTCACCTGAGCACGAAGTGCTCAAGGTGAGCTATTGTGGTCGCTTTTTGTCCGTCGTCCGTCCGTCTGTCCGTCTGTCCGTCTGTTCACAATTTGTTGTTACCACTCTAGCATCCACAAATATTGACCAATCTTGACCAAACTTGGTCAAAACATGTATGACCATAAGTTCTCGGACGAGTTTGATTTTGGGTCAGATCGGACTAGGAAGTCCGGAGTTATGTGCCCCTGAATATCAAAAATAGCTAGTTTAGACTTTAGTTACCACTCTAGCATCTACAAATATTGACCAATGAAGACAAAACTTGGCCACAATGTTAGTAACCTTAAGATCTTGGATGAGTTCGATTTTCAGTGTCATCGAAGCAGGAAGTCTGGAGTTATATGCCCTTGAACGTCAAAAATGGCTAGTTTTGACTTTGTTACCACTCTAGTATCTACAATAATTGACCAATCTTAATCAAACTTCATCAAATTATGTATGACCATAAGTTCTCAGATGAGTTTAATTTTGAGTCAGATCGGACTAGGAAGTCCGGAGTTATGTGCCCTTGAACGTCAAAAATGGCTAGTTTTGACTTTGTTACCACTCTAGCATCTACAAATATTGCCCAATCAAGACAAAAATTTGCCACAATGTTGGTAACTATAAGATCTTGGATGAGTTCAATTTTCAGTGTGATAGGAGCAGGAAGTCTGGAGTTATGTGCCCTTGAATTTGACAAAATTGCTGTTTTCGACTTTGTTTACACTGTAGCATCTACACTTATTGACTAATCAAGACAAAACTTGGCCACATTGTTGGTGACCATAAGATCCTTGATGAGTTAAATTTTCAGCTTGATTTGGCCAGAAAAACAAGAGTTATTGGCCCTTGAATTTCATAAAATTACCGTTTTTGACTTTTTTATTTTCTCTCTAACAAACAAATATGGACCAATCAAGACACAACTTGGTCGCAATGTTGGTGACCATAATATTTTAACTTTGTCAGATTGATTGGACTGAAAAACCAGAGTTGTGTGCCCTTGACGATTACAAAATTGCCGTTTTTGACTTTGTTTTCTCTCAAACAGCAATAAATATTAACCAATAAAAAAACTTGGACATAATGTTGATGAGAATTTCTTTATCAGAACAGAGTTATATGCACTTTACTGTGACAAAATTGTTGTTTTCTTCCACTTTGTTTTTACTGTAACAGCTACAAATATTGATCATTCAAGATTATGAAAGCAGTTTTCAGCTGGTTCATAATTTCGCATCTTAAATTATGTGCTCTTGAACTTGACAACATTGGGACTTTCATTCTATCTAGGTGCAGGTGAGCGATTAAGGACCATCATGGTCCTCTTGTATTCTTTTCTCTCAATGCTTTTTAAGGTATTCTCTGCTAAGGCCTTCAAAGTCAGGCCTTGTTTTGAAAAGTGTTAACATAATACATGTTTAAATAAGTCATATGAAGGAAAATGTAAAAAAAAAAAATGCAAATTTGAAAATTCATTCGTTTACATGAGATGTTATGCCATTTTCATAAACTTTAAATCATATTACAACATATATTCAACCAGTACAAAGCTGGTGATCTGAAATAGTGCCTTAGTCCATGGTGGGCGATCATGTGACACAAAAAACAACAACAATTTAGACAATCTTCTATAAATATGTCAATATGTGACTAATTTGAATTTGGTTTGAAGCAGAGAATGTTAAAATGTCAGGGATTTGTCAGATTAGGTTGAGCTTTTAAAACAGCACATTATAAAAAGTGACTGACATCAATAACATTTTTATTGTGTGTTATTTAAAACATCCACCACGTCCAGCCTTTTCCCATTATTTTTTTTGTGTTCTCTGCTACAAATCAGTCACACAATAACAGAATTATTGAAAATCATTGAGGCAAGTTGCGTCATGTGATTCTCCACCTGGTTAGTCTTTGACAAATTGAAACCAGTTGGCAGAGTGGCCAGTGTGACTTTATAATTCTAACAAAAAAGTTAATTAAGATAAACAAAACTACTGGAGAAATATTAAGACAAATCTGTTTTGTTAAAGTGTTGTATAGTAACAGTTTTCAATGTAAAAATGCATTCAAATTGTAAATAAATCCTAAGGATTCAGAAAAATAAACTTTAATTTTGGACAACAATTAAATACCCGAGTTCACATTTCATGCAACATTCTAACATTTACACATGCAGCTATTAGATAACTACTTAGTAATTTAAAAGAAAATAATTAAAATAAAATATATTTAAAAGTGATTATCAGCGCGACAGACAAAATGGGGGTAATCACTAGTACAGTTCTAAACACTATGTTATGGATATGTATACATATTAGGATCCTTTCGATTAACCTATTTGCAATTTTGGAACAAGACTGGTATACCAAAATATAATGTGCTCTTGAATACATAAAGGAGTGAGAACAAAATCTGCAGGTTTCTGGTCACCAGAATTCAAAGCTTCAGATAAGAGGGGGTAAAGACTCCCTCTTATCCTTAGCTCTGGAATTATCTTCATTGCCTCTTACGTATATATCCAATGCAATATGATACACTTCTTTTTTTATTTCTTTTAGTATTTCAATGGAAAATTTTCTTTCTATGATCAACTTTGACCAGAATTTCTGACTGAGAAATGGATTAACGGAAAGGATTCCTATTTCTAAAACTCTGTTGCACGTAAATATTACTGGCTGTTCCACTAAAGGTCCTACCTCCTCCTGGACTGACGGCGTTTAGGGGCGGGTCCTTATACACAGGCACCTCGATCTTCTCTGGCTCCGGCGCGGGTGGTGGCGGTGGTGGCGCAGCAATCTGGGGCTGTTGCGGCTGTCTAGACTTGAGTAGCTGGCGTAAATCTCCAACAGTGACATATTTTCCGTCTGGATTACAGTTCTGAAAGATTAACATATACTGTGTTTGCTTAACCCATTCCAAAACCTTTTGCTCCCCACAAAATAACAGCCATAGGAAACTTAGTGGTAAATGAAGAAATTGCTTGTGACAAGCATTTCAAGTGAATGAAATTATTAACTTTAGTGTCTTTTAGAGCCGCCATTGCTCTATACTTCTTTCGGAACCCCTCGGTAAATTCTGTAGAATCTATATGGGAGAGAATTGACCAAGTTGTTCCGAATGCTCCATGATTCATAAACCGCGGAGCTCTTAATGCTGCATGCTTCATACAAATGACGTCATGATGACGTCATTTGTATAAATATGAAGCATTCGGAACAGCTCAGTCGAAGTCTCGGTCTTAAAAACGCTTTATCCAAAACTCCTTAAGAAATCTTAAAAAATCTCGCTCTAAAGAACGCGCCTCTGGTTTTGAGGTCCATAATTGGCTTTGGAAAACATTGAGGCAAAAGAAGAAATTACTGATAATCAGCAATCACTTCTTTTGACTTAATGTTTTCTATGCTATTTCCTACGGAAATCATACCTCTTTCAAATGTAACTTTGCAGTCTTCACCTGCTTTCATATTGAATCTGTCCATTTTTTTGATATTTGGTAAATAGTAAAAAAAGATAATTGCCTGTAACATGGAATCCATAAGGTACCCATATTGTGTAGTATAGGGGTTACTGATCCCCGGGGGTCCTAGATTCACGGCCCCTGGCATGCCCCCTTGTACATAAAGGATAGGGGCAAAACCCCATCAAAAATTTTTGTTTCTCAAAGGGTTAACCCAGTTCAACATGATGATGCTTTTTCAAGCCCTACAAGAGGAAGGTTTTGGAAAACATTGTGGAAAATGAAGAAATTGCTTGTGACAAGCAATTTCTTCATTTTCCACAATGTTTTCTCCAACTTTTTTTCTTGCTGGGAGTCAAAAAGGGTGTCAGTGTGTTGAATTGTTTTAATGGTATGAATACCTGTAGCATGGATTCTGTAAGGTACCCATATTGTGTAGTATAGGGGTTACTGATCCCCGGGGGTCCCAGATTCACGGCCCCTGGCATGCCCCCTTGTACGTATGAGGGTGGAGCACCACCCCATACATTAATCTGGGTCCCTGAGTAGTTGGTGGGGTTGAAGGGGCCATCTGGAATCTGTGGGGCTGAAATATAAAAAGACATTGATAATTTTACTCTTTTATAAACTGAAAATGCAATGTTAGTCATCAGCATTTTATTGCTTTTCTTTGCAAACCTCATAACTATAGTTCGTCCACTGGGAGTGGCAGATGTTTACATTCTGTTTTCATAAATTATACCGTAATTAAGCCGATTAACTATGTATCAAAGATAGATACGTCATCTTAAACAGGTTATTTATCTAATACTCGATTTTAATATAAAATCAATAGCCACATATCCCTATATAAATGAAATAGTCTGTTGTTTATCTGCCACTCATTTAAGACGACCTATACAGCATGTTGACAGCAGTAGTTACAAGGTGTTTGTGAAAAAGCGACAATTTCCTCCCTCATTTATTGTCATAACATTAGAGATTTCTTATTTTAATACCTTAAGTTTTTCTGCAACATTTTATAATGTAGACAAGTTTTGTCATGCTAAAATGTGAAAAGAATTAGAAAAATAATTATACACCCCCATCCCCGCAAACAAAGTTTGGGGGGGGGGGGTACATAGGAATCACCATGTCTGTCTGTCCGTCTGTCTGTCCGTGCACATTTCTTGTGATCGCAACTCCTCCCAACTGCTTGACAGAATTTGATGAAAATTTACATGGACGATTTACATGACATGGAGATGTGCATGAAGCAATTTCTTAGCTCTGCAATGTCAACTAAAGGAGATAATTGACTTCGGTTTTTTTTTTGTCAGCATATCTCGTGATCTAACTCTTCCCTAACCGCATGACGGAATTTGATGAAAATTGACATGGACGATCTACATGACATGGAGATGTGCATGAAGCAATTTCTTAGCTCTGCGATGTCACCTAAGGGAGATAATTGACTTTGTTCTTTTTTTCGTCCGCATATCTCGTGATCGCACCTCCTCCAAAACCGCTTAGTGGATTTTGATGAAAATTGACATGGACCATCTAAATGACATGGAGATGTGCATGAAGCAATTTCTTAGCTCTGCAATGTCAACTAAAGGAGATAATTGACTTTGTTTTCTTCATCCACATATCTCGTGATCGCAACTCCTCTCGAACCACTTCACAGAGTTTGATGAAAATTGACATGGACAATCTACATGACATGGAGATATGCATGAAGCAATTCCTTAGCTCTGAGATGTCAACTAAGGGAGATAATTGACTTTTTTGTTTGCATCTGCATATCTCGTGATCGCAATTCCTCCAAACTCCTTGGCGGATTTTGACGAAAATTGACATGGACAATCTACAGGACATGAAGAAGTGAATGAAGCAATTTCTTTGCTCTGCGTTGTCAACTAAGGGAGAAAATTGACTTTTTTTTTTTTCGTCTGCATATCTCGTGATCGCAACTCCTCCCAAACAGCTTGACAGATTTCAATGAAAATTGACATGGACGATCTACAGGACATGGAGATGTGCATGAAGTAATTTCTTAGCTCTGCGAGGTCAACTAAGCTGTGATGTCAACTAAGGGAGCTAAGGGAGATAATTGACTGTTTTTTTGTCTGTCTGTTGGTCTGTTGGCCTGTCTGAATAAATTTCATGACAACCCTATGTCATCCAAGGGAGATAGTTGTACTGTGAATTTATTTTCTCAAACAAGGCGCTGCAGGGGGTATTAGTCCACTCTGCGACAGTTCTAGTTTCTGACAGCCCTTTTCAATAAAGTATTTAAAAAGTATGAGGTCAAATATTGAAAACCACAATATCAACGGCCAATCAAAACTTTTTTCTGTGCTATAATATAAAGTAAACAAACCATATCTATTCTCGCAAATGCTGTAATTTGCAGCATCTTTTAAATTGGAGCATTTTGAAATTCCATAATTTGGAAAGTAAGCCTTTCTCAAATAAGACCATATTTAAACATCTTGAGAAAACAAGCATTTTTTCCTTTTGTCTCAATATTTTCTGTTCTGAGAGATCCTATCTCTATAAACATCCATATTGTTGTCTACTGCAGCTTCCAAATTGATACAGTTCAAATTTTTGCCATTTGGGAAAGGGTTAATACCTTGTTCAGAGAATGCCCCTTTCGATTTAGACTGGTCCAAAATTTTGTTGTTTAGGAGAGGGTTAATACCTTGTTCAGAGAACGCCCCAGAGTTGACCGATGATGTATATCCCGCGCTGGCCCACGCTTCTTTAGGTGCGGTACCCATACCCACAACGGGCGACTTCGACCGCGTCCGAAGTGTACTCCGCTTCGGAGATTTACTCCTCTTCGGCTTTGATTTACTGGCAGTGGTTGATTTACTTGACTTAGACGTGGAAGTTTTCATCGTGCTGTCTGTTGGGGGTTCTATCTCATCATCGAAGAAATCTGTTGTGTCTAGATCTGACGTGAAGTAAGGTATGGGACTGCTGTTGACTTTTCCGATGTCTTCGACGACAAAATTCTTTGTTATGACATCACTTTCTCTTAACCCATCTCTGTGAAAATAAGAAGAAAATGGTCACTCGGTATTTCTTCATAAGATTAAACAATTAAATTCTAGTCCATAAAATTGAAATTCTTTTTCCAAAGAAAACATTGAGAAGAATAGAGAAAATGATTTCTATCAGCTATGTTTCATTGTTTCTGAAAGATATTTTACTCACCTTGTAACAGCAGCAGCTTTTAATGTTCGCTTTCCAGTATTCAAAGTAAACAGTGCTGTATATCTGTGAACGACTTCCTTTCCTCCAACCCTTTCCCAAACAAGACCTGGTTTTGACATACCTAATTGAAAAGGCTTAGGAAATTATTGAGGCAAAAGAAGAAAATGCTGGTGTCCAGCATTTTCTCCATTTGCCTCAATATTTTCTATGCTGCAAATTCTTTTTCAACATACATTTTGTTGTTCGCAGCGGCTTTTGAATTTGACAATCCTAAAATTTTGCTGTTTGGGTGAGGGTTAAATCATTTCACTAACCTTGTAACTGCAGCAGCTTTTATTGTTCGCTTTCCAGCATTCAAAGTGAACGGTGCTGTATATCTGTGAACAACTTCCTTTCCCCCAACTTTACGCTGGAAAGGATTAGGTTTTGAACCATCTGCGGTGAAGTAGATTTTTGTATCCTCTGTGTCTGAAATGTTAACAAAAACCTCATAACAGCAGCTTGTTTTTAGCTGCAGTTACGAGGTTTTAATTGAAAAGCAGTGAAATGATCAAAAATACATAGGAAAATTTTTTGGGACAGAATAAAAAGAGCACTTTGATGAATACATGATCTGACATGGATTAACGATTGAAAGAAGTTACACAAAATCTCAGAAGAAGAATGCTATTTGATTATGCTCACATGAGTTTTCAAAATACAAAAATATTTATGGTTAGAAAAAGATAAATCAGACAAAGATGAAAAATACAACAATCTTACCACAAGTTATTTCTATGAGAGTTGTTGTATCGATCTTGTTGGTTGACATGCCTGTGACATGTTTGCGTAGTGGTGTAATTAAAGGTGGGCAAACAGCCCCTGCGCTAGGCATTTTGTGACCTGTCAAGAAGAAAGAGAAAAAGTTTCAGACTTGTGCTAAATTGGAAATGCAGAGCTACAGATAAGAGGGGGCCAATGGCTTTCCAAAAATGTAATATTTCATTTATTGTTCGTCAAACCCTATGTTGTGGGTAGTACTTATTGGAATTGTCTCATCGAGATGATTCAAATAAATACCTACAAGAAAGGGTCCATGCATGACTCCTGTGGCTGCTACAAAAAGTAAGAGGGAAGGATCATTCCGATTGTAACCGATAACAAGACCATATTTAAGAATTAAAGTTATCTTTTCAGATAATGTAATACAAAACTATGCATGGTGCTAGAATCAGGGTTTGAAAAAGTCACTTAGGCGTTTGTTGCTATGAAATTAAATAACACGAATGATACTGGTGTGACAGTAATCCAGAGCACACTACCATTCAAAAACATTTTTAGGAAAGTTCAACACAAGTTACAGTGCTTTTACCGTCCCATCTTAAACGCTATCTTTAAAATACCTTAAGATACCAATCAATGAACCTTTTATTGTCATGCTTTGCGAAAAATTTAAGACCCAACAAGTATTTCTAAAAGGTTTATAGGCAATGTTTTGCAACAACCCTCACCTGAACTGCCATTGTTTACAATGACCTACTTTCCTTTGTTTTTAAATGGCAATGCACTCTGATGTAAATGAGCAACATCAACATATCAAAGAGCAAATTTCATCAGAGAAAACTCAGATTTTTCATCAGAGGAAACTCGGATTAGTGTGACAGTAGCCGTGATATCGTAGCCGTGCACAAACTTGATGATGGATATTGGTTTGTTCAAATTTCAAAAAGGTTTCAGTTATATCATTGCAACTAGTGTGACAGGGCAGCATATTGATGCTTTTCAACAAAAACTTTGTACACGCAGTGATTTTGTTACAAATTTATGCGGAAGCGTCCTGGGACCCGCTTGTTCCCAATTAAACAATGAGTCCAATATTGAAATATAGGAGTCTTTGAAAGACAATGTCAATTACACATTGAAAATGTTAGCATTCTGGGACTCGCTGAATATTTTTCAATGAGTCCTGAGAAAAAAATGTGAGTCAGGGACTCGGGACTCACAGGTAACAAAATCCCTGTACACGCAGCTTATTTTAAGCTGCAATAACAAGGGACAATATGATGAATATTTTAGGTGATCATGTGGCCTAATATAGTAATCCGCTTCGGTACCGCGTCTTTTACGGTACCGCCATATTCAAAACAGTGTTCATTTGCGGACGAAGTATCGCCTACCAACTGTGTGCATTAGCAAAACGTGGTGTCCGTAGTCGAGGGGTAGAGCGTCGGCTTTGCGACTAAGAGGTTCCGAGTTCGATCCCCGGTAGCGGGGGTTGTTCAAGGCTTCTCATTGGCCCACACATTCGGCGCGAGTACTGGTGGATTTCCAGGAAGCTCAATCGAGAGGGATTAAAATAAGTCGAAGAAACTTGCTTCCCAATCGATGTAAAATAAATGCGTTCAAAGGAACGTCTGAAGAAAACTAACAGCAAAATCCTTTACTCTAATCTTCGGTGATTACTTTTCTTATAATTTCGACTGCATTTGATTTACTTTAGAAAGAGAAATCATGGAATGTTTTCATGTCCCCATCCATTATTGATTTTTCCAGATGCCATTAAGAAGGAAGAAATAATGATTAAAGATGATTTTATGATGAAATGGTCGGTTAGTGGTCGGGATAAGTAAATTTTGCCCTTGACAAGTAGGCCGAGGATCGATCCGAAAATTTGTCTGCTAAAAAAATTAACTCGCTGGATTTTTTCTATCTTTTCATCGCCGATGGTAGTCCGTACCAAATGAATTTAAATGCGATTTTCTGAATATTTTGCATCAAAGAAACACTCTATGAAGTTTCGAGCAGAATAGTATGGCGTGCGCAATAGATATTTGGAATTTAAAAGAGAGCATGAATCCAATGAGAAAGCACGAATCGGTGAGAAACAGGCATATAATGCAGAAGAAAAAGATAGAAAAAAGAGTGAAAGTGTTGACGGGTGCTTTTCTCTCCATCTAGACTCAACCAATCCAGCTTCAGTGGCGGTACCAGGGCTCTAGACCCCGCTGACACAGCTTAAGTCCGCCACTTGGAGGTACTTCACACCCGACGATCCCCTTAGAAGGTTAGGTTTGCTAGCCCACTCTTAAAGGATGCCAAAGAGTGGGCCTCAGCTACGGAGGCTGGTAAGCTGTTCCAAACTGGTATGCATCTCAGGAAGAAGCTATAACGATGACAGATCAAACTTAAAAAAAGTTATCAAGACGAAATGCACAAAAAACTGTTCATGTGATACAATTTCAAGTAATGAACATGGATTTAGGTCAATCATTCAAAAGTTAAAAGGAAAAGAGTGAGAGAAAAACAACAACATGTATCAACATATTTTAAAGACTATTTTGCTCTCACTTGAAGTTTTGCGTTATTATTTCCCCACTGCAAATAACGAATACAAATTTGGAATTGAAAAAGTTACATAGAATATAGATCAAACTACTTGTTACCCTTTCTTTTATCCTGTTTCCCAAATATTTTTACTTGTTTATTTGTTGTCAGGCTGCCATTTTTATTTATCGATTCCTCCCTCCTACGTGAAGAGTACTCGGAGCACCTGCACCGGAAGTCGATCCTTCGGTATCACATTTATTCGTGTGTAGAAAGCATAGAAAAACAACGTTAGTATATCCATTATCATCCACTTTTCAGATAATCGAGATAAAAATTTAACAACACAGACGGTTCAAGCGGGTATTTATCTTCATTATTGTCGAAATATTTCTCACGAAGGAAGCTTAATTTATTGCCGCAGCCTTGTCAAAAGCTTGACCCCCCCCATAAGAAACATTTCATGCAGTCAGAGACATTAGCCCTTTCCGAAACCACAAAATGATCCCCATTCCATTGTGCTCAATTGATCCGCAGCAGAAAAAAATGGTTGTTGTTAAAACGATCCTGAAGGTTTGTGTACAAAATAGCTGAACATATTGAGGCAAAAGAAACTGCTGATCATGATCAACATTTTCTTTTGTGGCAATGTTTTCTCAAGCTTTTTACTGTCTTTGGGATGTCAATACATTTTGTTTTTGGGAAAGGTCAAAGCAATGATTTATAAATGTCTTCGATATATTTCCAGCATGCCTATTGACGCAGTAAAGAAGCCAACTGTCGAAGATGCAAAAGACGACAGTGGATCCGGCACTGACTCGGACAGTGACGATTCTCCACCAGATCTGGAAGACACCGATACTGCCCAGCAAAGCAGAGTGAGTCTTCCTTGATAGGGTCAGGAGTCATTTCTGACTGCACTGTGTATTCCAATAAATTTCATTATTTGATGTCTCTCGGTAGTGTGCATTTTACTTTCACTTCAGGGTAACTGATGATTGATCTAGTTTTAAGTGTTTGCAATTTCCTTTATTACAAATCTCAATAGCTACTCTAGCCTGGCTTGCTCGGATAAGGTGTTGGGTGTGTACATACTACTGGGGCGAAAAACAAACGAAGGGCGTAAAATATGGACTTGAAAATTGTTAAACACAATTAGTAAAACATATTACAATAAATTCATTTAAATCAAAGATAATAGGACTTATGGAATAACCTTTCAATTTGAATCCAAACTTTTCGCCGAGCCCGGATAGCTCAGTCGGAGTCTGTCAATCCAGGGGTCTCGAGTTCAAACCCCGGCTCGGCCAGTATCCATTCTGACATTTGACAAAAGTCATTTGTCTCTCACCAATGGGTGTGAATCATCTATGTGAGAGAGCAGCTGGAGGCTCGGTTTGGATATTGTGGTTGTACTGGTGCGAGAAATACCAGGAACCCACGGTTAGGTGCTCCAGCCGCCGCGATATGACCCTGGTAGTTGAAAACGGCGTAAAACCCCAATAAACTCAAACTGAATCCAAACTTTTACTGTTCTGTCTGACAGTCATGACTTTTGAGCTTTCTAATTTTGCAGGTTGCTGAGGCTGCTGGAATACAGGAAGAACTTGTCAGTAAAGCCAAACAAAGTAGAAGTGAGAAGAAAGCAAGAAAAGCCATGTCAAAACTTGGTATGTAATTAAGACTGACAGATAAATAAAACACAGTGTTTCCACTGACTTTCAAATTTGGGGGTAAAAACCATGATTTTTCAGCATGCTTGTACCCCCTCTATAGGAAACAAAGAAGGCTACTGGCAAAATTTGGGGGTAAAAGATTTAATTTGAGGGTGAAAAACCCCCATTTTGGAGCTTTTGGAAACCCTGAAACAGCATTGACAACTACATCATTGCAGGGCTACAGATAAACAAGGGTGAAGACATTCTTTTTTATTTCATTTCCAAACCCTGTGTTGTGGGTACTCATTCGAATCATCTCGACAAGACTATACAAATGAGTACCCACAATATAGGGTCTAATGAACAATAACAGAATTATTGCAGTTTAAAAAGTCATCACCCCCTAGCTCTGATCATTACTTGTTTTTCTTGATCACTTACGAAAACAAAAGTGACTTAGTCTCTGCAAGATTACATATTTATGAACTCAAAATTTGACAATTTGATAAGTGTTTTTTTTTTTTTTTTTTTTTTCAGCCTGGCTGAAAGAATAAAGGAGGATGGTATTCGTTTGCCTTCTTTAACCGTTACCCATTCGCATACATTGACGCTTTTTGACGCCCCGCAAGAAAAAAACTTTGGAAAACATTTTAGGAAATGAAGAAATTGCTTGCGACAAACAATTTCTTCATTTCCCACAAAATTTCCTACCCTAAAAGACAAGAAAATTTTCAATTCCATTTACTTGAAATTGTCGTCTGCAACATCTTTGAATTTGGATCAAAATTTTGCCATTTGGGAAAGGCTAAATAACTGCTCAATCTTTTCATGAACTATCATTATCAAAACATATTTGCAGGTTTGAAGCAGGTAACTGGAGTCACACGAGTGACCATTAGAAAATCAAAGAATATTTTATTTGTGATCGGTCGTCCCGATGTCTACAAAAGTCCAGCGTCGGATACCTACATTGTGTTTGGTGAGGCAAAGGTGCGTATTAAAACTTGTCCTGAGGACTTTCAATTTTGTTTAAAACAAATTGCCCAATATTTAAGATACATTTCAATCAGTTGAGGCTAATTAATCAGTAGAAAGCAGGCAATGCAGGCTAAAATCTGGCTGCACACTTGCGCAGGCAGATCTTAGTCTATACTTAGTATTTACAGCTTAACACACAGATTCAAGATTTTAAATGTGGTTGTTAAAATGTCGTAAACATGAACATTTTTGTTCTGTAATGATGACAATCTTTCCCCGACATATCAATAAATGCTGATATGTTTGTGAAATTAAGCCAAAATGTCTGAAGCAGAACCATTTAATAAAATCATTTTACACGCATCCAAGATATTGATAGTGGATTTTAAGATGTTTAAACATGAAAACAAACAATAAATATTTACTTTTCTGCAATGATGACGATCTTTCCCCGACATATCGATAAATGCTGATATGTTTTCAATTAATAAAGCCAAATGTCTGATGCAGAATAAAAGTAATAAAATCATTTTATGGCTCAACAAACTGATCCAAGATTTTCAATGTCTTAAACGTTAAACAAATAATTATTGTTCTGTAATGATGATGATCTTTCCCCGACATATCGATAAATGCTGATATGTTTGTGAAATTTAAAGCCAAAATATCTGAGACAGGACTATTTGTTAAAATAAAATTTAAAGCTTAACACACAGATCCAAGATTTTAAAAGTGGCTGTTAAAATGTTTAAACATGAAAACAAATAATTATTGTTCTGTGATGATGACAATCTTTCCCCGACATATCGATAGATGCTGATATGTTTGTAATTTACAAAGCCAAAATGTCTGATGCAGAACTACCCGGTAGATCTATAAAATTCCTTCATGAAAAATGACAATTTATTATGCCCCCTTTCGAAGAAAATGGGGGTATATTGTTTTGCAAGTGTCGGTCTGAAGGTCGGTCGGTCGGTCGGTCGGTCCGTAGGTCGGTCGGTCTGTCCGTAGACCAAACCTTGTCCGGAGCATAACTCGAAAAGTATTAAAGATAGAATCATGAAACTTCATAGGTGGATAGATCTCATTATGGAGAGGTGCAGTGCACAAGAACCGTAACTCTGCCGATCAATTTTTTTGAGTTATTGCCCTTTGTTGATTTTATAACTTGATTCTTGTCCGGAGCATAACTCAAAAAGTATGTAAGGTACAATCATGAAACTTTACAGGTGGATAGATCTCATTATGGAGAGGTGCAGTGCACAAGAATCGTAACTCTGCCGATCATATTTTTTGAGTTATTGCCCTTTGTTGATTTTATAACTTGATTCTTGTCCGGAGCATAACTCAAAAAGTATGTAAGGTACAATCATGAAACTTTACAGGTAGATAGATCTCATTATGGAGAGGTGCAGTGCACAAGAACCGTAACTCTGCTGATCAAATTATTTGAGTTATTGCCCTTTGTTGATTTTCAAACTTGATTCTTGTCCGGAGCATAGCTCAAAAACTATGTTAGGTAGAATCATGAAACTTTACAGGTGAATAGATCTCATTATGGAGAGGTGCAGTGCACAAGAACCGCAACTCTGTTGATCATATTTTTTGAGTTATTGCCCTTTGTTGATTTTCAAATTTGATTATTGTCCGGAGCATAACTCAAAAAGTATGCAAGGTAGAATCATGAAACTTTACAGGTGGATAGATCTCATTATGGAGAGGTGCAGTGCACAAGAACCGTAACTCTGCCA
This sequence comes from Fragum sueziense, assembly GCA_963680895.1. Lineage (NCBI taxonomy): Eukaryota > Metazoa > Mollusca > Bivalvia > Cardiida > Cardiidae > Fragum > Fragum sueziense. The sequence goes on along the minus strand of OY804600.1, from coordinate 8,527,384 downwards.
ATCAAATTCTTGGAGTTATTGCCCTTTGTTGATTTTTACACTTAATTCTTGTCCGGAGCACAACTCAAAACATATGTAAGGTAGAATCATGAAACTTTACAGGTGAATAGATTTCATTATGGAGAGGTGCAGTGCACAAGAACCGTAACTCTGCCAATCAAATTCTTGGAGTTATTGCCCTTTGTTGATTTTTACACTTAATTCTTAACCTTGCCTATATCTCATGTCCTTTTACACATACAGCCTTGATATCTCACACACAGATACCTCCTATCAACATGGATCACATTTAACCATGACCTTGGACCTTGTGACCTTGACCTCGGAGTTTGACCTACTTTAAAAAAAAATTAACCCGGTATATATCTCATGACCTTTTACAAATACAGACTAGATATTTCACACATGGACACATCTTACCAAGTCCTTTCACAATTGACCATGACCTTGGACTTTGTGACCTTGACCTTGGGGTTTGACCTACTTTTAAAAAACTTTAACCTGGCCGATATATCATGTCCTTTTACACATACAGCCTTGATATTTGACACATGGAAACCTCCGGCCAAGACCTATCACATACGACTATGACCTTGGACCTTGTGGCCTTGACCTTGGAGTTTGACCTACTTTTAAAAAAATTAAACTGGGCCTATATCGTGCTATTGCACATACAGCCTTGGTATTTCACACATGGACACATCTTACCAAGACCTTTCACATTTGACCATGACCTTGGACCTTGTGACCTTGACCTTTGACTTTGACCTACTTTAAAAAAAAAATTTAACCTAGCCGATATATCAATTCCGTTTACACATACAGCCTTGATATTTGACACATGGACACCTACGACCAAGACCTTTTACATTTGACCCTGACCTTGGACCTTGTGACCTTGACCTTGGTGTTTGACCTACTTTAATAATACATTAACCTCGTCTATATTTCATGTCATTTTACATATACAGCCTTGATATTTCACACATGGTCACTTTCAACCAAGATATTTCACTTTTGACCATGACCTTGGACCTTGACCTTGGAGTTTGACCTACATTTAAAAAACTTAAACTAGGCCTATATCTCATGTCCTGTTACCTATACAGTCTCAATATTTTACACATGGACACCTCCTACCAAGACCTTTCACATTTGACCATGACCTTGGCCTGTGTGACCTTGACCTTTGATTTTTACATACTTTTAGAAATCTTTAACCTAGCCTTTATCTTATGTCCTATTACACCTACATCCTTGATATTTCGCACATAGACACCTCCTACCAAGACCTTTCACATTTGACCATGACCTTGAATATTGCAACCTTGACCTTGGAGTTTGACCTACTTTTTAAAAGACTGAAATCAGGCATATATATCATGTCCTTTTACACCTACAGCCTTGATATTTCACACATGGACACCTCCAACCAAGACCTTTCACATTTGACCATGACATTGACCTTGGCATTTGGCCTACTTTTAAAAACTTTAACCTGGCCTTTGTTTCATTTTACTTTTACATATACAGCTTTGATATTTCACACATAGACACCTCCTACCAAGACCTTTCATATTTGACCATGACATTGGACCTTGTTAACTTGACCTTGGACTTTGACCTACATCAAATGTAGGCCCTTGAGGGGGCATATATGTTTTACAAACATCTCTTGTGTTGATGAAATTTTAAAGATATTACCAGTTTTGGTTGAAAAACATTGTGGGAATTGAAGTTCCACAATTTTTTCCAAGCCTTATCTTGTAATGGAGTCAAAAGGGGGTCACTGTGCCTCTATGTTGCCAAATTCTAAAATTTGGTCAACTCGAAAGTGTCATCTGCAACTTTCAATATGGAGAAGTCTAAAATTTGGCTTTTTGAGAATGAGTTAAAATGGTGAATGGAAGGTCATTTATAAAATAGATACTGATATAAAAAGCAAAGTGCTTCTGTTAATGAATTGTAAACAGTTCTGTTATGATGACGATCTTTCCCCGACATATCGATAGATGCTGATATGTTTGTGTTACTTAAAGCCAAAATGTCTGATGCAGAACTGACAATATTTCCCTAATCGGTTGCATCACAATGTAATGACTACTGTACAATAGTTATTCATTTCTGATGCATTTTCTCTCCATGTTCATGAATCTTTTGGTCAAGCTAGGATAGCTCAGTAGGTTAGCATATAGCTCAATAGGCAACATTAGAGTCTTTCAATGTTGGAATTGTGGGTTGAAACACTGCTTGGCCAATGTCATTTCTGACATTTGACAAGTCAGTTTTGTCTTGTCGCCAATAAGTGTTAATTATCTAAATGGGCTAGATGGTGTTGTAGTGGTGAGAGAAATGTCAGGAATCAATGAATATGTGTTCTGGCTGCTTTAATTTAAAGTGCTGTTAATCCTATTCAATCTACTAGGTATCTTTTGTAAAAGAAAACATGAGAATCATCAGTTGATATTACGGTTTTCATTTGACCTGACACTGACCTTTACTCAAAATGTGTCCGTATTTCGCATACAGTGTAACATTTTTCAAAAAGACTGATATCATAGTATACAGACATGACAGGTATATAGGAAATATTACTGAATTGTTATTTTAATAAAACCCTTGTGTGTAATTTATGATAATAAAAGCTAAAGCTGCGCCATGTGAAATGAAAATCCTAATATAAACTTGCACTCACATCTAACAACTATTTTTCTAAACAAACAGTTCTGTAATGATGACGATCTTTCCCCGACATATCGATAGATGCTGATATGTTTGTGTTACTTAAAGCCAAAATGTCTGAAGCAGAACTGAAAAAAACACCAAAATTACCAGATTGATAAACAAAAAAATATTGTACCATTCTGATTTCTCTGTTCACAATTTACCTTAATATTTATTTGATTATATGATAGCTGTACTCAGGGCTCCGGAAATTTCGAAATCTGAATCGGTCCACGTCGTAATTCATCTCCCCCCCCCCCCCTTCCTTCCGCCGATGCAATAGGACAAAAAAAAACCAACACACACTCACACACACACATCATTTGTCATATCTTTCCCATTCATACAACAATTCGGGCTACCTTCTCTTTCATGTTTTAATTTCCGATGATCAAACTAAATTGTGATCTGTAGCTCGAGTGAAAGGTGCACGAAAACTAGGGACAAAATTCTACTTTCACTTTGTTAAAACGCCGTAATTGCATAATTAGGCACTTCCGGCAGTTTCGTCTATGTTATGTTGGGAATGACAAATAATTTAATCACTCTTACGTGAAATAATGAAATCGCTGTAAGGCGACATCTGAAGTTTTTTCCTATTTAGTTTTGAAAACGCGCAGATTGTTTGAGATGTTCCCTAACTATAAAACATCACGTGATCCGATGTAGGTCAAACGGATCTAATTACCTCCCTCGTGTAAATCATATTTACGTCACAAATTGTATTCACGTCATGCTATTTTGTGGTTTGAATGTGGATTTTTATGTCCAGATGAATAATAAATATTAATTGAACAAGAAACGACAGATGTAATTCACGTCTGCTATAGAATCAGTCGGCATGACGTCATAGCCTCACTTTCATTTTTTTCATCGAGGGTACTACCTCGGTCTTTATCGTTACGGGACACCATTTTTGAAGCAGAATATTTCAAATAATCCATCGTTAAAATTCATAAACAAAACTCTTTTTTAAAAGAATGTGATTTAAACTTTCTAACTACCAATGCATTTTTAATAATCGGGCGTAGTCCTCGAGATATTAATGCTGAAAATTGGTAATGCTTTAAGGAAAAAGACCGAAGCTTTCACCTCCACCGAATGAGTGCAGGTGCGCGCTGTATGACTGACGACGTTTTTGATTGGCTGAAGGGATTGTGCCGACCGAATCAATGGCTGATAGAAATCTCGCGAGTGACACGCTAAGTAGATAGATCTAGGAATTGTGTTTCTAAGCTTTGTTCTTTCTGTATTTGTGAATGTACCATCGACTCAGTGTAAATAAAATCTAGTAGACTATTCGCGAATGTTCTGTGTGATTTTTTAACTTCCAAAACGATCGAGGAAAGGTTTAAATTTGCAGACTTCAACTGAAGCCTTGATACGTCATCTCATGTAATCACGCACCTGCATGGTGTCTCGCGCGCAGTTTGTAAACAAACTATCGTAATTGTTGCCTTATTTGGAAAAAAAGGATCAGCTCACGTGATCACGAAACCGAAAACTGTGGTTGGGAGAATAGAAATCTCAAAGGACGGATTCACATACTGGTACCCATCGTATGATGATTTATACAACTGAACTGAACTGAACTGAACAAAAATTTTATTGACAAAAACTGTACAAAGTTTATAGTCATAAATATAAATTACAAAAACAACAAAGTGAGATCAGAGACGGGAACCAGTCTAGTGTTTGGCAAAGACCTCAATCCGAGATCATTCATCCGTGAAACTTCAGGTAACTGCTAGCATGCCTGCGGGTTAATTATCGGTTTCTGGCACCTCCTAATCTTGGTGTAAAACCCTTGATTTCGTTACTTTTCGTGTTGATTTTTATGAATTGTGGACAATTTTTGGACCGATTTTGTCAGCTAATTTGATGATTTCAATCGGTCTCAGAAGTTGAAATCCAGTCCAGACCGACATTTTATCGGATTTCCGGAGCCCTGGCTGTACTAATGTTTTCAAATTATAATGAATTTTTATCCTACCTGAAAAGCAAGCTTATAATCAACGCTTTGTCCGTCCATCTTGCTAAAGTTAATTTGACAATAATCAGGGGTTGAAAAATCCACTCGCCCGCTCGCATTGGCGAGTTGAAAATGCCGTAGGACGAGTAGATTTGGGGACGAACTAGTCCGACGGGGCGAGTAAAAATTTAGGACTTGAATCACGCTGATTGAGGGGAAAAAAATAAAAGATCGAAAAGAAAGTATTTATTTCAAACTTCATATCGGAAACAATAATATTCGCTGTAAAATAAGACCTTTCCCTGTTTATGTCGATCAATCCCGAAAGTAAAACTAAACAAGGAAACTAGAGTAAATCTGTGTTACTCATATGCGATGAATTGAGCGAGATCAAAGATGCCGCAAACACAGTCAATTGATGACGTAGTCATTCCAGTTTCAATCAAGTGATTTTTCCGCAACCAAATAAGGTTACGTTTTACTATGATTTGTTTACAAAAGTCGCGCGTGCCAAAAAGTGCGGGAAAATGGGATGAAGTAATGAAAACAAAACGCTATCTACGTAGTAAATACACCGACGTTAAATGGTTTTAACACCGACGTGTTGTCTCTTTCTGTTATGCCGCCTCGCGATTACACAAAGAAATTCTTTCACATTTACCGGGTACATTGTAGTTGTACATATTAAACTGACCATGTGTGCTTCCTCGACCATTTCGACAGCTAATCTATCTTTTGAATCAAATAAAAAGTAAGTGTTTACAGTAATGTTTAATCGGCGATTGATTTATGGTAAAAGATGGAGTCAAGTCTTCAGGAGCCACATTCAATTTATTGGCCATCTTTTTTAATAAAATTGTTGCCTTATTCGCCTATGACTTTTGAAGTGGCGATCGCCAGCGCGAGCCCTGTCTGTCATTTATACCGAAGAAACTTTATTTGTAGAGTCAGAGAGTTAGATCTATGTTATTTGCATAATAATGCTTCCGTAAGAGCCAACAGTCTAAAATTTTCTTCATCTTTAAGGGCGAGTTGGGTTGCCTTAAGGGCGAGTAGAAATTCAGAGCTACTAGTCCTACAGGACTAGTAGGTTTGAAGAAATTTTTCAACCCCTGATAATGGTTATCATCTTATGTATTACAAACTTAAAACAATTTATCATTATGTTCTGTTATGATGACGATCTTTCCCCGACATATCGATAGATGCTGATATGTTTGTGTTATTTAAAGCCAAAATGTCTGATGCAGAACTATGATAAAATCCTTTTACAGCTTAAAAAACTCGGCCAAGATTTTCAATGTCTTTTTTAAAATGTTCTGTAATGATGATGATCTTTCCCCGACATATCGATAGATGCTGATATGTTTGTGAATCACAAAGCCAAAATGTCTGAAGCAGAACTTTAAACCAAACCATCTTAAACATTATCGATTAATCCTTCCCTCTTTGGTTTCTGACCTAACTTACGAAGGTTCAAACCAGGGTAGTTCAGGAAAAAGGTGAATATATTATATTATGATATTTGATCACAACAGATTGAAGATTTGAGTCAACAAGCTGAGATGGCTGCGGCAGAAAACTTCAAGAGACAAGAAAACCCTGCTATGGATGTACCAAGTTCTGTATCACAACCCATACAGGAAGGATTGTTTATCATCGCCTTTCAACAAAAACCTTGTAACTGCAGCTTGTTTGAAGCTGCAGTTACGAGGATTTTGTTGAAAATCGATGTCATGTTTATGAAATAATAACAAGTTTAGCGGTCTTTATTGCGCAAATAAAACCCGATGTGCGACGGACTACATGTGTAGGTAAAAACCGAGGCGCAACGCGCCGAGGTATTTGCCATAACATGTAGTCCAGAGCACAGAGGTTTTTATTGCGCAATAAAGACCGCTTAACTTGTTATTATTAGCTCACCTGAGCACGAAGTGCTCAAGGTGAGCTATTGTGGTCGCTTTTTGTCCGTCGTCCGTCCGTCCGTCCATCTGTCCGTCCGTCCGTTCACAATTTCTTTCAACATCTTCTCCTCCTAAACCATTGGACCAATTTTGACCAAACTTGGCAGGAATGTTCCTTGTGTGACACTTTCCAAAACTTGTTCGTGAATTTTTGATTTGTCAAAAAATGTGGGCGTGGCAGGGAGAAAGGGGCTTATCAGACTAGAAATCATAAGAAAATTCTTTAAAAATCAACCATTGGGCCCAATTGAACCAAACTCGGCAGGAATATTCCTTGAGTCACTCTTTTCAAAATTTGTTCACAATTTTTTTATATTTGTCAAAAAATGTGGCCGTGGCAGGGAGAAAGGGGCTTATTAGACTTAGAGAAATCATAAGAAAATTCTTTAAAAATCAACCATTGGGCCAATTTGAACCATACTTTGCAGGAATGTGCCTCGAGTCATTCTTTTCAAAATTTGTTTACAAATTTTTTCATTTGTCAAAAATTGTGGCCGTGGCAGGGGAAAAGGGGCTTATCAGACTTGGAGAAATCATAAGAAAATTCTTTAAAAATCAACCATTGGGCCAATTTGAACCATACTTGGCAGGAATGTGCCTTAAGTCATTCTTTTTGAAATTTGTTCAGAAATTTTACAAAAAAAAAAAAAAAAAAAAAAAAAAAACATGGTCGTGGCAGGGATAAAAGGGCTTATTAGACTTAGAGAAATCATAAGAAAATTCTTTAAAAATCAACCATTGGGCCAATTTGAACCAGACCTTGCAGGAATGTGCCTTGAGTCATTCTTTTCAAAATTTGTCCACAAATCTTTTCATTTGTAAAAAATTGTGGCCTTGGCAGGGAGAAAGGGGCTTATCAGACTTGGAGAAATCATAAGAAAATTCTTTAAAAATCAACCAATGGGCCAATTTTACAATGGGACTTTGCAGGAATGTTCTTTGAGTCTCTCTTTTCAAAATTTGTTCAGTTTTTTTTCATTTGTAAAAAACTGTGACTGTGGCAGGAAGAAAGGGGTTTATTAGACTTAGAGAAATCCTAAGAAAATTCTTTAAAAATCAACCATTATGCCCAATTGAAGCAGACTTTGCTGGAAGGTTCCTTGAGTGACCCTTCTCAAAACTTGTTCGCGGATTTTTGATTCGTCAAAAAATGTGGGTGTGGCAGGGAGGAAGGGGCTTATCGGACTTAAAGAAATCATAAGAAAATTCTTTAAAAATCAACCATTGTGCCCAATTGAACCAGACTTTACTGGAATGTTCCTTGAGTTACTCTTTTCAAAACGTGCTCACAAATTTTTCCATTGGTCAAAAATATGGGCATGGCAGGGAGGAAGGGCTTATCAGACTTAGAGAAATCATAAGAAAATTCTTTAAAAATAAACCATTGGGCCAATTTTCTATTTCCCTTATCTGTTGCTCTCAGGCTGGCCCCATGTTTATCTTATGTAAATAAATAAAGATAAGCCTTAGCTTATCAGATGGTAATCTTTCACTATTTTCCATCAATCACAGACAAAATCTTGTTAATTGAGCCTATCATAAATGATCAATCTCTAACAGATCAGTATGCTTTGAAAATTAGCCCTATGTTGTATATTGCAAAATCATGAAATAATTGTTGAAAATTAACTAACTCAACAATTGTGCTAATTCATACCCAACCTTACAGGATCGATTGGAACAAAATTATTTCTTAAATGTTTCCAAACAGAAAGTCCTTATAAGTTTCATGCCTTTGAATTTGAAAAAATTGCCATTATCACTCTTGTCATCTTGATTCAGGTGAGCGATTTAGGACCATCATGGTCCTCTTGTCTCCATTATAACACTCAAAATAACAAAACCCACTTTCGAAATGTGTTATTTTGTGAAAATTCTGCATGAACTAGTTTTCGGCGTAGGAAACGCATTGGCGGTCAAGTGACGTCATCGATGACGTCATTTGACGTTTCCTTGACGTTACGTGACGTTTTGGCGCATACACAAAGCATAATTACATAGAGTCATTATTGGTCAAATAAAACCCGATGCAGTTCTTCTTTCGCTATATATGGATTTTATGGAAACGTGTTATAATTAATAATACATTACATTATGTCTACAAATTGAAGATTTGATGTACCAAGTTCTGTATCACAACCCATACAGGAAGGATTGTTTATCGTCGCTTTTCATCAAAACCTCGTAACTGCAGCTTGCTTTAAGCTGCAGTTATGAGGATTTTGTTGTAAATCGATGTCATGTTTAATAATATGTTACATTATGTCTACAGATTGAAGATTTGAGTCAACAAGCTCAAATGGCTGCAGCAGAAAACTTCAAGAGACAAGAAAACCCTGCCATGGATGTACCAAGTTCTGTGTCACAGCCCATACAAGAGGAGTCCGAAGAAGAAGAAGAGGTAGGAGCAATATTTTCATACCTTGACCTTGAAGGTTGACCTACTTAAAAAAACCTTTAATCTGGCCTAAAAAAATAAACCTGTCCTATATTGTATACCCTATTACAGCTACAGCCTTCATATTGCATACACTAATACCTCCCACAAAGATCTCTGATTTGTGACAGACCTTGTGGCCTTCAAGTTGACCCTAGTTTGACCTACTTTTAAAAAACTTTAACGTGGCATATATCTTACTGTCCTATTACTTAGACATAGAACCTTGATATTTCACACATGGATACTTCCTACAAAGGATTTTCATTTGGTGCCATCATCTTTTAACTATATAACTTGGAGATCGTCCCCTCTTATTAGTTGCTGACTCTTATCTGTATTCTATACTTTCAACAGGTTGATGAATCTGGTGTTGAAGCTAAAGATATTGAATTGGTCATGTCACAGGCCAATGTATCCAGAACAAAAGCTGTTAAGGCACTTAAAAGTAACAGTAATGATATTGTCAACGCAATTATGGTAAGTAAAGATATTGAATTGGTCATGTCACAGGCCAATGTATCCAGAACAAAAGCTGTTAAAGCACTTAAAAGTAACAGTAATGATATTGTCAACGCAATTATGGTAAGTACAGTGCTGTTTTGCCATACAGCAGGGTAAGACACTAACTTTCCCAACCAAGGAGTCCGCTGGACTCCCATCAAGAGACATTGGGGAGTCCAGTGGAAAAAAAGGAGTCAGAAAAAGAAGCAAATATTTTATGTTGCATGCATGTTAACTAGTCAATGTCATTCTCATGTCTGCATAGAATACTAAACATAAATTTCAGGATACTAGATCCTGTTTTCTAGAGCTACCAGCTTATCATTTTGCTTATAATTCTTTGGCAGAATTTTTAAGGAGTCAGCCGGACTCCCTAAGTTGAAAGTCAGGGAGTCCCACCAATTTTTAGGGAGTTCGGACTCGCGGACTCCCCTTAGTGTCAAACCCTTTACAGTTCACAAAAAATTGAGATAAGGAAAAAGGGCCTGTTCTGCATTTTAAGATCAACATGGATCCAGATCAGACTGTGTAAACACACAGTCTGATCTAGATCCTTGTTGTCCTCTGATAGCATAACGCATTTGGTAGTGCATCTTCAACTTACTTGAGGGTTCGTTACCTGGTCGCGGCAAATATCCTTTCTGACTAAAATGTCACCCACTTATGGTTTGATATTTGTAACCTATGTGGGGAGCAGATGGTCCTGGATGCTCGGTTAGTGTGTAGTGGTAGTACTGGTATGAAAAACAACAGGAATCCATGGTTAGGTGCTTCAGTCGCCATGATATGGCCATAGCAATTGAAAACTGCAATAAACCTCTTTTAAATCAAAGTTCTGATAGCTTCTGCTACTGCGGAAATGCTGACCAAACTGTCATAAATGTCATAATGGCTTCAATTCAAATCTTGGCTCAATTGTGTTTGACTCTGATGTTACATCATTTATTACGAAACAGTTCTGTTATGATGACGATCTTTCCCCGACATATCGATAGATGCTGATATGTTTGTGTTATTTAAAGCCAAAATGTCTGATGCAGAATTAATAAACAAACCACAATCAGAGTTGAAATTAGAATAAGTGTACTAGGAATTTAAAACTTCTATAAAAAGTGGATTTCTTACCAAATATTCTGCAATGATGACGATCTTTCCCCGACATATCGATAGATGCTGATATGTTTGTGTTACTTAAAGCCAAAATGTCTGATGCAGAACTAATGAACAAGCCACAATCGGAGTTGAAATTAGAATAAGTGTACCAGGAATTTAAAACTTCTATAAAAAGTGGATTTCTTACCAAATATTCTGCAATGATGACGATCTTTCCCCGACATATCGATAGATGCTGATATGTATGTGTTACTTAAAGCCAAAATGTCTGATGCAGAATTTTAACAAACAAACTTAAATCAAACTTAAGATGAGAATAATAACCAAGAATTTAAAACTCTTAAAAGTTGATTTCTTACAAAATACATGTATACTGTTCTGTAATGATGACGATCTTTCCCTGACATATCAATAGATGCTGATATGTTTGTGAATCATAAAGCCAAAATGTCTGAAGCAGAATAGTAAATATTTCCTTAATATATTCCATTAAAATGTATAGAATTCTGGTTATCCATTATGGGAATGCACAAAGATTGGGATGTTTGGAAATATACTGAACTATACTGTAACTGTAGTTTCTTGTCGGTCATTATGATATACCCTAAATTTAGCTGTACCACATCAGAACCCGTTACCACATGGCATAATGACGCTATTTGACACTCAACAAGATTATCTCTTAGGAAAACATTGTGGAAAAAGAAGAAATTGCTTGTCACAAGCAATTTCTTAATTTCCCTTAATGTTTTCTTCCCAGAAAGACCTAAAATTTTGCTGCTTGGTAATGGGTTAATAATTATCTCCCACCAATGTGTGGTTAGTGGTAAGCCTTAGTTCACTGTTGGTTAAGCAGTTGGAGGCCAGGGAAGGATGTTGTGTGGTAGACTAGTACTTAAGCCACCTCAATTTGGCTGAAATACAGCTTAAAATGGTTTGAAACCCCATTTAAAAAAAGTGAAAAATTTATGATAAAAAGATGAAAATGTTTATGCAATGATGACGATCTTTCCCCGACATATCGATAGATGCTGATATGTTTGTGAATAACAAAGCCAAAATGTCTGATGCAGAACTTTTCACCTTTGTATTATTTGCAAGAAATGTGTATTAAAAATACACGACTATTTGTGGGAAGGGGATTTGGGGTGTCGTCTTCATACTATTTATTACACAATTTTGACTAAATTTCTGTATTAACCCTTTCCCAAACAAGACCTGGTTTTGACGTCCCTAATAGAAAAGGCTTGGGAAAACATTGAAACAAAAGAAGAAACTGCTGATGACCAGCAGTTTCTCCTTTTGTCTCAATATTTTCTGTGCCATATTTTACACAAATCCTATCTTTAGTAACATCCATTTTGTCTTTTGTGGCATTTTTGAAGAGGATCACCCGAAAATTGTGTCGTTTGGGAAAGGGTTAAAGTGAAGTTAGGCAACAGAGAGAGTGGAGGAGTTGGTTAAAAACCTCTCTGCATTTGTCACTGCATAAAATGCAGACAAGGAATATGGCCATGGTTACCATAACTTTTACGAAAATGCACAACAAGCAATTTAATTTGCCCAGACACATATTTCTAGTTCGATCAGATGTCTATTTACATGGTTAATGAAAACAAAAATTGAAATGTGGTCAATAAGTTGGTGCTTATTTTGGAAAGAAGAATAATCAAAATGACATTCTTTTATTTTAACTGTGTTTTTCAGGAGTTAACAATGTAGTAGCAGCTTCATCAACCTGTTTGTCTGTGTGTATGTTCATGTGAGATTCTCGGCAGAGTTCAAGTCGTTCATGGTGAAATCCTGTGCCTCACAGCAGAGTTACAGATAAGATGGGGGGGGGGGAATGATTGACTTCCTAAAATGGAGTAATGGCTTTTAATGTGAAAGAAAAAAGTTCATTATAATGATTATTCATTAAACCCTACATTATGGGTACTCATTTGAATCATCTCTTTGAGACAATTTAAATGAGTACCCACAACATAGGGTTTGATAACAAAATATTGTCGTGATTTTAGAGATCCATTTTCCCCTCTTATCTGTTGCTCTGTCTGACAGATGAATTTGAAAGACACATTCAACTGGATCATGATTACTATTTATTCAACCTTTTCACAAAAGGCAAAAATGGTCCGTTCCAATTTAATTAAAAGATTCTGTTTTGTGGCCAATAATAAAATTGCCTCGAATGGGGGAAAATACACAGGAATAAAAGTTAACCTTTATTATGCTGAACTGATAGTCAGCAACGTGAAATAATGTCAGTGCTGCTTGTTCCACTGGCCATACTATCGTTGGTTTTCATCAAAAACCTTGTAACTTCAGCTTGATTTCTATGATCAGCATAAAAAAAGGTTTAAAATGGTCGATTACGTTTGAGCCAGGATCTGGAAAAACGTCCCTTAAGGCTTTTGAGCCCAACATAAATCCAGATTAGCTTGTGCATATGCACACAGTCTGATCAGGATCCACGTTGTTCTCTAATAGCTTCTTTGTGACATGTAGTAACTTGAGGAGAGCAACATGGATGCATATTGGACTGCATATGAAATTGACAACAGGCTGATCTTCAAACTCAATTTTTAAAAATGCTATAAGGGACGTTTTTCCAGATCCCGGCTCATTTATAAATGTGGTAAGTACTCAAATAAGCTGTAATTACAGCATTTTGAACTTACATGACGATATGCTGTGATGATTGGAACTCTGCTCTTTTGCCTGCTTGTGATACCTTTATACTGTTCGTAACAAATAAAATTGTAACAAATTAATCTTGTAGATCTGTGATTAATTACCCCCCCCCCCCCTCCGGGCTTATAATATACCCACATATGATGACGCCCCGTGAGATTAAAGGGACATTTCATTCCAATTTCAATTTTTTAAAGTATGTCTTGATGCCAAGATTGGTGATTCTGATGAGTATAAATACTATTAGTTTTTTGAAGTTGTTGCCAATAAGCGAGAAACACGCATTTAAAGTTGAGACATAATCGATAAATTGCATATAAATCCGAACTGTTGTCCACAACAATTTGTTCAATTTTAACACAAAAATATAAATTTCTCATAAACGGCGCAATATTTTGGCTTGAAATTTTCAGAATTTTCATAAGGAAATATTCTCTTTCAGATATAAATAAAAGTAAAATTTATGACAAAAAATTCTGAAATGTCACTTTAAGTTTAGAAATCATTGTGGAAAATTAAGAAATTGCTTATGACAAGAAATGTCTTCATTTACAACAATGTTTTGTACCGATTAAGATAAAAATAAAAAAAGATAGAAAGTTTTATTCACTTGAAATTGTTGTCTGCATGCAACATCTTTGAATTTGGACCAATCTAGAATTTTGCAGTTTGCTAATTTCTAACACTTAAGTCTACACTGGTCCAATTTGAAAGGTGTTGCAGACTTCATAAAATATTAATGTTACTTAAACATTTGCCACACTTCACAGCTGAAATCATCGAGAAAAAGGAGAAAGTGCTGGTTATCAGCAGTGCTGCATTTTCTTCCTTTCTTCCTTTCCCTCAATGGTTTCAAGACTATCATCCTGTAAGATAGTCAAAACCATGTCTTGTTTGGGACAGGATTAACGTCAAAACTTTGAATGGGCCGCTGTCATTTCGCAGTTGGTAGCGCTTCAGACTCGCTATTTAGGCCCAAGGCTGGATACCCCGCTAGCCTATGGCTAACAAGTAACATCCTGTCAGATATTTGTCTCCCATTGTTGGACAATCGTAAGTCTACGAGTGCGAGCAGCTGGGGGCTCTGAAATGTGGTGAGAGAATGGACATGAATCCATGGTTAGGTTTACGTGCCGCCGCGATGTAACCATAGCATTTTAAAGAAGTGTTAACCCATTCCCTCCCTTTGACTCCCTGAAAGAAAAAGGTCTTGGAAAGCACTGTGGAAAATGAAGAAATTTCTTGTGACAAGCAATTTCTTCATTTCTCACAATGCTTTCTGCCCAAAAAGACAAAATAATTTGAATTTCATTCACTTGAAATTGTTGTCTGCAACATCTTTGGATTCGGAACAGTGTAACATTTTGTCCTTAAAGTGACATTTCAGAATTGTTTGTCATAAATTTTACTTTTATTTTTATCTGAAAGAGCATATTTCCTTATGAAAATTCTGAAAATTTCAAGCCAAAATATTGCGCCGTTTACGAGAAATCTATATTTTTGTGTTAAAATTGAACAAATTGTTGTGGACAACAGTTCCGATTTATATGCAATTTATCGATTATGTCTCAACTTTAAATGCGTGTTTCTCGCTTATTGGCAACAACTTCAAAAAACTGATAGTATTTATACTCATTAGAATAACCAATCCTGGCATCAAGACATACTTTAAAAAATTGGAATTGGAATGAAATGTCCCTTTAAGGTATCAGTCTGTACCTTAGTGCAGTTTGGTCTAGATACATGTTAATCTCGTACAGTTGCCACAGGATGAAGAGACCTATTTGATGATGGCAGATTTCGTTATTTACCACCATATTATCATACACAAAAATATTTTCAAAAATCTCGCCAACTCAAAATTTTGATCCGCAACATCGTTCAAATAGGAACAGTTTAAGATGGTGCTGCTTGGTGATGGGTTCAATCATAATGATAGAAATCGTTTAATTCTTCCACCTATAAAAGGGTTTCTTATCCAAGATCCTATCATTGTCTTTAAAAACCAAGGGCTTATAAGTATGTGAAATTCTTTGTGACCTGTAGCAACCATGAGACGGCAACATAGCTCTCAATCAGACTGCACAGATTGGTCTGAAAACACTGTAGCCGAGCCCGGATAGCTCAGTCGGTTACGTCGGAATCTGTCAATCCAGGTGTCTCGAGTTCCAACCCGGCTCGGCCAGTATCCATTCTGACATTTGACAAAAGTCATATGTCTCCCACCAATGGGTGTGAATCGTCTATGTGAGAGAGCAGCTGGAGGCTCGGTTTGGATATTGTGGTTGTACTGGTGCGAGAAATACCAGGAACCCACGGTTAGGTGCTCCAGCCGCCGCGATATGATCATAGAAGTTGAAAACGGCGTAACCCCCCCCCCCCCCCCAATAAACTGAAAACACTGTAGACTATAAAGTGCTATAAGGGGTCCTTTTTCCAGATCATGACTCGTATATTTACCGTCTTAAATTATTACATGTATATGGATAACAAAGTGGACAAGTTCTTGCCCTAGGCAAACTTGACTGGCTAATGTCTTGCGTGCTTTCTTCTAGATATCTTCGATGGCACGATTGGGTCTGCAAAATAGCTACTATAGCATCGGAGACCAACATGGTTCCAGATCAGCCTGCGTATACACGCAGTCTGATCAGAGAGCATGTTGTTCTCTAATGCCTTTCGCTGATCTGTACTAATAGTGGAGCGGATAAGTGCCATTTTTTGGCAAAATCGTGCAAATGGTGATACAAGCACCAAATTTGGTGTGGTGGTACTAGGAGGGAATTGGAAAATTTTGACCCGATGGGACATTGAAAAATCCAAAATGGCGGCCATTTTTCAAGATGGCCGCCTAAATGAACCTTTGAAATGGCTATATCATAAAATTTGGAACCAAGGTTTTGATTTAGACCAGTTCTGGAGCTAAGTTTTAATAAAATCGCATGTATAATGATTTATTTAATCCATTTGTACAAATAGAACAAAATGGCTGCCTATTTCAAGATGGCCGCCAAAATTGAAAGTCCTCATATTTCATTAAATGATAGAAGAAAATAATGTTTCACTTTTATACAATTAATTTTTCACATTATCTTTAATTTTCTCTTCAATTTTAAGACGGTCTTGAATAATTATTCTGTACTTGTATGTTTTTGGGGTGTAGGGTACATAGTAGAGGTAGTACCTTTGACACAGTAGTCAGCCAATACGACGGATCGACTACTGGCACTGGTCCTCATTGCTGTCCTAACTCGTCACCTTCACCTATCCCGTGGCGGTTGCCGTTGGAGCGCTGTGGATGACCTAACAACCAGTTCTCTCAAACCGTCTCTGTCCTTTGCTTGTTTGACTGCCTCATTCATTCTCAGTCCAGTCCATTCTGTGATGTTATCTTCCCATCTTTTCTTCTGTCTTCCTGTCTTTCTTCCTCCTCTAACTGTTCCTTGGAGCACCATCTTGACAATTCCCTGTCCTCTGGTTACGTGACCAAACCATCTGAGTTTACGCTTTTTGACTGTAGTAAGCAGATTATCGTATGGAACTATAAATTGTTGTATTCTGTTTTTTACTTCTACGTTCGTTATGTTATCTTTGTTAGATATGCCCAGCAGTTTTCTGTAGCATCTCATTTCTGTGGTCTTAATCTTTTTCTCAGTTTCTGCTGTAAGGGTCCATTTTCCACAGGCATATAGGAATACAGAGTGGACAAGTGAGCGCATGAGTCTTATCTTGGAGCCAAGTTTGATGGATTTATCTTTCCAGATGGTATTAAGCTTAGCTAGGGTTACAGATGTCATAGCAATTCTGGCCGATATTTCAGGTTTAGATTCCTCATCTGATACTAGTGCACCTACACGGGTGGTAAACAGAGAAACTAGCTCCAAAAAGAGGTAGTTGCATAGAGCGAAAATTTGTAGGTCACGAAAACATTTTCTAAAATTATTTCTTTTAAAGCTAGTTTTTAAGAAATCCGGCGATGCTGTAATATGAAGAAATGGTCGAAGTTTGTTGTGCACGGGAGTATACGGTATTAGTAGCAGGGTTTTAATACAATCGTTGAAAAACATTTCAAAATCGAAAGTAAAAATGTTTTACTTTCGATTTTGAAATGTTTTTCAACGATTGTATTCAAACTCTGCTTAATAACATCGAATATTCTCATGCACAACAAACTTCGACCATTTCTTCATATTACAGCATCGCCGGATTTTTCAAAAACTCGTTGTAAAAGAAATAATTGTAGAAAAATGTGTTCGTGACCTACCTTTGTTTACAGATTTTCGCTCTATGCAACTACCTCGGAAGAGGCCGGATGTCACGAGGAAACAAAATACCGTTGACTCTTTTTGGAGCTAGTTTCTCTGTTTACCACCCGTGACCTAGGTATTTAAAGTTCTTTACGGTTTCAAGTTTTTCTCCGTTTGCGATGATGTCAGTCTGAATTCCATGAATGTTGTTTGTTATGAGTTTGGTTTTGTTTGCGCTGATTTCCATACAGTAGTCTGCAGAGGATTTGTCGAGTTGGTTGACCTGGTTTTCTAGCTCCTGTTCTGAGCCTGCCAGTCTGTCTATATTATCAGCAAAGTCTGCAGGTTTGCCATCGTTCTGCCACCAATGCTTACTGCTCCTTTGTGGTTTTCAAGTGCGTCGGTCATAATTCTTTCTAGGAAAATGTTGAAGAGCGTTGGCGAAAGCAGGCATCCTTTTCCTTCTCCAACTGATGTTCTGAACCATTCACCATTCACGTTGAGGTATACTGCACTACTGGCCTTGTCGTAGATTTTTGTATGACTTGGATGGGGTTAGCGTTGATGTTATAGTGGTTCATAGTAGCCCAAAGTGTGACATGCCAGACTCTGTCAAAGGCTTTCTTGAAATCTATAAATATGTGGTAGAGTTCTTGCTGATGTTGTAGATATCTTTCACATAGGATCCTGAGGTCTGCTCAGTGGTGCTACGTCCTGCTCTAAATCCTGCTTGCTCTTTTGCTATGGTTGTCTCTGCCTGCTGTGTCAATCTATTAAATTAAATATGATCTTGAGCATCACTTTGCTGGGATGGCATATTAGGCTTATGGTGCGATAGTTGTTGCATTGTTGTAAATTACCATTCTTTGGTAGTGTGATCACTAAGGACTTGGTCCATTGTGTAGACCATTCTCCTATTTCCCAGATGTTCCAAGGGCATTGATCATTGCATCACCACAAGCCTGTAATAGTTTTCCTGGGATGTTATCTGTTCCTGCTGACTTTCCTTTCTTAAGGGCCTTCACTGCTTCTTCCACTTCTGCTCTAAGGATGGGAAAGTTGTCTGTATGACAAGGTTGTGTTGAGTTTTTTTCTGAATCTCCTGTTGTGCAGTAGGAGAACAGCTGCGAGTTATGTTCTGTCCATTTGTTTAAAGTGTCCTTAGTTTCGGTTAGAAACTTTCCGCTCTTATTTAGGATGGTGCTTGGCCGATTTTGTTTTCCACTGGTGAGGTCTTTTTACTACTTTGTAGGCCTTTTTGGTGTTGTTGGCTTTAAGACTTGATTCAATATCGCTGCATTGCGTTGTAACCCAATCCTCCTTTTCCTTTAACATACTCATCTTTAACAGTTTGTCTGCTTGCCGGTACTTATTGGCTCCCTCACTGCTTCCATACTTGGACTGCTTCAGGTCTCTCCTTTGGTCGCATAGCTTTAGTATGTCTGGTGTTACCCATGGCTTCTTGATGGTCCGTTGTTTACCAAGAACCTCATTGGCCGTCTCCATCACAACATTGTCAATGAAAGTATCTGCGTCAATGTCGTCCGCATCAAGTAGCAGGAGTGGGGCAAACTTTCCGTCAATTGTGGCCTCAAAGACACGCGCCACTTCTGGGTCTTTTAGTTTCTCCAGATCAAACTTTATTCTGGTTGGAGCCTTTAACTCTTTTGCTTTCTTATGGTGTAGGCGGAATATCATGACAAGCTCATGGTCACTGTTGATATCCGCACCAGGGAAGCTACGTGTTCTGGCGATATTGACTGATGTGTGGAAACGTTCCTTCATCAATATACATAGTCTATTTGGTGGTCAGACCCAATTGGTTTGTACGTGTTGGTCACTTTGAGATTGTTGAGCGTTGCCAACTCGAGCAGTCTAAATCCTCTATCATTTGTCTCCGAGTTGCAGTAGTGTCCACACGTTCCTTTCCAGTCTGGTTGTGCATCTTCTCCAATCTTTGCATTCCAGTCCCCTTGGACAACCAGGACATCTGTCTTGGATGTTTCTTCAATTGCTTGTTGTATTTGGTCATAGAATTCTTCTATTTCTTCACCAGAGTGTGTAGTGGTTGGCGCTTACACTTGTAAAATTGTAAAATTAAAAAGGTGAGGACCTAAGGCGTTTGGTGATGAGCCTGCTGGATATTGGTCGACATCCCATCACTGAACTAGCTGTGTTTTAATGCACAAGGAAACCCTAACCTTCTTCGTGTCTATCTAGTCCCTGGACTAGGCTCCATTTGACTGAAACCGACTGAGATGTGGGACTGATAACGTACAGTACCGAAAAGGTGCTAGTTGGGGAGTTTAGTCCACAGGTTATATCGTCTCTTCAACTGAATTAGAGCTTGTGACCTTCATGGGTCGTTGTTTCTCCCACGTCTTTCCATCGCATCTCGCAAATTCCCAAAACGTTCCATCTGTATGTGCTCATAGTATAACTGTGTTAGTTCCTCTAGCTTGCCAGGAGCATTTAGTGTACCTAACATTCCATGTACCAATGACTGTTGTTGCGTTTGGCACTGATTTTGTCTTTGCTGTTATCATTGGTTGCACCAGTAGTATATTTCCCACTTCCGTCCTGGTGCCCAAAGTGTGGCGTGGTGGCGGTCCTTGATATTCACAGCGACGACCGAGCTGGCTTAAAAATTGTTCTGGTTGTGTTCATCTTGTAGCAAATCTTAGGCAATGACGCCTGGTGGAGTCTATCCCTCTCCAGGCATGGCCACAGCCTACTTCCCCTATATCAGAGGTTCGCCCTGGACACGGACACTTAGCCTAACTCTTACCTTTTCCCAAACATGACCTGGTTTTCACCTTCCTAATGTTTAAAGTTTGAAAAATCATTGAAGCAAATTGAAAAAAAATGCTGATAACCATCATTTTCTTCCTTTGTCTCAAAGTTTTCATTTTGTCGTCTGAAGCAGGTTCCAAATCCCTGTTGTCCGATTTTTGTCGTTTTGGAAAGAGTTAAGATGAATTTCTTTTGTTCCACAGGCCCGTAGGAAGCAGTTTCGTATTGGGGAGGCTAAAGCCCTTGTCCTGAATATTGGGGGGGGGGGGCTAATTTAGATTTTCCCAAAGTTTTCAGAGTAAAAATTAAGAAAATTCGGCGTTTTTGGCCAACATTGGCCTAGCCCCCCTGTTCCTACGGGCCTGTTCAATATGTTAATGAGATGTTAACGCAATTTTGCATCTGCTAGTTTGTTTTAGATTAAGTAAAGTTTCTACAATGAACAAGAGTCAGGTTTTCGTTTTTCCAATATTCATTACCTTACAGAAATTTGCCGCTCGCTCTATTCGACTATCTCTCATCATATCGTCCATATTAGACTTTGTGAAATGTACATTTAGATATACAATCACAAGAAGCATATTAAAGACAGTCCTAAAAATAGCATTAATATAACAAACAGTGTAAAATGTGAAATTGAAACATCGATTTTTTACCAACATATGAAAATTTAGAGTTTTCCAGCTTGGCGGCCATCTTGAAATAGGCGGCCATGTTGTTTTATTAGTGCTAATAGAGAAAACAAATCAAAACACATATATTAGCATCAAAATTGTGCTTTGAAACTAGTTTACCACATAGCTTCAGACCCAAATCTATTGATATTGCCTTTTTGAAGCATCAGCTTGGCGGCCATCTTGAAAAATGGCTGCCATATTGGATTTTTCAATGTCCCATCGATTCAAAAATTTTCTATTGCTTTAAGGTACTACCACACCAAATTTGATGCTTGTATCATCATTTGCACGATTTTGACCTTTATCCGCTCCACTATAACTGTAAAGGGTCGGTATGGATCCGCACTAGATTGTAACTAGACACATGCTGATCAGACTTGTGTAAATAAATCTAAAATGCTACGAATGCTATTTTTGACACCCTGGCTCACATTTTCTGGTAGAATGACTTCCTAACATATCACGGAGCTTACAAACTCGACAAGTTGCTACCCATGGCAGACTTACGAGACTGGACAATGTCTGCTTTCTTCCGTTGATTTGTCTTTCGAGTCCAACGGAATATGATAAGAATATCCTATAGAAGCCGTCAGCTGGTTTGGGGAATAGGACACAGAGACGGTTTCCATTTTAACATTTCGCCGCGGCCACAGCGCATCGGACACACTCGAGGTCCTGGGCTCGATCTACATTTGGCTACATTTGTCTTGCACCAATGATTGAATAATCGCTTTGTGGGAGAGCGGCTGGGGTGGCTCTGAACGGACGTTGCACTAGTAATAAAAACGACAGTGTGATAGGTGTTCCAGCCGCCCCGCTATGACCATATCTGTTGTAAAGACGTGTTTATCTCAATTCAGTCAACCTTTTAGACTTTTTCGAATGAATGATCAGGCCCCGGTTTCTCGAAAAAAAAAACTTAAGTACGTTCTCATGCTCAAATCTGAACACCGTGCTCAAATCGCACGAAATCCACGTGAACTTCAATCGAATACTCTTCAACGTTGGAGAGTATGCCTTTGAAGTTGAGCATGTTCTCATGAGAATATACTTAAGTTTTTTCGAGAAACCGGGGCCAGAAGCTGTTGTAAAGGACGAACAACATAGCCTATTAATTGGCCTAAGTTGATCCCCGCCCCCTCTAATATCCATCCCTGAGGTTTACAGGAAACTCAAAAGGGGAATGATTGATTTCAAGAATTTCCCGCATTCTCACGGCGTTTGCTTTTGAGCTAGGGATAGAACCAGTTATTAGACTTTAATTACACCAATTCCCACGCGACGACACTTTTTGATGCCCCAGAAATGTGAAAAGCAATTTCTTTATTTCTCACAATATTGTCTTTTTGTTCTGAAGGACCCCAGAACGTAAAATTCTATTCACTTGAAATTGCCGTCTACAGTATCTTTGAGTTTTGGTCAGGTCCAAAATTTTGCCGTCTGGTAATGGGCTATATAGATCTAGTTATAGCTCGCGATAAATGACCTGGCAGAGCAACTAGCTCTGAGCTAGCTGCTCTGTCAGGTCATCTATCGTGTGCTATATACTCACTGCAATTCATGATGACATGACATGATGGCACTGGACGAAATAGAAATTTCTCTGTCTAACTTTTTTATCAAAATAAAATTTGGACCAATCTATTTTTCTTGTCTGGTTCAATCCCGACATTTACTTACTTTTTTTTCTACCAATCAATAAATTCTTGGCGATAATGTTCCTCAAATGAACAGCTTGAGAAAATATTGAAGTGAAAGAAGAATTTATAAGCTGATCAATAGGCTACAAATCACTTTCGTCTTTTGCACCAATAAAATTGATTCTGTGCTAAATCTAGATCTTTAATGTCTTCACCAACATCCCCTTTGTCGTCTGCAGCGTTTTTGAAAGTGGAACAGTCCGCAAGCCCTTATCCAGACCCCCTCTTTGGAGGGGCCGGTTTTTTTTCTGGGAACAGTCCGCAAACGCATAACCAGACCCTTTTTTTAGAGGGTCCATGTTTTCCGGGGGCGACTGCCTTGGCGCATGAAAAATCCATAAGAAATCACTTTGATCCAATCCGGACCCTATCCCCTCTGGATCTGCGCATGAGCCCAAAGTTTGCACTTTGTGAATGGTTTAACCCATTACCACCCAGTGACTCTTTTCGACTCCTCATAAGATCATGGTTGTGGAAAACACTGTGACAAATGAAGAAATTGCTTGTCACAATCAATTTCTTTATTTACCACGATGTTTTCTTCACAACTAGACAAACAAAATGGATTATTTCATTCCCCTAGTAAAATTATGTCGTCTGCAACAACTTTGAATTTGATAAAGTCTAAAATTTTGCCGTCTGGTAATGGTTTAACCAATTCCCATACAATGACGCCTTTTGGCGTCGCACAAGTGAAAGACAGTGAAAACAGAGGGGGAAAGTGAAGAAATTGCTTGTGACAAGTAGGCTAATTTCTTCATTTTCCAACAGAGTTCTCCCCCAAAAGACAAAAAACCTTCAATTTTCAGCACTTTGAAAATGCCATCTGCAACTTCTTTGAATTTGGACCAGTCTAAAATGTTGTCGTCTGGTAATGGATTAAGAAAGAACCTTTTTGTGTGGCAAATCCCAGATGGCTAGACAAATCGTTAACTTGTGACCTAGTTAGAGCCTGTCTTGAACAATGATTTTTATACAACAACACATCAAAAACGTTGAGGGAAAGGATAACATGTGAGTTGAAGCCTATCAGATGACAGCGAGAATCCCAAAGTCACAATGTTTTGGAAAAAAAGCCCCCAAAATTAATGTAGATCTAGACCAACTCGATCGTGATTAATTTGTTGAAAGGTTAATTATCTGTGCGCGACAACCCGCTCAAAATAGTTTAATTATAGTAACATGCATAATATTGCACTAAATTTTGGATTATCTCCCTTACAAGCCCAATGAAATCGTCCAATTATATCATCGCTACGTAATGGCGTCATACCCCTCGTGTTGAAACTGGGACGAGTCCATTTTCTGTACGAGTATCACCTGGTTGAAACGGATTAGTGTATTCCGCGCGTGGATCGTTAAACTTCGCGGGGCCGAAGTAGTGGACAGACGACGTGAGATCGCCAATGACCAGACGACAATTCTGATTGGTCGAGAGGAGAAATCGACCTGAAAATGTGGTAGACTCGCTGTCTAGACGGGTTGACCGATTTTACTATGCACCGAGAACCATGTTAATATTTAGCTGCAGTGCTACTCACAAAACGGTGAAAATGTCGGGGCTTTGAAACGAAAATGGGGAGAATTGGGGCAGTTCTACTCTCCATTTTCTGTGGATTTTTCATCCGAGGTGAGTTTTTGTTGTTATTATTACACGGGCTAACTTCGATCGGTCCCGAATCGAGTATTTTTCAAGTGTGTATGTTAAAAAGATAGTGCACACATTTGACGTAATATTTGGTCTATTTTTGTCGCTGGCGCTAATGTAAATTGGCACATTGCATATTGCAATGCGTGCAGGTGTAATGATAAATATTTGGCGTGGGAATCGCATAAATTTTACTGGCATATTGAAACAAACTTGCTTGCATTGGGTTTAATCTCGATTCACGTAATTTACATACATGTATGGCATATGCACGCAGTTAAATAATGTAGAACGTTTTGTGTACATTGAAATTTTGATCGGTTAAGTGTACATGTTTTATATGCTCAGTTTATACTATATTTAACACGGAAGGTGCATGGAAGGTGCATGTTAACCCGTTAGCAGACGACATAATTTTCGCCTGGTCCAAACTGAAAGTTGAAGCAGACGACAGAATGATGATGATTATTGATTACTGTAATGTCAATTAACCCTTAACCCTTTCCCAAACAATGAAAATTTAGACTGTTCCAATTCAAAAGCTGCTGCAGAGGACAATATAAATGCATATGGAATTTGTTAATAGATCTACAGTGTATCATAGCAGCGGCGGATCCAGAATTTCTGTAAGGGGGGTTCGAATATGCCAAAAGAGGGGGTTCGTTTTCCTAGTATAATACAATTTTGACTGAATTTCTGCATGAAAATGAAATAATCTGGCTGCGGAGGGGGGTTCGTTTGAACCCCCCGAACCCCCTCTGGATCCGCCACTGCATAGATCTAGCTCAGAAAATATTGTAGAAAAGGGAGAACATGCTGATTATCAGCATTTCTTCTTTTGTCTCAATGTTTTCCCAAACCCTTTCTATTTGGAATGTGTTGTTTCGGAAAGGGTTAACCCTGTTTCAGAGAATATGTTTTTTGGACAGATCCAGAATGGACAGAAGTTATTCCACAACTGTCAACAGATTTGATAACTTTTATCCATTTCCCAAACAATTCCTAGATTGGATGCCACTATTATAAAAAGCTAGGGAAAATGTTGGAGAAAAAGAAGAAAATGCTGATAACCATGATGCATCATTTTCTCTTTTGCCTTGATAATTTCAATGCCATATTGTACCCTTCTTTGTCAAAAACCAAATTTTCATGTGAAGACTGTTTAACCCTTTCCCTACTCTCTTACGAACAGAGCGTATTCTCCCTACATTCCATTTCGATAGAATACTCTCTGTTCTCGCGGGGTCGTTTCACGTCTAATCTCGGGGCCTTGGCGGGATTTCGGTATCCAATCGTCGCCAATATACTCATAAACAATCGAAATTTCTGATACAAGAAATGATTGGCTAACGCTTCAAATTACCAGCTTCTGCCAAAAATAGAAGCGACGTAATGTATACGTAATCAAACCAGATCAAACTGAAAGATTTTGATTCGATAATTCAAATGTTACCGGCTTCAGCCAAAACACGGGTGGGCATCAGGGGAGCTACCTCGAAAATGTGTTAACGTAAATTTGTTCCAACGCCACATCCGGTAACTGTCGAGGTAGTGGAAATCTCCGTGTTTTGACAAACGAACAAAGGTGAGCTCTCGTTTTTATTTGTTTTTTCTTCCAAAGAGCGCATTACTTAAAAATCTGGCGATGCAGTGCAATGCTACTATGTTTTAGCAATGCATGAAGACCAAAAACCCCATTAAAGAGTGGAAAATACGAGCAGGACGACATGAATTCCAGGACTGGTGGATTGCATTTTCGCCCTGTGTTGACATATCGACAGGCATTTCGAGGCAGATACTGTACTTTATTTTCAGTTTCTGACCACTATCACATGTTTTGATGCAACAGTAGTCAAATTGACTATAATGACGCAAAAATTTCAGATGTTCTGGTCTCCTGAACAGATTACCTGCCCAAAAACTCATTCGTGTTGTTCCCAGACCATCGAGGTAGCGGTAATCTAGCGAGATAGTTCCTACGCGTTTACATAGGCAAATCAAAAGCAGTTTGTTATTTGGTTGATTTTTGGTGTTTTACGTCCCAATCAGCAGCTAAGGTCATATGGAGACGGGACTGAGTTTAAAAGTTTCACTCGAAAGACTATAGAGCTCTGGGATGGGACCCTAGACCCCTGGCTACAAGTCGAGTGACCTTTTGGCTTTTGTGCCGTGGAAGTTTCAATATTTTACAAATTACTCAAAACAACAATTAAATAAATAATGGGTGAATTCATAAGAGCGCTATTAAATAAAGTAGTTTCTACAGGTGACTAAACAATTCCAGTTGTGAAAATACACGACGGGTTGTAGACCTTCTTCGTCTTGTTTATATTTCTGGGCCAGCCTACAAAATAATAACAGTTTCACTTTGTACGGTCCATATTCGACATTGAAATTGAACAATTTCACACCTTGTAAGCGCGAGAACTATGTTGTACAGTGCTGTCCGGTAAGTCTACGCACTTAACAAACAAGATTGATCTTAGTCATTGAATACACGATTGTAAATTCAAAAATGACAAACATTTTATTAAAGCAAATTAGGATCTGTTAAAACACAACAATGCAGAAATTCTGCAAATTTCCCCACGACAACTGAAACTGCACACGTCTTTCCAGAAGAGAACAAGAGCCTTCATAGACGGATTATGCTCCTCGAATAAGTGTTTGTCACAAAATAAAAACTATCATACATTAAGCCCCCTTTTCCCATGACAGATTTTTTGTTCACACATTATTTATAGAATATGGTATAGAACATCTCATTTATCACAGAAGTACAAAATTCCATTAGATGAAGAGAAATTAGAGAAAATCTAATTTTTACATTAAGGCCCCTTTTTCCATGACGCAGCCTCAAATTAAGACACAGAGAAAAAGGTCTCTAGGGATTATCCAAGGGAGTTCACATGTGAAGTTTCATTGAATTTGGTCCAGGGGTTGCTGAGATCTGGCTGTGGACGGACGGACACACGGACGGACAGACGGACTGAAAGCGTGACGACTTTATGCTCCCCCGAATTTTTTTTTCGGGAGCATAAAAATGTGGAGGCCGCCAGGCCGCGCGTCCGATTGAAATAGGTCACATGAATATCATTGAGGAAAATAAAAACACTGGTGTCACTCGGTTAAATCAGGAATTTTGTAAAATGATTCAAATTGAATGTTCTTTGAGAAGTAGTCATTATGTTTGAAAAATCGGATCATAGATAAGTTTTGTTTTTGCGTTGATAATGGAGACATTAGATGTTTGATAGACGGAATTGAATGGATGCGCAGACTTACCGGACTGGATGACGTCAATTTCAGATGCAAATGCGACATCAGTTACGGCGACAGATGTGCATCACGTCCTTTTTGCTCACGTAACAAAAAGATATGTGTACATTAACGAAACACCCGTGTGTGGTACCAGTTCAACATGTTTAAGCCTCTCCCCCAACTTTTAAAATACTGGCCGTTCCAAGGCGGTACTTCTGTTGTGGTTCCCTGTGTTCTATGTTTTGGATTGGATTTTTATGCTTTTCGGTCATTTTATGTGTCCTAACACTTTCAGTTAAGTTCTGGTGACTGAGTGACAAACTCTTGGGAAAAGGGATGCTAACGCGGCTTACAATATGTTCTCTTTGTATTGGTACTTAAATGTAATTTTTGTTGTTTCCCACTTGGGTTTCGTGTTGGGATTTATGTTGTCATTGCGGCAGTTCCTGCTCATTGTTTCATAAGTTCTCAAAAATCTGCTATAATTAGATATTGCACGTGCATCACAGTTCTGTGACTAGCGGAACTGATTTTCGTCAACTAGCCATTAGGTCGCTGTCCAGAATCATCAAAGTGTATCAACACATCAATATATCAGAAGGCTAGATGTTTGGGACGCATGGGAACTATCTCGCTAGATTACCGCTACCTCGATGGCCTGGGAACAACACGAATGAGTTTTTGGCTAGGTATTCTGTTCAACAGACCAGAACATCTGAAATTTTTGCGTCATTGTACTCAATTTGACTACGTGTTGCATCAAAACATGTGATAGTGGTCAGAAACTGAAAATAAAGTACAGTATCTGCCTCGAAATGCCTGCCGATATGTCAACACAGGGCGAAAATGCAATCCACCAGTCCTGGAATTAATGTCATCCTGCTCGTATTTTCCACTCTTTAATGGGGTTTTTGGTCTTCATGCATTGCTAAAACATAGTAGCATTGCACTGCATCGCCAGATTTTTAAGTAATGCGCTTTTTGAAAGAAAAAACAAATAAAAGCGAGAGCTCACCTTTGTCTGTTTGTCAAAATACAGGGATTTCCACTACCTCGACAGTTACCGGATGTGGCGTGGGAACAAATTTACGTTAACACATTTTCGAGGTAGCTCCCCAGATGCCCACCCGTGCAAAAATAGAAGCGACGTAATGTATACGTAATGATCATGCAAGATAAAACTGAATGATTTTGATTCGATAATTCAAATGGTGTGCTATATAATTAGATTATGACGACCAAATAGGCTGTTGGCGTACCGAAAACTGCAGAGGTCATATTTGATGGTTTAATCAATAGAGCTCGGCATGGAGAGTACCCTTTCCCAAACAAGACCTTGTTTTGATGTCCCTGATAGAAATGGCTTGGGAAAACAATGAGACAAAAGAAGAAACTGCTGATAACCAGCAGTTTCTCCTTTTGTCTCAATATTTTCTGTGCTGTATCATACACAAATTCTATCTTTAACAACATCCTTTTGTCGTCTGCAGCAGCTTTCAAATTGGAACACCCAAAAATTTGTCGTTTGGGAAAGGGTTAAATTGGAATGGCTCTAATTCTGCTGTTTGGGAAAGGGTTAATTGAATTTGATCGATCATTCAATCAATCAATTAATCAATTAGCAGTGACAGCCCCAACAAATGAACCCTTTCCCAAACGGCAAAGTCTGAGGGTGGTCTAAACTTAACCCTTTCCCAAACGGCAAGATTTTAGGGTGATCCACTTCAAAAACGGCTACAAATGACAAAATTAATGTTATAAAAGATAGAATTTGTGTAAAATATGACATAGAAAATATTGAGACAAAAGGAGAAACTGCTGGTTATCAGCAGTTTCTTCTTTTGTTTCAATGTTTTCCCAAGCCTTTTTAAATAGGGACTTCAAAACCAGGTCATGTTTGGGAAAGGGTTAAGCTGCCACAGTAGACAGAATGGGGAAGATAGGAATAGTCATTGTGTACAATATAGAACAGGAAATAATGAGACAAAAGGAGAAAAAGCTGATTATCAGCATTTTCTTCTTTTGTCTAAATCTTAATGTTTCCCCAAGTCTTTTCTTTTAGGGACATCAAAACCAGGTCTTGTTTGGGAAAGGGTAAATTGCATCTTCGCTAGCCAAGGTTGAACCCACATGTCTTCGTTTGTATTCAACCATGGCGGATCTAGTCCGATTTTTTTAGAAATCGCGAGACGCTGCCTAGCAGTTCTCCTGCTGGTTGTTATGGAGTAGCAACCAATCAAACGTTGGGTTCTAAATGCATTTGACATTATTTCGTCCATTATCGATGACGTCATTGACATACATTCACTTTCACGTTCTGCGTCATACAGAATAGGTAAAAGTTGGCTGCTGTTTTGTGATAAAAAAAGGAAATTGCTGTCTATTGCAATGGGATTCTTAAGAAAAAATCGCTCATCTTCGCGTTTTTGAGTTGCAAAATTATTGCAATGCCTTTTCCCGCCCGTTGTCATGACTTGTTTTACAGAATTAATGAAGATTTTGTGCAAGTATGTTGTCACATGATTCCCAGCCTCGTTTAACCCTTTCCCAAACAAGACCTGGTTTTGACGCCCCTAATATATTAGGTTTGGGAAAACATTGAGGCAAAAGAAGAAACTGCTGATAATCAGCAGTTTCTCCTTTTGCCTCAATATTTTCCATGCTATATTATACACAAATTCTATCTTAAACAAGGCCCATTTGTCGTCTGCGGCAGCAGCTTTTGAATGGAAATTTTGAAAATTTGCCGTTTGGGAAAGGGTTAATGTTATAAGTTTCAACTGTATATTAATTAATAATCAATTTTTAAAGGATAAAAAAGAGTTAAACTTTGAATTAACCTTTTCCCAAGCAAGACCTGGGCCCCGTTTTACTAACGAATTTGCGATCATATTTTTGTGTATTAAGGTATTACGCAAAAAATGATCGTACGTTCGTTAGTAAAACGGGGCCCTGGTTAATACATTCCGAATGGAATAGGCTTTGGAAAACAAAAGAAGAAACTGCATTTTCTTCTTTTGCCTCAATATTTTCTGTGCTATATTGTACACACACAAATCCTGTCTTTATCAAAATTCATTTTGTTTTCTGCATCAGCTTCCAAATACATGTAGTCCATTATTTTGCTTTCTGGGTTAACTTTGATATGTATTAACCCTTTCCCAAACGACAAATTTTAGGGTGATCCACTTCAAAAACTGCTATAAATGACAAAATGGGTGTTATTAAAGATAGATTTGTGTAAAATATGGCACCGAAAATATTGAAACTAAAGGAGAAACTGCTGGTTATCAGCAGTTTCTTCTTTTGTTTCAATGTTTTCCCAAGCCTTTTTCTATTAGGGACGTCAAAACAAGGTCTTATTTGGGAGAGGGTTGATGTTTTAAGTTTCAACTGTATATTAATTAATAATCAATTTTTAAAGGATAAAAAAAGAGTTGAACTTTAAATTAACCTTTTCCCAAACAAGACCTGGTTAAGCCTTTCCCAAACAAGACCGGGTTTTGACGTCCCTAATAGAATAGGCTTGGGAAAACATTGAGGCAAATGAAGAAAATGCTGATAATCAGCATTTTCTCCTTTTGTCTCAATGTTTTCTGTGCTATATTATTTACAAATTTTACCGTTAGCTACACCCATTCTGTCGTCTGCAGCAGCTTTCGAATTGAACCACTCTCAATTTTGGCTGTTTGGGAAAGGGTTAATACACTCCGAATGGAATATGCTTTGGAAAACAAAAGAAGAAACTGCATTTTCTTCTTTTGCCTCTATATTTTCTGTGCTATATTGTACACACAAATCCTGTCTTTATCAAAATTCATTTTGTTTTCTGCATCAGCTTCCAAATAGTCCATTATATTGCTGTCTGGGAAAGGGCTATACCTTTGATATTAAGAGTTTCAGTTGTACACAATGTCATGTAATAATGATCAATTTATTAGCTCACCTGAGCACGAAGTGCTCGAGGTGAGTTATTGTGGTCACTTTTTGTCCGTCGTCCGTCCGTCCGTCCGTCCGTCCGTCCGTCCGTCCGTCCGTCCGTCAACATTTGGGGTGTTTACACTCTAGCATCCACAAAAGTTACTCAATCTTGATCAAACTTGGCCAAAACAAGTACGATCATAAGTTCTCGGACAAGTTCGATTATGGGCCTGATTGGACCAGAAAGTGCGGAGTTATCTGCCCTTGAATGTCAAAAAATGCTGTTTTTAAGTTTGTTTATACTCTAGCATCTACAATTATTGATCAATCAAGACAAAACTTGGACATAATGTTGGAGACCATAAGATCTTGGATGAGGTCAATTTTCAGTCTGATCTGACCAGAAAGATGAGAGTTATGTGCCCTTGAATTGGGCAAAATTGCCACTTTTTTGCTGTATTCAAAAAAAGAGTTAATCTAAGGGAAGGAACTCTGACACTACTTTTTTCAGTATAAGTAGAGTTATCTAGTTTCAGGGCTACAGATAAGTGGTGGTGAAGACATTCTAACTTTGTTATTTCAATTCCAAACCCTATGTTGTGGGTACTCATTTGAATAGTCTGGACAAGACGATACAAATGAGTACCCACAACATAGGGTTTGATGAACAATAACAGAACTATTACAATTGGAAAAGTCATCACTCCCTCTTATCTGGAGCTCTGTAGTTTGATAGAGGATATAAATAGATTTACACTCCATTACCAAACAACAAAATTTTAGCCTAGTCCAAAATCATAGGTGTTGCAGACGACAAGTTCCATTGAACAAAATTTAACATTTTTTGGTCTTTCTTGGTAGAAAACATTGTGGGTAATGAAGAAATTGCTTGTCACAATGTTTTCCAAAGCCTTTATTTTGTGGGGCATCCAAAAGCGCCAATGTGTGGGAAAGGGTCAATCAAGACAAAACTTGGACACAATGTTGGGGACTATAAGATCTCAGATGAGTTTGATTTTCAGTCTGATCTGATCTGAAAGTCAAGAGTTACGTGCCCTTGAATTTGACAAAATTGCCATTTTCGGCCGTTTTCAACCTTTTTTACACTATAGAATCTACAATTATTATTCAATCAAGACAAAACTTGGACACAATATTTTGGACCATAAGATCTGGGATTAGATTGATTTTCAGTCTGATCTAATCAGAAAGTCAAGAGTTACGTGCCCTTGAATTTGACAAAATTGCTTTTTTTACTGTTTTCGACTTTGTTTACACACTAGAATCTACAATTATTGACCAATCAAGACAAATCTTGGACACAATGTTGGAGACTATAAGATCTCAGGTAACTTCGATTTTCAGTTTGATCTGATTAGAAAGTCAAGAGTAATGTGCCCTTGAATTTGATAAAATTGCTGTTTTTTGCTGTTTTCGACCTTGTTTATACTCTAGAATCTACAATTATTTATCAATCAAGACAAAACTTGAACACAATGTTTGGGACTATAAGATCTTGGATGAGTTTGATTTTCAGTCTGATCTGATGAGAATGTTGAGAGTTATGTACCCTTGAAATTGACAAAATTGCCATTTTCGGCTGGTTTCGGCCTTGTTTACATTCTAGAATCTACAATTATTGATCAATCTATACAAAACTTGGACACAATGTTGGGAACCATAAGATCTCATATGAGTTTGATTTTCAGTCTGATCTGATCAGAAAGTCGAGCGTTTTGTGCCCTTGAATTTGACATAATTGTTGTTTTCGGCTATTATCGACCTTGTTTATACTCTAGAATCTACAATTATTTATCAATCAAGACAAAACTTGGATACAATCAGGGCTACAGATAAGTGGAGGTGAAGACATACTAACAATGTTTTTTCGAATTCAAATCCTATGTTGTGGGTACTCATTTGAATCGTCTCGATAAGACGATACAAATGAGTACCTACAACATAGGGTTTGATGATCACTGACAGCATTATTGCAGTTTGAAAAGTCACCACCCCCTCTTATCTGGAGCCCTGTACAATGTTTGGCACCATAATTTAGATCTCGGATGAGTTAGATTTTCACAACCTTATTGACCATAAGTTCTTTTTCAGTCTTAAAGTAATAAATATTAATTGAATTGAACAAAAGTGTTGCTCATATCATTTAGGTTCAGGTGAGCGATATAGGACCATCATGGTCCTCTTGTATAATAATACATTGTATTTATATCTATAGGGTAAATAAGAAAAGTTTACCTTAACCCTTTCCCAAACAAGAACTGCTTTTGACGTCCTTAAAAGAAATAGCTTGGGAAAACATTGAGACAAAAGAAGAAACTGCTGATAACCAGCAGTTTCTCCTTTTGTCTCAATATTTTCCATGCTATTATTATTTTGTCGTTTGGGAAAGGTTTAATCCCTTCTGGTTTCCCAAATAACAAAGTTTGGTATTTTCAAAAGTGAAAGCTGCTGCAGATGTCAAAATGGATAAAGTAAAGAATACTGTTTGTGTACATTCTAGCACAAAACAATATTGAGGCAAAAGGAGAAATTGATGATGATCAATGTTTCAATGTTTTTATAGCCTTTTTATTAGAGACATTAAAACCAGGCCCGGTTTCTCGAAAAAACTTAAGAATATTCTCATGAGAACATGCTCAACTTCAAAGGGATACTCTCCAACGTTGAAGGGTATTCGATTGAAGTTCATGTGGATTTCGTGCGATTTGAGCACGGTGCTCAGATTTGAGCATGAGAACGAACTTAAGTATTTTCGAGAAACCGGGGCCAGGTCTTGTTTGGGAAAGGTTTAAATGAGAAGAGGAAGTTCAAACCTATTGTTTGCCTTTCTATCTTACAAGAAATAAAGAAAATTATGTAAATAATTTATACTAATGGATAGTCTAAGCATACAAATGGCCACAATCATGCAAGAATTACCCTTTAACACTTCTAAAAAAGAACTTATTTTGGCACCCCTAAAACGAAGCATATGGGAAAACATTGAGGTAAAAGAAGAAAATATGGATAACCCTCTGCCTCAATATTTTCTGTTCTTTATTTATGTAAATAATTTATACTAATGGGTAGTCTAAGCATACAAAATGGTCACAAGTATGCAAGAACTACCCTTTAACTCTTTTCCAAACAAAATCATGGTTTTGATTTGATTTATTGGGGTTTAGCACCGTTTTCAACTGCTATGGTCATATTACGGAGGCTGAAGCACCTAACCGTGGATTCCTGGTATTTCTGTCTCCCATACCACCACAATATCTAAACTGAGCCTCCAGCTGCTCCCTCACATAGATAATTCACACCCATTGGAGAGAGACAAATGACTTTTGTCAAATGTCAGAATGGATACTGGCCGAGCCGGGGTTCAAACTCGCGACCCTTGGATTGACGGACTGTGACGTTACTTAATTCAGCTATTGGGGCTCGGCAAAGCAAAGTTTTGATATCTATTTTGATAAATTGCTTAGGAAAAAAATGCAGGCTAAAGAAGAAAAAACTGTTAACCAGCATTTTCTTCTTTTACCTCAATATTGTCTGAGCAATTTTACCACTTTCTTTTCTGTAGCAGATGTCAAATGGCGTCTGTCCAAATCTTTGCTGTTTGGGAAAGGGTTCATATTCATAAATAACTTTGAATTTGGATTTGAAATCCTACAGAATTTAAAAAATAGTTTGTTTAGACTCTAGAAACCATTCATGGAAAAGAAGGAAATTGGATAATCATTAATTTCTCCTTTACCATGAAGGGTTTTATGCTATTTATTGTAGATCCCTATTTTCTATTGCCACTTTTGTATCCTCATCGCAAACTTCGAGTTGACCTGTTTAGCAGTGGCAACATAGCATAATTTAATGTTACAAAGCAATAGATAACTAAGATAAGACACCAAAAGATATTGAGCCTAAAGGAGAAAGTTACACTGTTCAAGCTTTTTCTTCTTTTGTTTTCATAAGCATTTCCTGTAAGGGGTGTCAAAACCAGGCCTTTGTTAGGAAAGGGTTAAAAGGCATAGCTTTGGTGTTATTTGCAAAACCTCATAACTCCAGCTTTGAT
The DNA here is from genome assembly GCA_963680895.1 of Fragum sueziense. Classification (NCBI taxonomy): domain Eukaryota; kingdom Metazoa; phylum Mollusca; class Bivalvia; order Cardiida; family Cardiidae; genus Fragum; species Fragum sueziense. The sequence continues at coordinate 8,491,657 of OY804600.1, read as the reverse complement.
TAAGCTGGAGTTACGAGGTTTTGTAATAAAACCAACAATATATCAGTCAAGAGAATCCAGCATACTTTTTCATGCTCTATGCTCGTTACATGAATAATGCAAGATTTAGTCACAATCCATTGGAAAACAACTTTTTACAGCATGCGCGGATCCAGAGGGGGGGTTAGGGGGTCATGACCCGCCCTGGAATTGGCTGAAAATTGAATTTTGACTATATAATTTCTTGATAAAAGCCATCATTTGGGCTACGACCCCCCCTTGAAAAAAATCCTGAATCCGCCCTTGTACAGGATATTCTTGGAATAGTTTGGCCAGTCCTTTTCCAACTAACCCTGGTCTTGATGTTTCTTACCCTCCGAGCAGAGGTCATGATTCGCTATCATTTGACCCCTGCCGTCTTTACTTCATTCTCCGCCTATGCGTTGGTCATATCTATTTATAGCACAAAATTTGAATCTCGGGGATATCCCAAAAACGTTTAGATTTCGTACGCGCGGTCATGAGTGTAAATTGTCTCATGCACAACTCAACACTATATCAGTGTAATCGAAAAATACTCTGCTTTTATTCATTGCATGAATCTTCCTGTAATTAAATCACGACTTAGAATTTTACGATCAATCGCAAGAAGTGTTGTGAAAACATTTAAATAATTGTACATTATGTTCACCACCATTACGTTATTTCTATTTTTGGCAAGTGACGGTAATTTTAAATTTCAGCCAATCAAAAAGTGTATCAGCTTTCTCTGATGTTGTCCAGTTCAAAACAAGCGATTGGATAACGAAATCTCTTGGAGGGTGCGATATTAGACGAGATCGCATATAAAAACAACAGAGTGAAATCGTTTAGTACGTGTGTACTATAAACGTTTGAGCGGCGTGAAAGAGAGTAGATGTTTCTAATATCATTGTTGAGTCTATTCAAAACATTTTGACGCCACAAAACAGGAAGCTCGGAAAATACAATGTGTTGTGGAAAATGAAGAAATTGCTTGTGACAAGCAATTTTCTACCATAGAATACCAAAAAATGTAAAATTTCATTCACTTAGAATTGTTGTCTGCAGCATCTTTATATTTGGACCAGTCTTAATTTTATTGTGTGGGAAGTTTAACTATTAGGTGAAAAAATTGATGACAACAAGCTGATGTGACATTAATTTTGAAGGTAAAAAAAACATTACACTGATTTACTTAACCCTTTCCCAAACAAGACTGGGTTTGATGGAGAGAGGGTTGAAAACATTTAAGAAAAAGAAGAAAAAGTTCTATGATCAGCACTTTCTCCTTTTCCTTACATAGTATCTGTGAATTAATGTGCACATTTTTCATATATTCTATTTACACCCATTTTGTTATTTCTATCAGCTTAAAAATCAGGACACAAATTTTTGCCATTTAGGAAAGTGGGGGAGGGAGGGGGGCACTGGGAAGAACTTTGAATTTACCATCGACAAAATTATATGCTGGTCCAAATTCTAAGATGTTGCAGACAACAATTTCAAGTGAAAGAAAATTATCCTTGTTGGTCTTTCTGGATAGAAAACGTGGGAACTGAAGAAATTGCTTGTCACAAGCATTTTCTTAATTTTCCACAATGTTTTCCTGAGCCCTTATCTTGTGGGATGTCAAAAAGTGTCATTATGTGGGAATGGGATAAGGCACTCTCAAAATCACTGCTCAAATGAAGAGAAAGAAACTCAAAGGGTTTACTACTATATAAACCATTTCCCAAACTGACAGGATGACTTACTTTTCTGATCCGGAAAGCTTCAGAAACTCTCGAGACAACAGAAGAAAAATGCTGATAACCAGCATTTTCTCAATATTTTTTGTACCAATATGTGCAATTACTAATAAATGATGAAAATTCACTTTGTTGTCGACAGGAGATTTCAAATTGAAAGAGTCCAGAAAAGTGCTGTTTGGGGAAGGGTTTGAATTAGTCTGAAAGATAGAAAAGTGTTGTTTTGGAAAGGGTTGGAATTAGTCTGGAAGATTCCTGTAAATCAATAGTCTGGTGGCCGCTATTCTATTTTGTCACAGGTCACCGAGTGTTTGCCAGAGGCCATTTACATGTTAGTACATTGTCTGTAACTGTAAGAGGACAAAGTGTCTGGTAGAGAGTGTTCTTCTCAGCTCAAGGCCGCGGCTATAGCACAGTTGGTAGAGCATTTGCCTCTCATTCGAGAGGTCCGGGTTCGATACCTGGTCGCAGCAAATACTCTTTCTGACAAAAATGTCACCCACCAATGGGTTTGAAATTGTTAACCTAAGTGGGCGAGCAGCTGGAGGCTTGGTAAGGGTGTTGTGGTAGTACTGGTTTGAGAAACAACAGGAATCCATGGGTAGGTGCTCCAGCCGCCGCGATATGACCCTGGTTGTTGAAAACGGCGTAAAACCCCAATAAACTCAAACTTTTGCAAACAAGGCCTGGTTTAGACGACCCTATTAGAAGAGGCGTGGGAAAACAATGAGGCAAAAGAAGAAAATGCTGATAATCAGCATTTTCTCCTTTTGTCTCAATATTTTCCATGCTCTGTCATACATAAATTCTATCTTTATCAGTGACTTTTTTACAATTTAAAGGCCGAGTCCTGGGGACTCGCTAGATTCCATATCAATGAGTCCAGGTAATAGCTTAGTGAGTCCAATACACTATTTTTAGTCCCCTACCGGTGTTCACACCGGAGGGGACTATAGGTTTGCCCTCCGTCTGTCCGTCCGTCTGTCCGTCCATCCGTCCGTCTGTCCGTCCGTCTGTCCGCTCAAATCTGGATCCCGCGATAACTTAATAACTAAGCAAGCGTTTTTGATGAAAGTTGGTATATGACTAGATGGCAATGTGTAGATTATCATTTTATTTTTGTTTTTCGACTTAAATTGAGGTTGCTATGGTTACAGAAATAGTGAAAATATGGCCAAAAATGGGATCCTGCGATAAGATGATAACTAAGCAAGCTAGTTTGATGAGACTTGGTATATGACTATATGGCAATGTGTAGATTATGCACATCATTTTATCTTTGTTCTTTGACGAAAAGTGCGGTTGCTATGGTAACGGAAATAGTGAAAATATGGCAAAAAATGGATCCTGCAATAACTTAATAACTAAGCAAGCTAACTTGATGAAACCTGTTTTAAAATGTAAAAAAAATTATAAGCCATGTTAGTCAGGGTGGTGATGCAGCAGTATTAATCACCTCCAGTTGGGCATAACATTTCATATGTTTGACAATTATTTTGATGACTTGTTCATCTTAATCTATTATTGATTACCATATTGAGTCAATGTGAAGCTGTTAGGGGACTTTATGTGTTGCATACAACACCAGATACTTGTTAAAAGGAAATCTGTAAAAATTGTTGCATCCTGGGACTCACTAGAATTAAAATTTTGCATCCCAGAGACCAACTTTTGAGTAAAAGTTGCAGGATGCTCAGGTAAAAAAATCACTGCTTTATTAACATCAATTTAGTCTTCTGCAGCAGCTTTCAGAAAGGACAACTCTAAAATTGTGTTGTTTGGGAAAGGATTAAAGTGCATGCTGACTCACTTCTGTCTGAAAGTCAATAACATATCTCCAGTTTGATCAGAAAACCCTTTCCCAGGGGTGTGGAATTCACATGCCCGACTTGCCCGACCTGGGTTTTGTGGTGGACGGGCAAGGGCTTTTTTCAAATGAGCTTGTCCGAGGGCAAGTGCATATCAAGGGGATCAAAATGTGATACAAACGAAATTTTAATCTTATTTTTGCTCATTATCCGTCTGAAAAAATCCATTTCAATCAAATCACATTTTAATTTCAAAAGGTAAAAATGTGTTTGAATTGTGTTCATTCAGTTTTATATGTTAAATGAAAATAGAGTTTAAATAAAGTTTAAATATTATTTTCCTGTCTAGATGTTGTTTTTTTCTGGACAAGTGAACTTTGTCTTCGGACAAGTAGAAATTTGAGTTCAACTTGTCCGAGGACAAGTGGAAAAATTCCATATTTCCACACCCCTGCCTTTCCCAAATGGCAAATGGTACAATAGCAATGAAATTTGTGTTCAAGTTTTCCTTACACAATTAGGGATGTCAAAGCCAGGTCTTGTTTGGGAAAGGATTAAAGTGCATGCTGACTCAATTCCTGTCTGAAAGTCAATAATATGTCTCCTTGTGGATCAGCCAATCCTTTCCCGTATGACAGCGAAATTCGAGACAAGTCCCATTTTAACCCATTACTAGACGGCAAAATTATGGACCTTTCAAATTTGAAAGGTGATGCAGACGACAATTTCAAGATGATGAAAATTAGAAAAATCTTATCATTTTGGGTTAGAAAACATTGTGGAAAATGAAGAAATTGCTTGTCACAAGCAATTTCTTCATGTTCTACAATGTTTTCCCAAGTATTTTCTTATGAGGGAGTCAAAAGGCGTCGCTGTGCAGTAATGGGTTAAAGGAGCGTCAATGATGATCCTATTAATGTCAAAAGTAGAAAATGTGTGTTAAAGCATGGAAAATATTGAGGCAAAAGGAGAAAATGCTTTTTTTCAGCATTTTTTGGAGTCAATGTTTTTACTAAGCTATTGCTAATAGTTAAATGTAAAAAAAAAGCTGTTTGGGAAAATCATTAACCTTTTCTACAATTTGAAGAGTTTTCACTGCTGTAAAGAAAGAAACTTTTAAAAAACATTTGAGAGAAAAGGAGAAGCTGCTGTTGACAGGATTTTCTTTGTTTCCTTCAATTATTTGTTTACCACATAATTATTATGGTATTTGGTGATTGTAATGACTCTCCTCTCTATTTTCAGGGGTTGTGTCTGTTGACCCGTTTTACTGCGCATACAAAAATGACAAGATCGATCCCGGACTGAACACCTCGACTAGCGAGGAGGCCAAGCCGTTCCGTGACTTGTTGGAGCGCAGTAACACTGGCCGTGCTGTGTTCGTTAAAAATGGATATCAGCAATGCGCGCCTGTGGATTCAAAATCTGTGAACAATTGTTACACACTCTGGCAGCTTGATCAGACAACACAAAATTATGTGGTCTTCAAACAAGGTAAGCAAATTCAGATTTATTCCGGATTTTAAGTAAACTTTAAATTGTCATAAGGAATCCATTCATGTAGGCAGTATAGGATAAGATCAGACTGCACATATGTGCAGTCTGATCTTATTCAAGACTGCCTGCCTAAGCTGATGGATAGTTTTGAGAATGAGTAACAGTGATGCGCCACATAGATTCAAAATCAGTGAATAATTGTTACACACTCTGGCAGCTTGATCAGACAACACAAAATTATGTGGTTTTCAAACAAGGGAAGCTGTAGCCTGTAAATTCTAACAGTTGACAATAAATTTTTTCAAGCAGGCAATGTAGAATCTGATGGACTTAAAAACTTGGCAGTTATATCGTCGGTGTAAATGCAAAACCTTGTATGTCGATTCGTGCAACTTTCAAAGTACAAACATGTGTGCCCAGTTTAGAAAATTATCGCAGGTTTTGAGATAAGTTTACTGATCAGTATTAATGACAAATTATTTGTGAACAATATGTCCAAATTTCAAGTAAAACATTCCAGTTTGGAAAAAGTTATTACACCTTTTCCCCTCCCCTTTAAAATTTTACAAAAACGAGATACGAGGTTTTGCATTTACAACGACGATATTCTTCTCATGGATTCAGAAAATTCACAAGAACCATAAATCTGTCTATCTTATTCTTTGAGTAAATGGCCTTTGTTCTTTGACATTAAGCTGGGGTACCGTATATATTGTGACAGTTTGACACTCTTGTTTCCCATCTGCAGGTTGTTGGACTGATCCCCAGCGTAACTGCCAAGCTGACAAATGCGAGGCGCCGGTATCCGGGGCTGCGGCTGGCAATTCTGATGAAATCAAGTTTTGCTGTTGCCATGGTAACAAGTGCAATGATGACAAGGTCAGGTCAAAGGTCAATGTTGATAGGAGTGGGGTCACTGGGCTAAGTTTCAATCAGATTGGACAGTCCAAAATAGGTATGTAAATTATGTTTTATATTAGGGGTCGATAGGAAAGTTTTTAAAAAAAGTCATTTTAGATAGATAAATCATTTTTCTATGGCTTAGATTTTCAAAAGGAAAAAAACAACATTGCAAACAAGCATTTGTTTTTACCTCATGAATACATAAATGTAGGTAAACCTGAAAAACATGGAGGAAAAGGAATAACCAGTCAAGAAATCAGTTGTGTTGGAAAGGCTTATAATCTCATCCCAAATAACAAAGTTTTGGAATCACGGAAATCATAGGCAAAGGCAGACAGCAATATAAACATAATCAAATGCGACAAAACATTCATATTGTACTATGAAAAGCGTAAGGAGACTGAGAGAAAGGAAGAAAATATTGGTTTTTCCTTTCCCTCAATGCTTTCTAATACCTCTTTTGGGGATGTTCTTGATTATACCCCCCACAACAAAGTTATGGGGGGGTATACTGGATTCAGGTTGTCTGTCTGTCCGTCCGTCCGTCCGTCCAGGACATAATTTTGTGTCCTCTTCTCCTCCCACAGTTTTAAACCGATTTTGCTGAAATTTTAGCAGGTTGTTTCCTATCATATGAAGTTGTGCACCTGCAATTTTCATCTTGATCCAGGCAGTAGTTTCAGAGTTATGCCACTTTGAACTTTAGCACTTTTTCAGTGACAACACGCTAGTGGGGGGTATTTGTCCGCTTTGCGACAGTTCTAGTTTATTTCTGGGGTATGTCTGGGTCAAAATGACTTTGTCATAAATATTGTCATTTTTCAATAAAAACCTTGTTACTGCAGCTTGTTTAAAGCTGCAGTTAGGAGGTTTTTGTTGGAAAGCAGCTATATACTGAATACTGGGGTATTGTTACACAGGGTTTATAGAAAAATGTTTTATAGATCCATTCTATTACTGAGGTCAAATTTATGCAATTCTCTGGCTATGTTACATTTCTCTAAAAATGAAATCAAATCTAGAATTTGTTTGGGAAAGGGTTAAATTATATTCGGTGATTGGCCAGTTTAGATAACTCAAGTAATGCGGCTTTTCTCAGTTAATTGAGTGAGAGTAATATGATTTTATTGTATTTCTTGATTTATTTCTGAGGTCTGTCTGGGGCAAAATGACTTTGTCATAAATATTGTTGCTTTTCAACTAAAACCTCGTAACTGCAGCTTGTTTTAAGTTTCAGTTACAAGGTTTTTGTTGAAAATGGACAATAAACCAAAAACTTACCCGTGTTACACTATGTCCATAGAAAAATGTTTTACAGATCCATTCTATTATGAGGCCTAATTTATGAAATTTTCTGGGAAAAGCAGCCATATACTGAGGTAGTGTTACACCGAGTTTATAGATAGAAAAATGTTTTATAGATCAATTCTATTATAGAGGCCGAATTTATGCAATTCTCTGGATATGTTACATTTCTCTTATAAGGAAATCAAAACTTGAAAATCAAGGATTTGTTTTGGAAAGGGTTAAATTATATTTGGTGATTGGCCAGTTTAGATGACTCAAGTAATGCGGCTTTTCTCAGTTAATTGAGTGAGAGTAATATGATTTTATTGTATTTCTTGATTTATTTCTGAGGTCTGTCTGGGGCAAAATGACTTTGTCAGATATATCGTCGCTTTTCAACAAAAACCTCGTAACTGCAGCTTGTTTTAAGCTGCAGTTACGAGGTTTTTGTTGAAAAGCAGCCCTATACTGAGTGACTGTGGTAATGTTACACTTGGGTATATAGAAAAATGTTTTATATACATCCATTCTATTATGGAATTGGCCTAATTTAGACAATTCCTAGACTGGGTATGATCATTGATGCATCTAATGGAAAAGATTTTAGGACAATATAAAAAAAATATTTGACATAACACAGAAAATATTGATGCTAAATGAGAAAATTCTTGTTACCAGCATTTTCTTCTTGTGTCCCAATGTTTTCCAAAGCCCTATCTAATAGAAAAATCAAAACCAGGGCTTGTTTTAGAAAGGGTTAAATGATATCCAGTGATTGGCCAGTTTAGATGACCCGCAGTAATGGCACTTTTCTCAGTTAATTGATCGAGAGTAATATGATTTTATTGTATTTCTTGATTTATCGCTTAGGTCTGTCTGGGGCAAAATGACTTTGTCATAAATAATTGTCGCTTTTCAACAAAAACCTTGTAACTGCAGCTTGTTTTAAGCTGCAGTTACGAGATTTTTGTTGAAAAGCCTTATTTTGGATAATGGGTTAGTGTTACTCCTTATGGCGCGTTCCCATTGTCAACCAAATCAACTCGATCAAGCTGGATCGAGCAATCGAGTACTGATCAAGCTTGGTAGGCAAGAGTGATCGATATGATCAAGTGTGGGAAAAAATGATTGGGAATTAATTGACAAGAAATAAAGAAGTTGTGTAAATACATTTGATCGAGTTTAATTGGGTTTGATCGGGGATTTCAGGCGATCGAGTTGATCGAGTTGATTTGGTCGGATATTGGAACGTAGTTTTAAAGCTACTATTTCCCAGATTTGGACCCAAAAATTGCCAAATACAAACGAAATGTACACTTGTTAAGCTTTATATGACCTGATTAAATGATTACGAGAAACTATTGAAGCAACGACTCATTTTTTCGCAATTTGATACCAAATTCATGAAGCGATGTCGAAAGTAGGTCAAAACAGTAGGACATGCGACTTTCTTAAATGACGTCACAACATACATGATGACGTCATATTGAAATTTAAGTATGAATCTCGTTTGAATCATGGTCCGCGCTGTATGCGCATGCGCAACAATTTAAAAATAATTCTAACCCCATCAGTGATGGGGTTGAATTTAGGCTTGGATTCTCCCTAAATTCAGCTATCTGTCTTGTAATTTCGGCTCATTCTCTGTCTGAATCGCATATTATTAACCATCCCGAGGTGGTCAACACAAAAGTTTTGCATATTTTTTCAAAAAAATTCATTTTTTGCAATTAGACCATCTGTTACCGTCGCCCTTTAAGATCCTAAGCTTTTCTCTAATAAGGAAATCAAAAACCAGGGCTTGTTTTGGAAAGGGTTAAATGATATTTGTTGATTGGCTATTTTAGATGACCCCCAGTAATGGCACTTTTCTCAGTTAATTGAGTGAGAGTAATATGATTTTATTGTATTTTCTGATTTATTTCTGAGGTCTGTCTGGGGCAAAATGACTTTGTCATAAATATCATAGCTTTTCAACAAAAACCTTGTAACTGCAGCTTGTTTTAAGCTGCAGTTATGAGGTTTTTGTTGAAAAGGGACAATATACAGACACTTGGTCCATAAAAATGCTTTTTAGATATATCCATTCTATAAAAGAGGCCTCATTTATGCAATTCTCTGAGTATGTTACATTAATTTTCTCTTGCTAGGAAACACAAAACCAGGGCTAGTTTGGGAAAGGGTTAAATAATATTCCTTGATTGGCTAGTTTCGATGACCCCCTCAGTAATGGCACTTTTCTCTGTTAATTGAGTGAGAGTAATATAATTTTATTGTATTTCTTGATTTATTTCGGAGGTCTGTCTGGGGCAAAATGACTTTGTCAGATATATTCATTGTCGCTTTTCAATAAAAGCCTTGTAACTGCAGCTTGTTTTAAGCTGCAGTTTTTAGGTTTTTGTTGAAAAGCAGCCACATACTTAACTCTTTCGCTGCCAAATTTCCTGGAATTGTGCTATTTCCAGCGCCAATTTTTTTTTAAACTTCATAACAGGGCATATCAGTTTATAATATAGTAAAATTATTATTTGATGAATTTTAACCTGAAACCTTCAGGAATGATTGTACATAAACTATTTTGTTGAATAGCATACTTTTTATCAGGCAGTTTGATCAGATGACCCTGACCTTGACCTTGAATGGCCTAATTAAGGTATTGTTTTGAAGTCGCCAAAAGGCGACATTGGCAGTCTTGTAATAGGTCGCCAAAAGGCGACATTGGCAGCAAAAGAGTTAATACTGGGATAGTGTTCCACTGAGGTTTATAGAAAAATAGTTTATAGATCCATCTATTATCGAGGCCTAATTCAGGCAATTCACAAAGTGGTCATGATTAATGAGTAAAAGGATCGACGGAAAAGAAGACAATACCATGGTTTATTTTTTTGGTCCGTCTTGGTTGAAATAAACTTTTGTCATATCATCGTTGAAATGCAAAACCTCGTATCTCGTTTTTGGAAAATTTTAACGGGGATGGAAAAAAGGGTAATAACTTTTCCCAAACTGAAAAGTTTTACTTGAAATTTGGACATATTGTTCACAAATAATGTGTCATTAATACTGATCAGTAAAAATATCTCAAAACCTGCAAGAATTGTCTAAACTTGGCACACAAGTTTGTACTTTGAAAATCGCAAGGATTGACATACGAGGTTTGCATTTACACCGACGATATAATACTGAATACTTGTAGTTTGATAGTTTTTGGTGTAGTCCATCTACTTTGAAAGCTGCTGCAGATGACAAAATGGATGTTATCAAAGAAAGATTGCCATCATTTTCTTCTTTTGCCTCAATGTTTTCCTCAGCACTGTCTTGTAGGGATGTTAAAGCAACATCTTGTTTGGGAAAGGGCTAAATGATATTCGGTGATTGGCCAGTTTAGATGACCCCCTTTAATGGCACTTTTCTCAGTTAATTGATGGAGAGTAATATGATTTTATTGTATTTCTTGATTTATTTCTGAGGTCTGTCTGGGGCAAAATGACTTTGTCAGATATATCGTCGCTTTTCAACAAAAGCCTTGTAACTGCAGCTTGTTTTAAGCTGCAGTTTCGAGGTTTTTGTTGAAAATTTGCCACATACTTAATACTGGGATAGTGTTCCACTGAGGTTTATAGAAAAATGGTTTATGGACCCATTGTATTATAGAGGCTTAATTTATGCAATTTTCTGGGAAAAGCAGCCATATACTGAATTATGAATATTGTGGTAGTGTTACACCGAGTTTATAGATAGAAAATGTTTTATAGATCAATCCTTTTATAGAATTGGCTTAATTTAGACAATTTTCTGGGTATGTCACCTTTCTCTTATAAGGAAATCAAAACCAGGGCTTGTTTTGGAAAGGGTTAACCCTTTCCCAAACAGCAAATTTTCAAAATTTCCAGTTCAAAAGCTGCTGCAGACAACAAATAGACCTTGTATAAGATAGACTTTGTGTATAATATATAGCACAGAAAATATTGAGACAAAAGGAGAAACTGTTGGTTATCAGCAGTTTCTTCTTTTGTCTCAATGTTTTCCCAAGCCTTTTCTATCAGGGACGTCAAAACCAGGTCTTGTTTTAGAAAGGGTTAAATGATATTCAGTGATTGGCCAGTTTAGATGTCCCCCAGTAATGGCACTTTTCTCAGTTAATTGAGTGAGAGTAATATGATTTTATTGTATTTCTTGATTTATTTCTGAGGTCTGTCTGGTGCAAAATGACTTTGTCATGTAATATTGTCGCTTTTCAACAAAAACCTTGTAACTGCAGCTTGTTTTAAGCTGCAGTTAGGAGGTTTTTTGTTGGAAAGCAGATGTATGTGGATTACTGGGGTAGTGTTACATTTGGGTTTAAGTTTATAGAAAAATGGTTTATAGATCCATTCTATAATAGAGTTGGCCTAATTTAGGCAATTCCTAAACTTGGTATGATTATTGAAGAAGAAAAAACATTGATGGAAAAGAAGACAATTTCTAGATTTATTTCCGAGGTCAGTCTTAGTCAAAATGACTTTATCATTCCATATTTACTGGAAACTGGGGTAGTGTTGCAGAAAAATGTTATAGAAAAATGGTTTATAGATCCAATCTATTATGATGTTGGCCCAATTTAGACAATTCCCTAACTGGGTATGATTATTGATGTCTCTAATAGAAATGACTTTGAACAAATATAGAGGGTAATCAAGAAAATGAAACATAGCTAAAATGATAAGATTTTAGACTGGTCCAAATTTATTGCTACCGCAGTAAAGTTTTACCAAAATCAGATAGAGTTAGGCGAGAATTGTCATCAGAATATAATAATATTATTGCGTTTAAAGCTCGGCTTAGTATGAAATGCTTTGAGTCTGAAATTTTCAAGGATTTGTCTATCATTGTGTGTAGCAAAAAATAAAGAAAAAAAATCCTATTAAAATAGTCCTAGAGTTTGGAATTAGCATGAAGAATGCAAGTCCTATGTTATCATGCTTCAAATAATTTTCTTACTATTGAAATAGCATTCTAAGGTCTTTATCTTTAGCAATGTCAAAAAGCTTCATTATATGGGAATAGGTTCAATTATTAGGGCCGGCCTCTTTAGAAACTCTTGGGAATATTTTCATGAAACTTGATATCATGTTATGTAAATCTATATTAAACATCCTGAAACATTTTGCAATCAATTATTCAATGCTTTCTACAAATAAGATGTCCAAGACAGGGGCATTAACCCTTTCCCAAACAAGACCTGGTTTTGACGTTCCTAAGAGAATAGGCTTGGGAAAACATTGAAACAAAAGAAGAAACTGCTGATAACCAGCATTTTCTCCTTTTGTCTCAATATTTTCTATGCCATATTTTACACATATTCTATCTTAATTAACTTCCATCTTGTCATTTGTGGCAGTTTTTTAAGTGGATCACCCTAAAATTTTGTAGTTTTGGAAAGGGTTAATGTAACACATCATGGCATCATAGATCTCTGTCATATACTAGCAAACACCTGAGGAAAAGAAGAAAATGTTGGTTGTCTTTGAAAGGGACAATAAAACCTGGACTTGTATAAAAAGGATTAATTTGTTACAAGATGGTTAAATTCACTCTCAATATTGAACAAACCATTCCCAATCCATATTATGTGCATGCAAATCACTTTAATTATCGCTGCTTTTCAACGAAAACCTCGTAACTGCACTTTGTTTTAAGCTGCAGTTACGAGGATTTCGTTGAAAGTGACGATATGTTCTGTTCAAGCCAATGGCGGGAAAATGACACCGAACACAATAGAAGGTCGCAGAACAGTCATGTCCTGACTGCCTTTCCTCCTTTTCTTTCAATATTTAAACATATATTGCAGGTACACAGCCAAACCCAAAATGTGCGTACAAATCACGAGATGTTCAAGCGAAGGGCGGGAAGATGACGTCGGACACGGAAGGACTGGGAACAGTGATGTCCGACGGCAAGACGGCGTACTGTAAACATGACGACTTTTGTTTCTCATTCTTCATGATGGAAACCAACAAGACGGAAATCTCCATTATTTATCAAGGTGAGACGAGCTTCTCTTCAAGAGTTAACCCTTTCCCAAACAACAAAATTTTAGGGTGATCTAATTTGAAAACTGCAGCAGTTGACGACACAAGAGATTTTGCTAAAGATAAAGTTTGTGTATAATACAGCACAGAAAATATTGAGACAAAAGGAGAAACTGCTGGATATCAGCAGTTTCTTCTTTTGTTTCAATGTTTTCTCGAGCCTTTCCTATTAGGGATGTCAAAACCAGTAGATCTTGTTTGGTAAGGGGTTATCGATTACCAGACAGCAAAAGCTTCGGCTAGTCCTGTACCAGACTCTCCTTAGACTCTGTGTTAGATTCCTCTCTGACATTTGTCTTCCACCATTGGCTTGATAATCATAAACCTATGTGGGAAAGTAGCTCGGAAAGAATGTTGTGGCTGTACTGGTGAGAGAAACAACTGGAATCCATAGTTAGGTGCTCCAGCTGCAGCAATATGACCATAGAATTTGAGAGAAGCGTTGAACCCTATTCAACTATTTAAACTGGTCCAATTCCAAAGCTGATGCAGATGACAAAATAAATGTTGATAAAGATGGGATAAGTATCAGATATTGTCCAGGAATCAGCATTTTCCTCTTTTGCCTTAATATTTTCCTAAGCCTTTATATTATGTGGCACCAAATGATGTTGGAATAGGTTAAATAATGCAGTGTCTGCATAAATCGAACCAAATTAAAACAATATTTTCTCTGTGACATTTGACAAAAGTTGAATCTCACAAAAATTAATAGACAAATCGTCTACAAATTGTGAACATGGAATAAATAGCTGATGACTTGGATGTTAGCCAGTATTTTCAACCCATTACTAGACAGAAAAAAATAGACTACTCCAAATTGAAAGATGTTACAGACGACCATTTCAATTCAACGAAATTCAAAATCAGTTTGTCTTCTTGGTTAGAAAACATTGTGGGAAATGAAGAAATTGCTTGTCACAAGCAATTTCTTCATTTACCACAATGTTTTCCAAAGCCTTTATCTTGTTGGGTGTCAAAAAGCGTCACTTTCGGAATGGGATAATGATACAAATTTACAATATAACCCATTATCAGACAACAAAAAATTATACTGGTCCAAGTTCAACGAAAGTGCAGATGACAGTTTCAAGTGATTAAAATCTTACATTTCTCTGTCTTTCGAGGGGGGGGGGTAAAAACAATGAGGGAAATGAAGAAATTTATTGTCACAAGCAGTTTCTTCATTTTCCGTGATGTCTTCCAAAGTCAGCCTGAAATGAAGAAATATATTGCAACAAGCAATTTCTTCATTTCACACACTGTTTTCCAACCGAAAATCACATAAGAATTTCAATTTCTTGCTTTTGAAATTGTCATCTGCAACATCTTCAATTTGGAAAAGTCTAACAATTTCCGTCTGGTAATGGGTTTACCCATTCCCAAACAAGACCTGGTGTTGAACCCTAATAGAATAGGCTTGGGAAAACATTTAGGCAAAAGAAGAAACTGCTGATAACCAGCAGTTTCTCCTTTTGTCTCAATATTTTCTGTGCTATATTGCACACAAATTCTATCTTAAACAAGGTCCATTTTGTTGCCTGCAGCAGCTTTTGAAATTGAAATTTTGAAAATTTGTCGTTTGGGAAAGGGTAAAAGCTCTGAATCAAAGAATATCTCTTTTCCCTGTAGTTTATCTAAATTGACGTCTGCACGTTTGTACACTGGTAGATTTCAAACAACATTACAAGTTTTGTGGCATGTTTGATAATCTAATTATAGCAACATGTTTTTCTTTCTTCTGTGAAAATTGCACCGAGAATAGACTTGGGAATGTTGCTTGCATTTGTACAGATCCAGATTTAAACCTTTCCCAAATGACAAAATTTTAGGGTGATCCACTACAAAAACTGCAATAAATGACAAAATGGATGTTATTACAGATAGGATTTTTGTTAAATATGGCACAGAAAATATTGAGACAAAAGGAGAAACTGCTGGTTCTCAGCAGTTTCTTCTTTTGTTTCAAATGTTTTCCCAAGCCATGTCTATTAGGGACGTCAAAGCCATGTCTGACGGCAAAATTTTAGTCTTTTCCTGTTAGAAAGATTCTCCGGAATACTAAATCGATGATGATTAATATTGAATTTGCATACAATATCGATAGCACAGAAAATTCGAGTCAAAAAGAGTAAATTGTGATTATTAGTATCTTAGTTCCGTTGTCTCAATATTTTCTCAAGCCTTTGTCTTCGGAATGTCAAAACCAGGTCATGTTTGGGAAAGGGTTAATTCCCCCCCCCCCCCAAAAAAAAAAAAAAAAAAATAAAAAATCTATGGTGTTTAGGAGGTCCTTTCTGGAAAATGTTTTGGGAAACATTGAGGCAAAAGAAGAAAATACTGATAACCAGTATTTTCTTCCTAAGTTGCTTCAATATTTTCTGTGCTATATTTTACAAAAATCCTATGTTTAACATCATTCATTTTTATGCGCCCAAAGGGTTGTATTATGTTATGGCCCTGGTCATGTGTCTGTCCATCTGTCTGTCTGTCCGCCCATTTGCATTTTCTTATGTGGGCAACTCGTCCTACAGTTTCAATCAGAATTTGATCTTGTTTGAGATAGAGTTAAACCAAGCGATAGAAAATTTTGATAATTCATTTCCATCCCATGATATAAGTACATCAAAAACCTATTCCTAGTGACCCATGGCCAATTTCATTGTCCGTAATGTCCATTTTGTATATCTATATGGAAATATTATGCTATATTTGGTGATCAATTGAGAATAATTGAGCCCCAAAGGAAGTCACTTTCTAGTGCCTTTCACTCAGTATAATGACTACACTTCCTGCATTTTGGCTCTTTCATTTCACTTATGGCTGCTTTTTAACAAAAACCTTGTAACTGCAGCTTGTTTCAAGCAGCAGTTACAAGGTTTTTGTTGGAAAGCAGCGATATGTTGACCCTTTCTCAAGCAAAAAACTATTTATACGCCCGAAGGGTCGTATTATGTTATGGCCCTGGACATCCGTCTGTCCGTCCATCGGTCTGTCCATTAGCAATTTCTTGTGTGCACTACAGTTTTGATCAGAATTTGATCAAACTTGCCACAATAAATCACCATGGTGTCTAGTTGTGCACATTGCTTACAGAATTCAGATATTTCTTTTCGTTCTTGACTTATCTGCCCTTGAATTAAAAAAAATGCCCATTTTCTTCTGTGTGCAAATCCTACAGTTTTGGTTAGAATTTTATCAAACTTGCTACAATAAGTCTCCATGGTGTCTAGTTCTGCACATTGCTTACAGAATTCAGATAACTGTTTTTGTTCTTGAATTGTCTGCCCTTGAATTTAATAAAAAATGCCCATTTTCTCAAAAATGCCCATTTTCTTGTGTTCGAAACTCCTGCAGTTTCAACCAGAATTTAATCAAACTAGCCACAATAAATCTTTATGGTGTCTGGTTGTGCAAACAAAATTTTGATAACATTTTATGATTGAATTATCTGCCCTTGAATTGAAAAAATTGCCAATTTTACTGACAAGCCCCTCTCGGACGTATATACGCCGCTCTGCGAAGCTCTTGTTTATTATTGCTCCAATTATACAAAGCTGGTGCAGATGATGAAATGATTGTTGTTTCCAATACTAGACCTGGTTTTGATGTCGCACACATTGAATTTGCTTGAAAAAAACATTTTTTCCTTTTGTCTTTCTATTCTGGCTATTATGTAAAAAAGTTTACTTTTATGAACATTTATTTTGTTGCCTGCAATAGCTTTCAAATCGGAGCAGTAGAAAACTTTGCGGTTTGGGATAGTGTTAGAGCTAATGCAGATGATTATGGCTTCAAGGAGCCGTGCATATATGCCAGAGATTGGCTTGTCCGTAAAATTGGTCATTTGTTCAATTCAAGGGCAGATGATTCTAGAATGAAAAGAGATATATGAATTCCTCAAGCGTTGTGAATTGCTTATAAAAAGCAGTTTCTCCTTTTGTCTCAATATTTTCTGTGCCATATTTTACACAAATTCTATCTCCAATAACATCCATTTTGTCATTTGTGGCAGTTTTAAAAGTGGATCACCCTAAAATTTTGTCATTTAGGAAAGGGTTAAATTTACGACTGTCTCTTGTCATTTCTTGAAAATCATTTCTTGAAATTTTGTAATTTCTGTGTATTTTTTCTCACAAAATTAAGAAAAAATGTTTTGCTTTAAGGAGAGAATTATTCCTGGTATTCCTAGAAATGGGAAAATTTATTTTTTATTTCCTTGTATGTTTTGTGTTCATAACCTATTAACATTTCCCAAATATCATAGTTTTAGTTAACAACAGTTTTAAAGGTACTCGAAATGGTATAAAGTTATAATAGCACAGAAAATAATTAGGGAAATGGAGAAAATTTTGGTTATCATTATTGTCATAACTTTCAATGTTTGCCAAAATCTTTTTGTTTTCGGACTAAATTTTTGTCTGGAGCATATTTTTGACAATTACATAGCTATAGTATTTCCCGACCAACACATGGTTTTGCTTTCCCCAGTAGGAATAGCTTTGGAAAAAAATCTTAATCTTAGAGTTTCAGGTCTTGTATTTAGTTTTTGCAACAACATTTCTAGTTGTTTAGTTACTCAACTATTGAATGTTTTCCATTGACATTTTCAACAAGGAAATTACGACTTACACAAGTGGGTCATTTGAGACCCCTCTTTTAACCCATAACTCCTTATAAGTGACGCCCTTTGACTTTCTTACAAGAAAAGCATTGGGAAATTATTGCGGAAAATGAAGAAATTGCTTATGACAAGCAATTTCTTCATTTTCCACAAAATTTTCTAACCCAAAATGGAAAGATATTTAAAATTTCATGGACTTGAAATTGTCTTCTGCAACAACTTTAAAATTGGAACGGTCCAAAATTTTGCCGTCTGGTAATGGGTTAAAGTGTAGTCCCAAATTCTTTTGGTTGCCAAATCAGGATTTTAAATTTAGATAATGGGACATTACTTTATGCATTAGGATAGGATGCTTTTAATGCAACATAAATCATGTCTTGTATCGCCCCTTGAGTGTTATTATGTCATGCTTTTAGAGTTTTTGAAAGCTTTTTGAAAGACAAATTTTAACTTTTAATGTGGCAATGTTTCAGATAAGATGAGTTAGAGGTTTGCATTTCTCTCGGAAAGACTCATCAAAGTTAACCCTTATCATGCTGAATTAATTTTGACTAGTACACCTCCGTACCACTGAATTAATTCACTATGCACAGCGTATAAATGGGGTGCACCTATTCCGACACTATAAATTGAATTCATGAGGCATTTTAGCACTATAAACCCTATGTTTTTGAAAGAAGACTACTTACTGTGTAGGATCATCGAGAATTCCATGTTGTTGGTTTACTTTGACCCACTTAAATTGCGTCATAAGAAATCCGTTGTCAATCAAGCCCGACCCACTAAAAGTGACAGTTGGTGCGTTCCGCTATCGGGGCGATTATTCCATCGGTATTCAACACAAAAAGTCCAAATCTACGATTTTGTTCCAAATATATTTCTAACCATCACTACCAAGGTAACTTTCGGCTTAAAAGTCACTATCACCAAAAATTCACGCAAAACTTCGTCAACATGTTCGCCTTCTGAGCGTCGCCATTTTGGATTAGGGTTTTCCCAATTTCACTTTTGAATATTCAGTGCATCATTATGACGTCTAAAGCTTTTGGTTGGCTGATATTTTTACAGAATTGACCTTCACTGAGAGTGTCCTACTAAATATAGCTCAAAACTTGCATAATACGTCATCAGTTCGTGAATACGAGGCTCATATATGGGGAAGCCCTGTAGCGCGACCTAGAGTCGCGCTTAGCGGTGGCGAATGGGGTAGGGTAGCGCGACCTGTGGTCGCGCTTAGCATGATAAGGGTTAAAATCTGTTACCAGATAGCAAAAAAATTACGATGCTCCATTTGAAAGCTGCTGCAGACAAAATTATTGTTTAAAAAAGATTTGATTTGTTTACAATATAGTACGGAAAATATTGAGGCAAAAGGAGAAAATGCTGATAATCAGCATTTTCCTCTTTTGTCTCAATGTTGTTGCAAGCCTTTTCTGTAATGGACATCAAAACCAGGCCCCATGAGAACGTACTTAAGTTTTTTCGAGATACCAGGGCCAGGTCTTGTTTGGCAATGTTAAAACCCATTACCAGATGGCAAAAATTAGATTGCTGTCCAAATTAATAAGAAATGAATTGTATGAGTATCATTAGTAACACTCTCTCAGACGGCATTAGTTTGGACTGTTCTAATTTCAAAGATGTTTGCTGCAAACGATAAAATACTTGTGAGTTAATAAAATATAGAATTCTTTGTCAAATCAAATGTTTATTCACTCTCTGAGAATCATGCAATGATTAACAAACATGAGATAATACGTCGTGTACATTATATACATCAGAAAATTGAGAGAGAAAGAGAAATACTGATGGATAACATTTTCTTTTTGCATCTCAAATGTTTTACAAGGATTTCTCTTGTAGGGACATCAAAACCAGGACTTTCCAAGTGAAAAAAGTTCAAGAATGCATTTCTAGTTCTAGAATTGTTCTAGAACATAAAATTGCACTTCTAGAACTGTTCTAGAACAGTTCTAGAAATGTCTTTCAATGTTCTAAATTAGTTCTTGAACTTAAATGAACTTTTCGCAGGACTTGTTTTGGAAAACATTCGTTGAAGGAACTGAAGACATTTTGATGAGGGAAAAGAAACAAAATAAATGATGTAACACATTTCTTTTCGTATACCTTTGAGATTTCATAAGTTTCCTGTAACGTATCAAAGATTGATTTCGGAACTTCAAATTGTCAATCATATTCGTGGCTGTTTAACCTTTCCCAAACGTTAAAGTATTTGGGAGTTTCAATAAGAAAACTGCCTAAGACAACAAAATTGATATTGATAAAGATGATGCTTTTTGTGCGATAAAGCTCAGAAAATATTGAGGCAAAACCAGCATTTTCTCCTTTTGCCTCAATGTTTCCCCAAGCCTATTCTCATAGGGATGTCAAAACCAGGTCTTGTTTGGGAATGGGTTAAGCTTTCCCAACCAAGACTTGGGTCTGATGTCCCTGGTGGAAAACAGCATTTTCTCCTTTTGCCTCTACTGTTCTATGTTTTACACAAATCCTGGCTTTATTAACACATTACCACACAGTGACTCTTTTTGACTCCTCAAAAGAAAAAAGGGTTCAGAAAACATTGTGGAAAATGAAGAAATTGCTTGCGACAAGCCATTTCTTCATGTCCCACAATGTTTTCTATGTAAAAAAGACCAAAAAATGCAACATTTCATTCATTCGAAGTTGTTGTCTGCAGCTTCTTTGAATTTGAAAAGGTCTAAAAATTTGCCGTCTGGTAATGGGTTAACATCCATTTTGTCATCTGTCATGCAGCTTTCAATCCAGGACATTCTAAATTTATACTTGTAAGACAAACTTGTGAAAACAATGAGGGAAAAGAAGAAAATCCTTATATCCAGATTTTAATACCATAGGGATATCAAAACCAGGTTCTGCTCGAGAAAGTATTAATTCTTTCCCAAACAAGACCTGGTTTTGACTTTCTTTATAGAAATGGCTTAGGAAAACATTGAGACAAATGAAGAAACTGCTGATAACCAGCAGTTTCTCATTTCGCCTCAATATTTTCCATGCTATAGTGTACAAAAATTTTTATCTTAGACAAGGTCCATTAATTTTGTCGTCTGCAGCAGCTTTTGAAATGGAAATTTTGAAGATTTGCTGTTTGGGAAAGGTTTAAGGAATGAGGAATGATTAAGTTATTACACATCTAACCATAAATCTGCCAAGATTTTCATTTGTTTATAATAGCAGTATTGTGCATTAAAATATGACATTTTTGTTGCTTTCATGCAAGATGAAGGAAATGAGAGAAATAGACAATATTCAAGGCTATTTCCACCCAAACTTGCACATAATTATGTTCATGATATTGATATTCATAAGTCCTTATCATGATAGCAAAAAATTGAATCACAAAATGGATAATAATGCATGTATGATTTGTGTATAAAGCACAGTAAGTAGTGAGGCAAAAAGAGAAAAAGTTGGCTATCAATACTTTCTGTTTTAAATTATTGCCGTCAGGGAAAGTGTTCAATTTCGGAAAGTTTATTTTAACTGTCTCGGAGTGTGTTAAGGTCTAGGAACCCCAATTTTAATCACCGACCCGTTGTCGTATTTCTCAGCTTTTAGGTTTTCATGTAATCTACTTATATGGCATTTAAATACCCATATTTTATGGTCCCGTAAAAATTGGATGTGGGCTCGGAATTGCATTGGAATAAAAATGTGTGATCGTGACAGACTTATGATAATCACAATTCCTTTCAAATTGGACCAGTCCAAAATTTTGCCGTCTGGTAATGTGTTAACCCTTTCCCAAACAACATAATTTTGGACTGTTCCAATTTGAAAGGTGTTTCAGACGACTATTATGAAGTCAATGAAGAAAGAATTGGTGTACAACATAGCAAAGAAAATATTGAGACAAAAGGAGAAACTGCTGATTATCAGCAGTTTCTTCTTTTGTCTCAATGTTTTCTCAAGTCTTTTCTATAAGGGACGTCAAAACCAGGTCTTATTTGGGAAAGGGTTAAAGGTCGAGAAACCCCAATTTTCATCGCCCTCCCTCTGTCTTATTTCTCAGCCTAAAGGTTCTAATGTAATCTACTTTATATGGTAGTAATACCCATATTTTATAGCCCTGTAAAAATTGGATGTGGGCTCCGAATTGCTAAGGAATAAAAAGTGTGAACTTGAATGTCATGACTATACTCCCTTTCCTTTTATTGCCTTCCATTTGACACACTTGCTTGGGAATGTGTTAAAAGTCAAGAAACCCCAATTTTAATATCAGTCCCGTTGCCTTATTTCTCAGCCTATAGGTTCTTTTGTAATTTACTTATATGGCATTAATACACATATTTTATGGCCCTGTAAAAATTGGATGTTGGCCCGGAATTGCTATGGAATAAAAAAAGTGTGATCATGACAGAATTATGACTATCTATCTCCTGTCCTTTACTTGGCTTCCATGAGGATGCTTTGTAGTTATTTCTTACTTGTATTACCGATTGCCAGAAAGCAACATTTTGAAAACAACAATTTCAAGTGGATGATATTTTACTTTATTGTCCTTTTTAGTTAGAAATCATTATGGAAATGAAGTAATTGCTGTCATCTTTGAATGGATTGACATAGGAACACTCTAGAACTCGAGTTTAAGAAATTCCCTTTCATCCCCAAAAATAAAAGAAAGTTCTCAACACTGCCAGACAGAATCAATATAGAATTATCTCTTCTCTGTTTTATTTGCTCGATATGATATTGTCTTTTTGTGGCTTCCCTAACTTGAAATTTCTTGAAAATATTTGAAATATGAACTATTTAAATAGTAAAAGGAGAGAAGTTTGGAATAATCTACAATTTTGCCCCTTGGTAATGGGTTAAGAAATTCCCTTTCATCCCCCAAAAGTAGAGAAAGTTTTCAACAATACTAGACAGAATCAATATAAAATTATCTCTTCTCTGTTTTATTTCCTCGATATGATTTTGTCTTGTTGTGGCTTCCCAAACTTGAAAATATTTGAAATTTATGAAATGTTAATACAAAAAGTAGAGAAATTGGTCATCATGAATTACTCTAGAACTCCAGAAATTCCCTTTCATCCCCAAAAAATAAGAGAAAGTTTTCAACAATGCCAGTCTAACAGTTAATGCAAAATTATCTCTTCTCTGTTTTATTCCCTGATATGATATTGTCTTTTTGTGGATTCCCAAACTTGAAATATCTTGAAAATATTTGAAATTTGAAATATTAATACATGTAGTAAAAGGAGAGAAGTTTGAAATAATCTACAATTTTGCCCCTTGGTAATGGGTTAAGAAATTCCCTTTCATCCCCAAAAATAAGAAAAAGTTTTCAACACAGCCAGACAGAATCAATATAAAATTATCTCCTCTCTGTTTTATTTCCTCAATATGATTTTGTCTTTTTGTGGCTTCCCTAACTTGAAATATCTTGAAAATACTTGAAATATTTTAAAGAAAAAGGTGAAAAATTTCTCTGATTTTATCTTGTGGGGCTTCAAAAAGTGTCTATGTATGGGAATGGGGCAAGAAATTCCCTTTCATCCCAAAATAAGAGAAAGTTTTCAACAATGCCAGAAAGAATCAATATAAAATTATCTCTTTTTATTTCCTTACTGTGATATTGTCTTTTTGTGGCTTCCCAAATTTGAAATATCTTGAAAATATTTGAAATTTGAAATATTAATAGTAAAAGGAGAGAAGTTTGGAATAATCTACAATTTTGCCCCTTGGTAATGAGTTAACCCATTACCACACAGTGACTCCTTTTGACTCCCCACAATATAATGGTTTTGGAAAACATTGTGGAAAATGAAGAAATTGCTTGTGACAAGCAATTTCTTCATTTCCCACAATGTTTTCTACCTCAAAAGCTATAAAATTTAGAAATTTCATCATATTGAAATGTCGTCTGCAACTTCTTTCAAATTGAACTACCCAAAAATTTGTCGTTTGGTAATGGGTTAAGAAATTCCCTTTCATCCCAAAATAAGAGAAAGTTTTCAACAATGCCAGAAAGAATCAATATAAAATTATCTCTTTTTATTTCCTTACTGTGATATTGTCTTTTTGTGGCTTCCCAAATTTGAAATATCTTGAAAATATTTGAAATTTGAAATATTAATAGTAAAAGGAGAGAAGTTTGGAATAATCTACAATTTTGCCCCTTGGTAATGAGTTAACCCATTACCACACAGTGACTCCTTTTGACTCCCCACAATATAATGGTTTTGGAAAACATTGTGGAAAATGAAGAAATTGCTTGTGACAAGCAATTTCTTCATTTCCCACAATGTTTTCTACCTCAAAAGCTATAAAATTTAGAAATTTCATCACATTGAAATGTCGTCTGCAACTTCTTTCAAATTGAACTACCCAAAAATTTGTCGTTTGGTAATGGGTTAAGAAATTCCCTTTCATCCCAAAATAAGAGAAAGTTTTCAACAATGCCAGAAAGAATCAATATAAAATTATCTCTTTTTATTTCCTTACTGTGATATTGTCTTTTTGTGGCTTCCCAAATTTGAAATATCTTGAAGATATTTGAAATATTAATAGGGAAAGGTGAAAAATTGCTCTCCCTCCTTTTTCTGTTACATTTAAAAGATTTTCATGACATTTCTCAAACAAGACCTGGTTTTGACGTCCCTAATAGAAAAGGTTTGGGAAAATATTGAAACAAAAGAAGAAACTGTTGATAACCAGCAGTTTCTCCTTTTGTCTCAATATTTTCTGTGCCGTATTCTACACAAATCATGTCTTTATTATCATCATCTTTGTTGTCTGCAGCAGCTTTCAAATTGGAACTGTCAAAAATTTTGCCACATGGTAATGAGTTAAGAAATTCCCTGTCATCCCCAAAATAAGAGAAAGATTCCAACACTGCCAGACAGAATCAATATAAAATTATCTCTTCTCTGTTTTATTTCCTCGATGTGATATTGTCTTTTGTGGCTTCTAAAACTTGAAACATCTTGAAAATATTTAAAATATGAAATATTAATAGAAAAAGGAGAGAAGTTTGGAATAATCTACTCTACAATTTTGCCCCTTGGTAATGAGTTAAGAAATTCCCTGTCATCCCCAAAAATAAGAGAAAGATTCCAACAATGCCAGACAGAATCAATATAAAATGATCTCTTCTCCGTTTTATTTCCCCGATATGATATTGTCTTTTTTGTGGCTTCCCTAACTTGAAATATCTTGAAAATATTTGAAATATTTAATAGCAAAAGGAGAGAAGTTTGGAATATCTACAATTTTGCCCCTTGGTAATGGGTTAACCCTTTCCCAAACAAGACCTGGTTTTGACGTCCCTAATAGAAAAGGTTTTGGAAAGTATTGAAACAAAAGAAGAAACTGCTGATAACCAGCAGTTTCTCCTTTTGTCTCAATATTTTCTGTGCCATATTCTACACAAATCATGTCTTTATTATCATCATCTTTGTTGTCTGCAGCAGCTTTCAAATTGGATCACCCTAAAATTTTGTCATTCGGGAAAGGGCCAAGAAATTCCCTTTCATCCCCCAAAATAAGAGAAAGATTTCAACAGAGCCCGACAGAATCAATATAAAATTATCTCCTATCTGTTTTATTTCCTCAATATGATATTTTCTTGTTGTGGCTTCCCTAACTTGAAATATCTTGAAAATATTTGTAATATTAATAGATCTAGAGAATGGTGAAAAATTGTTCTGATTTTATCTTGTTGGGCTTCAAAAAGTGTCAATGTGTGGGAATTGGTCAAGAAATTCCCTTTCATCCCCCAAAAGTAGAGAAAGTTTTCAACAATGCCAGACAGAATCAATATAAAATTATCTCTTCTCCGTTTTATTTCCTCGATATGATTTTGTCTTGTTGGTGTCTTCCCAAACTTGAAATATCTTGAAAATATTTGAAATTTCTTGAAAATATTTGAAATTTATGAAATATTAATAGAAAAAGGAGAAAAGTTGCTCATCCTTTTGCTGTTACATTTAAAAGATTTTTAAAACATTGCTTGTGAATTCAAATAAGAGTTCTTGGATATATGCAACTATGCTGTGGCAGTTAATACTCTGTTCACCATTATTAGTTTACAAGCACTTATAGTTTTACCATGGAAGCATTCTAAAATTCCATTATAAAAGTTATTTTCCTTACAAACAAATAAAAGAAAGTTTTCATGAAAGTCAGACGGAATCAATAAATCTCATCTATGTTTTATTTTCCCCCAATATGATATTGTCTAGTTGATGATGGCCATATTTTGTTTGCTGCCATATTTTGTTTGCTCTGCCCAAACTTAATTGAATTTATACCAAACATAAAACCTTAAGATAGTCTATCCCTACTTAGATTGGCGCAAATTCGGAATTATTCAGGCGGCACCGATAAAATTTTCCACCACCAAATGTGTACGACTGTGCCCAAATAAGTTTGGATATGTAACATTGCGACGCTCGAAAAAAGACTCGGAATCAGTAGATACCATCTCTGTTTTATTTCCTCGATATGATGTCGAGTTTATGGTTAGGTGCATGAGCTGCTGCTATATGGCCATAGCAGTTGGAAGAGGCAGTTAACCCTTTCCCAAACGGCAAAAATTTAGGGTGATTCACTTCAAAAACTGCCACATATAACAAAATTGAAGTTAATAAAGACATCATTTGTGTAAAATATGGCACAGAAAATATTGAGACAAAAGGAGAAACTGCTGGTTATCAGCAGTTTCTTCTTTTGTCTCAATGTTTTCCCAAACCAATTCTATTAGGGATGTCAAAACCAGGTCTTGTTTGGGAAAGGGTTAATCCCAATGAATTCATCTTTCAGAACTGGAAATGTCTGTTCTGCAAAAAATGCAAAAGAAAGTTTTCATCGACAAATCTCATCTATGTTTTATTTTCTAGGATATAGTATCGTCTGGTTAATGACAATGATATTTAATGTTTGCTCTTCCATAAGTTTGGCTATAAATAATGCTTTCCTGTTAGGATTAGGATTGATGCTTTTGTAGACCAAAGTTTGGCTATTTGATTAAAAATATACTAGTCAAAACTTCTAACCGGCCTCTTAGTTTCTGCCATTTATGACATATTTATTGACGGAATAACCACAATTATTTTAGTCATTATATAGACTAATCATTTTCGAACTAAAAAAGATGAAAATGTTATCAATATTCCGTCTTGAACGTTTTCAAATTGACACAAGTTTCACTTTACCCCTAATTTTGATTTTCATCGATTTTAACATTGGTTGGTGGGGTATTCTGTAGAAAATCGGTTCATATCTGGCCAATATTGAATAGAATTAAATTCTTTCTTCGAGAATTATGTTTCTTTGTGAATTTACTAGCAATGTTGATAGGGAAAAAATGACGATATCAAGATTTTATTTCGTCCTAAATCTGAATTTCTGTCGAATTTCTCAGTTTTTATGATTTTCAAAAACGGGGGTCCTCGTCTTTCATGTAATATCAATGAGTCACATTAACATTTTAACACGCGACGTTTGTGCGAAATGATCTTAAAATGACCACCCTTTCCATAAAAGAAAATTTCTTTCCAATCAGATTTTTGTAAACATTTCAAAAATTTGAAAAACAAAGTGGCTGGTTAGGAGTTTTGACTAGTATACGATTTGTATACAGTAATTGCTCATTGCAAAACTACCATGATATTTTGTGTATAAAAATTAGCTGGGATATGGACAAAGACATTTGAGACTAATAATGGATCCAGATCAGCCTGTTCATTTTCCACCATGTTTTCCTAAGCATGAGGGTGTCAAAAGGCATCACTAGGTGGGAAAAGGCTAAGATGCTAATTTAATCATCCAAAAAATAGAAAAATACGGGTTGATTTCAACGACCATGGGACGCTATAATTCTATTTTCATCGAGAGACAATTTGTTTTCTGTGACCCGGAAATGAAAATTTACGAGGCTAAATTGATCAGAATTTTACTAACTAGATCTATGATTTTGACCTGGTAGCCAGCTGCCAATGAAACAAATCTAATTTGATAAATAGGGACCCTTTCTTGCTTAGTGGGTTGAGAAGTTTGACATTTTTTCCCTGCCAATGTCAATTTTCGATACACATAGAGACTGCCATATAATGTCCACAATTGGCGACCTCAGAACAATGGTTTATTTAGGTGATTGAAAGTCAAGGTCAGGGTCATTTGATCAGACTGCCCATTAAAAAGAAAGCAATCTGTATTAGGCCAAACAGTTTATGTGCAATCATTCCTGAAAGTTTCATCCAATAATTTTATCAAAATAATGATTTTATACTATTTTGAATGGAAATTGGCACTTGAACCAATAACTCTGACACATTTTACAGTGAAAGAGTTAAACTTTTAATATAGGATGGTAGTTTTGAAAAGGCTTGAGTTGGTGACAAATCGTCAAATAACATTTTGTAGGTTTCAAAATTTGGTGTAATTATTGATTTCAAATGGAATTTGGTTGGTAAAAATTCCATGAAAGGTCATAGTTAATTTTATCCAACCTTTTGTCTTGATTTGTGAACTGTCATTTTAACTTAAGATCATCAGACAAGACATCGTTTTAGCAAAATGTCATTCAACTAAAGGTCATGCACTAAGACAGTTCTTGAACTTAAATGTGTTCTAGAACAATTGTTTATAACAAAGATTGCATGTTTAGTAACATACAGCATGATATGCATTAAAAACTGCTGCTACATTGCAACAGATGTGCATGTTGTTTTTACACAATTGTTTTGTAATTTGTCCTCATTATAAATAGAATCCATGTCATTGTCCTCGATATGCAAACAATGCACTGCCTTGTTATGATATTCATAAAGCAATCTGTTACTGCATCAAAAACATAATCGCTGCTTTTCAACAAAAACCTTTTAACTGCAGCTTGTTTGAAGCTGCAGTTACAAGGTTTTTGTTAAACAGCGATGATATGCTGTTTATCTTTGTTATATGGAATCCATTCCAACTTTCAATGTCATGGGCCAGCCAAAAGCATAATGTATTATTCTTCTTTTTCTGAACAGACTGGATAATCTTGTACAGTCATCAAAGTCGCACTATGGTTTTGTAATTTGTCCTCATTATGCATAGTATCCATGTCATCGTCCTCGATATGCCAACAATGCACTCGCCATACAGCAATCTGTTACTGCATCAGCATTATCAAAAACATACTGTTTATCTTTGTTTTACGGAATCCTTTCCCAAACAATTGTATTGGCTGGTCAACAGCATTTTTAGCACGGCTATTTATAGAAGGTGTGTGTGTGTGCGTGTGTGTGTGTGTGTGTATTCCAGTCACAGCGGTTGGTGATGGCATCGGCATTGTCGTTGGCTTCGATGTAAAGCTTTGGTTAAGGTTTTACTTGCAAGTGTTTAATCATTGGAAAACATTTAGATAAAAGAAGAAAATACTCATACCCAGCATTTTGTCCTTTTAAATATTGTCTCATTAGTTTCTTTCCTATAACATTCTTATAAATTCTTATCCTAACCCTTTCCCAAACAAGACTGGGTTTTGATGTCCCTTATAGAAAATGCTTGAGAAAACATTGAGGCAAAAGAAGAAAGTGCTGGCGACCAGCTTTTTCTCATATTGTCTCAATATTTTCTTAGCTATATCATACACAAATCTTACCTTTATCAACATCTATTTTGTCGTCTGATCGAGAAGCAGCCATCAAATTGGATCACCCTAAAATTTTGTTGTTTGGGAAAGTTTTAATCATCTTCCATTTTGCCTTCTGCAGCATCAATGTCATTGAAGCTCAGTCTAGATACCCCTACGAAATAGTTCATTTAAGTTCAAGAACTGTTCTAGAATGTTAAATGGCACTTCTAGAACAGGTCTAGAACAGTTCTAGAAGTGCCATTTAACGTTCTATAACATTCTACAACAGTTATTGAACTTCAATGACCTTTTTGCAGGGTTATGTTGTCATTTGGAAAAGGGTTAAGCTGGTCCATGATGGGAAGAGCAAAAATTCTTTCTGTAGCTGATTGAACAATAACACTGACTAGAGCATGAAAATATTTGAATAGAAAGTTAAATGAGCTGAATAAATTTGATGTTATTTGAAAGAAAAATCATTTTGGCCGAACAATTTTCTTCCGGATTTCGTAACAAGTGATGAATGACTCGGATAATTCTTTACGGAGATGGTTTTCATGAATTTGTCAGTCTGACCTAGTGAAATTCTGTCTACGCAGAATGATAGATCGTCCTTAGATGGGATTTCAGTTTTGTTCTTTTAACCGGCTTCCAAAAAATAGATCATCCTTAGATGGGATTTAGGTTTTGTAAAGTTTTGTTCTATAAACATGCTTCTACAAAATGACACTTTTTGATGCCAACACAAGAAAAGGCTTCCAAAGACATTTTGGAAAATGAAGAAATCGCACGTGAAAAGCAAATTGTTAGTGTAATTGCAAAACCTTGTAATTAAGGAATTTTGGAAAATTTTAAGGGGGAGAATAGAACTTAATAACTTTTCCGAAACTTTAAAGTTTTACCTGAATTTCGGACATAATTTCCACATATAATGAGTCATTTATACTGTTGAGTCAAAATATAGGAAAACCTGCATGTCGTTGAAGAATTGTCTAAACTCGACATACAAGGTTTTACTTTGAAAATTGTAAAAATCGACATACAAGGTTTTGCATTTACACTGACAAAATTCTATGTTTCCCTCATCAAATGTTTTCTACACAGAAAGATTAAAACATGTAAAGTTTCAGTCACATGCAATAATTGTCTTATGATACAATTTTAATTCCAGTCTAAAATTTCGACATCTGGAAATTGTCTAATTTAAAAAGCAAAATGTGACAGTTGAGAAAAAAATGATTTATGCAAATGTCCAAATTCAAAGATACTGCAGATGAAAATTCTTAGTTAATGATATTAGACAATTTTTGGTCTTTCTGGGAAGAAAACGTGGTACAAGCAATTTCTTCATTTTCTGCAATGTTTGCCAAAGCCTTTATCTTGTGGGTCGTCAAAAAGTATCTTTGGGATTGAGTTAAACTTTTTCCAAACAGTTTATGGGTTTAACGTTTTATTACAGGTTTTAATTTTCTTCTTTCCTTTCAATGCTTTTAAAGATCAGAGACAAAACTTTCGGTTGTCTTGGAAGAGTTGAAAGGCACTTACATACAAAATGACTTTGTTATTAACTCTGTCGAATTGAATCCAGAACAAGTTATTTAGATGATAATGCCAACTCAGTCTGGACTTTTGGGGAATATTTTACTGGAATGGAGAAAAGTTTTATGGTTATGCAATAATGGTTTGGTACAGAATTTTTTGTTCCTGGTAAATGTAACCGGGGCCAAAAACAAAAACAAAATAAAACATGATTCTAAATGATAAGTTATAGACAAAGTTATGGCCATGTAAACAATCCATAATATACAGTTTGATGTTCCTAGTGGAAAAAGAACATTGAGGCAAAAGAAGAAAATGCTGAAATCAGCATTTTCTCCTTTTGTCTCAATATTTTCTTTGATCATTTGTACACAAAATCTATCATTATCAACATCAGTTATATTCTGTAATCTGCAGCAGCTTTCAAATTGGAACAGTCTTTATTTTAATTGTTGTTATTTTGGAAAGGCTTTTAAATGTCTCTGACCTGTAGATCGTACATTATAAAAAGGATAATTCTATTACAAGTTATTTAGATAATGTGTCAATTCTGTCTGGGAATGGGGAATATTTTACTGGAATTGGAGAAAAGTTTTATGGTTATGCAATGATGTGTTATAGAATATTTTGTTCCTGTTGAAAAAAAAAAACACAACGCAAGACAAATGAAAAGTGATCCCAAGCAATTAGTTAAAGTCCATGACATGGAAATCGTACATTGTAAGAAGGATAATTAGGTGATGATGTGACAATTCCATCTGGGTATGGGGAAATATTTTACTGGATAGAAGAAAAGTTTTATGGCTACTGCCCTTATAAAGAAAATTAACACCATCCATTCGATCATTTGCAGCATTTTGCAAATCGGAACAATTTAGTTTTGTTGCCATTTGTGAAAGGCTTATAAATGTCTATAACCTGTAGATGGTACATTGTAAAAAGGATAATTCCATTTCAAGTTATTTAGATGATGTGTCAATTCTGTCTGGGTATGGGGCAATATTTTACTGGAATTGGAGAAAAGTTTTATGGTTATGCAATGATGGTTTGGTATAGAATATTCTTGTTCCTGTTGAATAGAAGCTCCTCTCCGGACAAAATAAAAAACGATCCTAAATCATAAGTTATAGCCAAAGTTATGACCATAACCTAAAGATATCCACAATATACAATTGATGACCCTAAAAGAAAAGCTTTGGTAAATATTGAGGCAATATTGCCTCAATATTTTCCATTCTATTTTGTACTCATTACATTCACAAACTAATAAAACATTTGTCATCTGCTGCCCTTTTAAAATTGGAACTGCCCTTATTTTTGTCATTTGGGTAAGGGTTGAACCCCATTCAAACAAATTTCGATGCATTTCAGGCTGCTGGGACTCTGCCGATGAGAAGAACACATGCAACTCGTCTGTTTGTACTCCACATGAGGAAGTCGGAAACTCAAAACAAAATGAGAGCTCCCATTTCTGCTGTTGCCGTGGCGACATGTGTAACAACAACATTTCCAAGGACATTATACCCTACATACGACCTATCTCAAGGTCAATTCAACCAGGTAAGGTCAAACTATTGTCAGACTGTTAACCCTTTCCTAAATAAGCTCTGATTTTGATGGCTGTTGCCATGGCGACATGACTGTGTAACGACAACATATCCAAGGACATTATACCCTACATACGACCTATCTCAAGGTCAATACAACCAGGTAATGTCAAAGTCATTCTATCCTATTCAATTTCCAAACAAAATATCTTCACTTCCCAGGATGTTTTGTACGCAAAAACAAAAAAAGTGTAAAAATCCTTGCACAAAATGAGAGCTCTCATTTCTTTTATTGCCATGGCCACATGTGTAACAAGAACATCTCCAAGGACATTATACCCTACATACGACCATGTAAGGTCAAGGTCAAACAATCATGCCTTTTGACACCCTACAAAATTAAAGCTTCTGAAAACATTGAGGAGAGTGAAGAAATTGCTTGTGACAAGCAATTTCTTCATTTCCCACAATGTTTTCTACACAAAAACACCAAAAATTGTAAAATTCCTTGCATTGATATTGTTTTCTGCTACACCTTTGAATTTGGACCAGTCTAAAATTTTGTGCTCTGGTAAAGGGAAGTTCAAGGTCAACCTACCTCGATACAACCAGGTATGGTCAATGTTGGACTCTGCCAGTCTGAAAACCCATTCCAAAACAAGCCTTGATTTTGAAGGCTGCAACCATAGTATGGTTGGTAGCCCATCAAATTTTAATCATGGGGCACATGGTTTGACTCCCTGCCACTGCAAACATTCATTCTGACATTTGTCTCCTACCAATGGTTAGATAATTGTAAACCTATTTTGGTGAGATGATGGAGGCTCAGAAAGAATGTTGTGGTAGAGCACTGGTATGAGAAACAATAGGAATCCATGGTTAGGTGCTCCAGCAGCTGGGATATGACCATAGTAGTTGAAATATGTGTTAAACGCCATTTAAAAGATAAACTAGAAACTGGCACAATGTTTTCTTCCTTTCAAGATAAAAAAATGTAAAATTTTAATCACTTGGAATTGTCGCCTGCAACGTCTTTGAATTAGGATCTTTCTAAAAGTTTGCTTAATGCTAATGGGTCGAATTGGAATGGTGTAATTGTTTGTAGTTTTTGAAAGGGATATCATATATATGATTATAATGATGCTTATTTTTCTTTTCTTTTTCAGTCAAAATTCCCTTGGACCCGTCGTACAGAGAGAGAACCATTCTGATATCTTTGTTATCCGTATTTTGTGTTGCTATGGTTATCCTGGTCCTGTATCTCGGATACCGTTGTTTCTTTAACCCCGCCCACCAGTCAGTCAACATTAACAACAACAACAACCTAGATATCCCGTCATCACCCGCCTTTGACATTGACAATTTAAAAATCGGCTGCATAATCAATAAAGGACGATACAGCGAAGTTTGGAAGGGTTCGTTAAACGAACAGGACGTCGCTGTGAAAATTTACACGACTTTATACAGACAATATTTCTACAATGAGAAATACATTTATTCTCTCCCGCATATGGAGCACGAAAACTTGCTGAAGTTTTACGGAGGAGAAGAGAGGATAATACACGACGGGAACGTGCAGTATTTGTTAGTGCTAGAATACATCCCGGACGGGACACTAATGAACTACTTAAAGAATAATACTTTAGACTGGCATAACATGTGTAAAATGTGTCAAAGTGTGTCGCGGGGCATGGCCCACCTACATACAGACTGTGGATCGAGAGGTAAAGTAGAACTTACTGTAGTCCACCCCTAATGAAATTCATGCGACACCTGGAATGTTTTGTTCAACATTGTAAGATTCATTGCATATCGGAACATAATTTGGGCAACGTCGTTTACATTCGGCGGTGGAATGTTCCACCTCGAATGTTTACGACGTAGCCTGAATAATTCCGACCTTGCATGAATTTCATTAGGGGTGGACTACCTTAAAGAATAATACTTTAGACTGGCACAATATGTGTACAATGTGTCAAAGTGTGTCGCGAGGAATGGCCCACTTACATACAGACTGTGGATCGAGAGGTAAGGTAGAACTACTTATGGTAGTCCAACCCTTATGAGATTTATGCAATGCCGGGAATGTTTGGTGTGACGTAACATTCATTACATATTCAAACTCAATATTTCCTGTGTTTTATTGTACACAAATACCATCTTTATCATCATTTATTAAATTGTCTTCTGCAGCTTTGAAACGGATTTATCCTAAAGTTTTGCTACTTTGAAAAGTGTTATTGCAAAAGGCAGGGTATATCATACATTTGGTATTCTTCTTTTGTTCTGAAATGAATGTATGACTTCAATTATTTCATTACAGATAAGTTCAAGCCAACAGTAGCCCACAGAGACATTAACAGTCGTAATATTTTGGTGCGGGCTGATCTTAGTCTAGTTATAGCAGATCTGGGCTTTTGTATGACAGCCATGGGATCAAAACTCATACATAAGGGGCATGCGGAGAATGCCGAACAGACTTCCTTAACTGATGTGAGTAATTGATTTGTGAATTATATGAACCCATTCCCACTTAAAGCATCAACATTGTGTCGCTTTTTAACAAAAACCTTGTAACTGCAGCTTAAAACAAACTGCAGTAACAAGGTTTGTCACTTTTCAACAAAAACCTTGTAACTGCAGCTTAAAACAAGCTGCAGTTACTATTTTTTGTTTAAAAGTGTCAATAGTAAGGCTGATCTCAGTCTGGTTGTAGCTGATCTGGGCTTTTGTATGACAGCCATGGGATCAAAACTCATACACAAGGGGCATGCGGAGAATGCTGAACAGACTTCCTTAACTGACGTGAGTAAAGGATTTATGAAAACAATAATGAACCCATTCCCACTTGAAGCGTCAACATTGTGTCACTTTTCAACAAAAACCTCGTAACTGGTTTGTCACTTTTCAACCAAAACCTCGTAACTGCAGCTTGTTATAAGCTGCAGTTACGAGGTTTTTGTTGAAAAGCATCAATAGTAAGGATGATCTCAGTCTGGTTGTAGCTGATCTGGGCTTTTGTATGACGGCCATGGGATCAAAACTCATACATAAGGGGCATGCCGAGAATGCTGAACAGACTTCCCTAACTGACGTGAGTACATGATTTGTGAAATTATATGAACCTATACCCACTCAAAGCATCAATATTGTGTCACTTTTTAACAAACACCTTGTAACTGCAGCTTAAAACAAGCTGCAGTTATGAGGTATTTGTTTAAAAGTATCAATAGTAAGGCTGATCTCAGTCTGGTTTTAGCTGATCTAGGCTTTTGTATGACAGCCATGGGATCAAAACTCATACGTAAGGGGCATGCGGAGAATGCTGAACAGACTTCCCTAACTGCCCTGCGTTCAGTAGACAAGCTGTTAGCTAACGTTACCAACTTTCGCAACTTCTTTGACCCAAATTTCACAGAATTGTACGAGTATTCCGAATGAAATGGCTAACTGTTAGCTAACGTTTGTCTTACTGAACGCAGGGCTGATGTGAGTAAATGATTTGTAAGATAATGATATTAAACATAGAGTTTAAAGATGAAATATTTAGCCATATCACTGATTTAGGCTAAATGAATTAGTTACAAGAGGAAAGTAATCAGCACCTTATGCTGCCAAATGATAAGAATGTTTCTGGAAGGATTCTGAATCTCAATTATTGCTTTATAACCCCCACCAACGAAGTAGAGGGGGGTATATTGGTTTCACCATGTCTATCTGTCAGTCCATCCGTCTGTCCATCCGTCCGTCTGTCCTTGGACTTTTTCGTTTCCGTGCTCTAACTCGAGAACCGGTTGACCTAGGATCATGAAACTTTACATAGTTGTTGCCCATGACCCAAGGAGGTGCCCTATCGTTTTGGGGTCATGAAGGTCAAAGGTCAAGGTCACAATTGGACTTTGTTTAAAATCCATTTCCGTGCTCTAAGTCAAGAACTGGGTGACCTAGGATCATGAAACTTTACATAGATGTTGCCCATGACCCAAGGAGGTGCCCTATTGTTTTTGGGTCATGAAGGTCAAAGGTCAAGGTCACAATTGGACTTTGTTTAAAATCCGTTTCCGGGCTCTAAGTCAAGAACTGGTTGACCTAGGATTTTGAAACTTTACACATTTGTTGCCCATGACCCAAGGAGATGCCCTATTGTTTTTGGGTCATGAAGGTCAAAGGTCAAGGTCACAATTGGACTTTGTTTAAAATCCGTTTCCGGGCTCTAAGTCAAGAACTGGTTGACCTAGGATTTTGAAACTTTACACATTTGTTGCCCATGACCCAAGGAGATGCCCTATCGTTTTTGGGTCACGAAGGTCAAAGGTCAAGGTCACAATCAGACATTGTTTAAAATCTGTTTCCGTGCTCTAAGTCAAGAACCTGTTGACCTAGGATCATGAAACTTCACTCAGTTGTTGCCCATTACCCACGGAGGTGCCCTGTACTTTGTTTAAAATCTATTGCTCTTAGTCAAGAATCTGTTGATCTATAGCACTTTTTCAGTGACAAGGCGCTAGTGCGGGTATTTGTCCGCTTTGCGACAGTTCTAGTTGTTGGAGGCATTATACTAAAATATACTATTAGAACATTTTATGTTACAAAGGGTTTATTGATGAAATATTGTCAAATTGCTATCTAGAAATCCAGGAAACTTATCTTTTCGAAAAAATCACTGTTTCTTTGCATTTGATAGAAAAAGCTTTGGAAAACATATTGAGGCAAAAGTATAATAAAAGATAATTCAAATAAACAGCAAATTCTCATTTTGCCGTAATATATTTGTGCTGATAATATTTACAAACCTCAAACAAATTATCACCCAGCAGAAACTTCCAATTTAGAGCTGAGCAGTCTTAAATTTTTTGCTGTTTGGGAAAGGGATAACTTATAAGGATTCTCTTAAATGATTTAGTCTGGCGGGTCTGAGATTATTTTCTTGTATGACTTTCAAATACAAGGAAATACCATGTAGCACATTAGGATAACTATCAACCATTTCCCAAATAAGACCTGGGGCCTGTTTCATTAAAATATTTAAGACATAATTTTGACTTACCGGCGACTTAAAAAACGCTTAAAACGACGCATTACATAGCTTTTGGTTGATTGGCAATACGTTATTCTTCCTCTAAATGTGTCGTAAGACATCGGTAAGTCAAAAATATGTCTTAAATGTTTTGATGAAACTGGCCCCAGGTTTTGGCAAGGGTTGTAGAAATAGTTTGGAACACATTGGTAAAAAAATATAAAAATTCTTTTGCCATGAACATTTTTCTGTGCTAGTTAATATGCACAAATCTAGGCATGCAACTGCAAGAGTCTTTTATATCGTCGGTGTAAATGCAAAACCTCGTATGTCGATTCTTGCAATTTCAAAGTACAAACTCGTGTGTCCAATTTAGACAATTCTTGCAGGTTTTGAGATTTTTTTACGGATACATTATTTATGAACAATATATCCAAATTTCAAGTAAACCATTTCAGTTTGGAAAAAGTTATTACACTGTTTTCCCTCCCCTTTAAAATTTTCCAAAACGAGATACGAGGTTTTGCATTTACAATGACGATATGTCATTTGACTTTGGACCCGTCTAAAAAAGTTTTGTTTGAGAATGGTTAAAAATAGAGCTACTATGCAGGCATTTATATTTCATAAAACAGATTCACATTTTTCAACAAAAATCTTGTAACTGCATCTTGGAACAAGCTGCAGTTATGAGGTTTTTATCGAAAAGCAACAAAATTTTGATTCATTCTTTACATCCCTACCTCAACAGGATATATCTACTCCAAACTGAAGAAATATCTAATAATTAACCCTTTCCCAAACAAGACCTGCTTTTGACGACTATTAGAAAAGGCTTGGGAAAACATTGAGACAAAAGAAGAAACTGCTGATAACCAGCAGTTTCTCCTTTTGTCTCAATATTTTCTGTGCTATATTGTACACAAATTCTATCTTAAACAAGGCCCATTTGTCGTCTGCAGCAGAGTTGGAAATGGAAATTTTGACAATTTGCTGTTTGGGAAAGGGTTAAGTTCCTTGTGCAGAACTATTGAAAGTGTATGTAATAACCATTTTAAAAGCAAGCCATTTATCGGATGACCTCAAACAGGCTTAATTTAGAAATCATGTAGGGAAAAGGAGAAAATACTGATAACCAATAAGGTATTTCCTTTTTAAACCCCAACATTTCTATACTACAAATTTTAGATATTATTATATTTCTTGCAACATCTGTTTTGTCATATTTATGCCCCCGTATCGAGAGATCGGGGGCATATTGTTTTACTGGTGTCCGTCTGTCTGTCTGTCCGTCCGTCTGTCTATCCCGTCTGTCTGTCCGAAAACTTAACATTGGCCTTTTCTCCAAAAGTATTTGACATGCAAAGCTCAAATTTGGTATGCAACTTCCTTTCAATGATATCTATGTGTTCCATGCAGTTTGACCTTCCTCAAGGTCATCTGTTAACCCTTATTAACCCTTTACTTTATGAAAACTTAACATTTTAGAAAAATGACCATTTCGGGGGCATTGGTGTTTCACAAACACATCTTGTTTAGTTCTGAACTTAATCATTTGGGAAAGAAGTATGTATACAATCACATTAACTTTGTACCAAGCCACAAAATTGTTACTAGGATAGTGGCAGATCCAGAGGGGGGTTGCGGATTCATTTTGAACCCTCCCGCTTTAGGCAAATTATGTTATTTTCATGCATAAAATCAGACAAGAATTAGTGATAACAAGAAAACAAAGCCCCTATTTGTAAATTAGAACCCCCTCCACAGAAATCCATGATCCCAAACTGCAAGTGTGCCTGTGGATAGACAAGCTGGATTGGAAAAAAATTACTTATTTTAAAACTAAATCTACTTGTCCAGAAAAAAACACAAAATAAGTAAAAGATCTATTGCATTGTATCACTCTTAACTATCTTTCTTATCATTTTCTTCATTTCCCTCAATGTTTTTTAGTTTCTATCCGGAAAGACCAAAAAATGTAAAATTTCATTCACTTAAAATTGTCTCCTGCAGTGTCTTTGAATTTGGATCGGTCTAAAATAATGCTGTCTGTTCATGGTTTGATAACATTTTGTTCGTCTACAACTTAGGGAGGATATAATTTGGTGTAGAATTTTGTTAGTTGCCATGGCAACAGACAGAATGTCAAAGACGGAAAACTTTTCTATGATTGTAGTTTTGATGTAAATCTAGGATGTTATTTTTTTTTTTTGGAAAGAGTTTACCCCTTCCAAAACAGTGTCTAGTTTGTGTGTCCCTATCAGAAATAATTGAAACAAAAGAAGAAAATGCTGAATACCAGCATTTTCTCATTTTGCTTCAATATTGTCTGTGCTGTATTACATGTATACACAAAATTTATCTTTGTTGACGCATACTTGTGGTCGCATGCTGTAGCTTTGAAATTGAAATAGTCTAAATTTTTGCCATTTGGGAAATGGTTAACCCATTACCAAATGACAACTTTTTGACTGGTCCAAAATCAAAGTTGTTGCAGACGACAATTTCAAGTTAAGTAAATTCAAAATATTTTGGTCTTCTTTGGTAGAAAACATTGTGGGGAATGCAGAAATTGCTTGTCACAAGCAATTTCTTAATTTTCCACAAAGTTTTCTAAAGTTTTTATCTTTTGGGGAGTCCAAAAGAGTCAGTGTGTGGTAATGGGTTAATGGACATTTTAGGGGTTATTTTCATCTCCTTTGATAATTCTCTGATATATGATAATGTAAAATTTGATAAAGAATTCAATCAGTTGCCATGGCAACAGACAGATATTTTGTCTAAGATGGTACACTTTCTAGCTTAGTGCTCAAAGGTAAGCTTTTATAGTGGGTTTGTGAAAAAATCCATGTTTTAACCTTTTTTCAAAAAGAATTTTACAACCAATCTAAATTCAAGAATACCATATACCCATTACAACACACTGACACCTTTTCACACCCAAATGCTTGGGAAAACATGGTGGAAAATGGAGAAGTTTCTTATGACAAGCATTTTCCTCATTTTCCCATAATGCTTTCTATCCACAAAGACCAAAATATGTAAAATTTCATTCACTTGAAATTGTTGTCTTTAATATCTTTGAAATTTGGTCCATCCTAGCATTTTGCCTTCTGGTAATGGGTTATACAATGATCAATTAGACTGTCCAAGACATATGTCTCATCCAATCAGATGGGTTGTAATGTAATTTTGCTAAATAGACATTAATTTTGATTTAATGATTTTGCTGAATAAGGCCGAAGGATTTGCTGTTTGGGAAAGGGCTAATAAAGTATAATTTTGTTGTGGGTTTTTGAAAAGCAAGCTATGGTAAAATAACAACTTGAATCCTTCCTAACCTTTGATGTAAAATATTTCCCAAATGACCAAACTTTGGCGAATTTCAATTTGAAAGCTGCTGCAGATTACAAAGTGAATGTTGATAAAGATAAAAATTTTGAACAATATAGCACAGAAAATATTGAGGCAAAAGGAGAAAATGCTGGTCACCAGCATTTTCTTCTTTTGTCTCAATATTTTTCCACGTCTTTTCCTATTGGAGACGTCAAAACCAGATCTTGTATGGGTAAGGGCTAATAAAGCATAATTTTGTTGTAGACATTTCCTGTGAGACTGTAGAATTTTATCTGTTACCTTGGCAACAGACATTCAATATGTCTCAGTTGGAAGACTTTCCTACAATTGTCATTTACATTTCAACTATATTACCAGACTGCAAAATTTTAGACCGGTCCAAATTCAAAGGTAGTGCAGACGACAGTTTTAAGTGAATGGACTTTTTAAAAAAATGGTCTTTTTTGTACGAAAACATTGTGGGAAATGAAGAAATTGTTTGTAACAAGCAATTTCTTCATTTTCCACAATGTTTTCCAGTCTTTAT
Organism: Fragum sueziense; assembly: GCA_963680895.1. Taxonomy (NCBI): domain Eukaryota; kingdom Metazoa; phylum Mollusca; class Bivalvia; order Cardiida; family Cardiidae; genus Fragum; species Fragum sueziense. The sequence goes on along the minus strand of OY804600.1, from coordinate 8,450,134 downwards.
ATTGTTCGGTGTAAAAAGGTCTCAATGTGTGGTAATGTATTAACCTTTTCCCAAATTACATGAAATTACTCTATTCCAAATGGAAACCGGCTAGAGACAACAAAAAGGATATGAATAAATATCATGGCATTCCCTGATGATTTCTGAAATTTATGTTGAGATGTCATACATTTTCCTACAGATGTCATTTTGATATTTAACCTTTTTCAAATAATTTCTGAATTTTTTGTATTTAAACAATGAGCAGATTGATAAAATTATATATTATAGTTTCATTTTCGTAATTTTGTTAGATGGCGCTGTCAACTTGCGTGACTGTGAGGCGTTGTTAAAACAGATTGATATTTACGCCCTAGTTTCTTACTTCAGGTTGGAACGTTGCGCTACATGGCCCCAGAACTTCTAGATGGTGCCGTCAACTTGCGTGATTGTAAGGCGTCGTTAAAACAGATAGATATTTACACCCTAGTTTCATTTTTGTAATCTTTGTTATCTCTTCAGGTTGGAACACTGCGCTACATGGCCCCGGAGTTATTAGATGGTGCCATCAATTTGCGTGATTGTGAGGCGTCATTAAAACAGATTGATATATAATTAATCATCCTAGTTTCATTTCTGTAACCCTGTGTTCTCATTTCAGGTTGGAACGTTGCGCTATATGGCCCCTGAGTTGCTAGATGGTGCAGTCAACTTGCGTGACTGTGAGGCGTCATTAAAACATTGGTTATTATGCACTTACTTTATTTCTGTAATCTTTGTTAATTCTTCAGGTTGGAACGTTGCGCTATATGGCCCCAGAACTTCTAGATGGTGCCGTCAACTTGCGTGATTGTGAGGCGTCGTTAAAACAGATTGATATTTACGCCCTAGCTTTCTCACTTCAGGTTGGAACGTTGCGCTATATGGCCCCAGAATTGTTAGATGGTGCCGTCAACTTGCGTGACTGTGAGGCGTCATTAAAACAGATTGATATTTATGCCCTAGTTTCTCACTTCAGGTTGGAACACTGCGCTACATGGCCCCAGAGTTACTAGATGGTGCCGTTAACTTGCGTGATTGTGAGGCGTCGTTAAAACAGATAGATATTTACGCCCTAGGGCTGGTCCTGTGGGAAATATCGACGAGGTGTATAGACTTGTATCAAGGTGGGTCAATTACAAATTTTCATTTTGTCAATATTCATAAAAAATCTTGTAACTGAAGCTTTGAAGTATACAACCCATCACTAAAAACACCTTTTTCTAGCCATACGAAATGCATCACATTACACACACTTGTAAATACACTTTACATATTAAGTTGATTAACTATGCCATTTCAAGAAGAAAATAATTTACAAATTTTATTATTTTACTCTATATTCATATGCAAGGGAGGTAATTTTGAACATTTTTGTCAAATATTTCCATAAGTATGCATCAATTTAAATTCTAAACCATACAAAATGCTTATGTTTGTATTTGGAATGGAAATGTAACAAAGTTTAGGAATTACTGACACTTTTCAAATTTCGCATCTGGCTCTTTAGTGGGTTGCATAACTTAAACTGCAGTAACAAGATTTTGGAAAAACAGTGACGCTATTCCCTTAATAAATCATCTTTGCTAGTCGAGACTTAGTCCCATAGTCAGGCTTTGCACTTTCCTAATGGCTCTTTTTGCCACATTTATTTCCTAGGATGGTTCCTTAACCCATTAATGAACATTGACACTTTTTGACACGTTACAAGATAGTGGCTATGGAAAACATTTGGGAAAATGAAGAAGTTACTTGTCACAAGCAGTTTATTCATTTTCTACATTGTTTTCTACCATAAAAGATCAAGAAATATCCAATTTCATTCATTTGAAATTGTCGTCTGTAAAATTTTTAAATTTGGAGCAGTCTAAAATTTTGTCGTTTGGTAATGGGTTAATCCATTTCCCATTACATTCTTTGCTTTTTGGGAAGAAAACATTGTGGGAAATGAAGAAATTGCTTGTCACAAGCAACTTCTTCATTTCTCACAATGATTTCCAAAGGGCGTCAAAAAGCGTCATTTAGTGGGATTTGGTTTAAAGTCGCTTCATAATGTTTTTGCAATTTTGTTGTTCTATCTAAAGGATAGAAGGGTGAATTTTCTGAACTATGATTTTAAGCAGACATGAAGGGTTAAATTTCCAAATGGCACCGTTACAGGCGAAATTTAATCTCAAAAGTTTTTTAGAGCATCATTCCAGACAGTTGTAATTAGTCTACTTTTTAGGTCATTTAGCCTGTACCCTTTACCAGGAAGACAAAGATGAAGACAAAAGTACAAAAAATGAATAAACAAATAACCAGCATTTTCTCCTTTTGTCTCAATATTGTCTATACTATAATATTTTCATGCAGAACGTGACACGCCACATTCCCTGTTTACCCATTACCAGACAGCAAAAATCAAAATTGTTGCAGACAAAAATTTCAAGTGAATGAAATTGAACATTTTTGGGGCTTTCTAGGTAAAAAAGAAGGCGGGAAATGAAGAAATTGCTGGTCACAAGCAATTTCTTCATTTTACATGAGGTCTTTTGAAGCTTCTACCTTGTGGGGCGTCCTAGGCATCACTATGTAGGAATGGGTTAAACCGACGTTTTCTCCTTTTCTCCCGAAGTTTATTCATGAATCACCATATTTTCGCAGGTTGCCCAATGCCTGACTATCACCTACCATTCCATGCTGAATGTGACACGACACATCCCTCGTTTATCCACGATTTTCTCTTTTTCTTTCAATATTTTCTGTACTTTATTATTTTTCGTAGGTTGCCCGATGCCTGACTATCACCTACCATTCCACGCTGAATGTGACACGCCACATCCCTCGTTTGAAGAGATGCAGGTGCTTGTGTCGAGAAATAAAGTGAGGCCAAAATTCCCGGAAGTCTGGAAAGACTATAATCCAGTAAGTTTCGTTGTTCATTAAATCCTATGTTTTGGGTACTCATTAGAATTGACCAAACGCCGACTGTCAATCAAAAACATCGATTAGCCAGTGGACGATCACAAAAATGTCATGCCCCAATTGTTCATCGTTGCACATGGTTTTGTATCGATTTATCGACTGGCAATCAAAACAATCGACATACCAATGGCAAAGAATTTTGTGCTATCAATAGACTAGGTTCAAACGTTATGTTTTGATATACCGTTGGTGTTGTTATTAAATCTCGTAACTATGGCTTAAATCAAGCCGTAGTTACGAGATTTTATTACAACAACTACGAAATACTATTTTGTTTGTCCGAATTTACGTCACGATTAACTGGATAAAAACGTTCCCTATTTACGACCACATGCCCATTGTTAGCCTTAAATTCTATGTTGGGCGGGGCGATCTGTCGATTGGCGTTTGGTCAATTGTCTCATCAAAGGGTTTGGATTTGAAACATCAAACTAAGAATGTCTTTAGACTGGAGTTTATCCCTCTGGAATCCATTAAGTCTTTATTAACCCTTTCCAAGGGCAGATTTGGCAGGGGTCCCCCTGGCATTAGCTGGAAATTAAATTTTGACCATACAAAGTAATTTTTTATACGCCCGAAGGGTGGTGTTATGTTATGGCCCCGGTCGTCCGTCCGTCCGTCCATCCGTCTGTCTGTCGGTCTGTCCGTCCGTTAGCAATTTCTTGTGTGTGCAACTCCTCCTACAGTTTTGATCAAACTTGCCACAATGAATCTCCATGGTGTCTAGTTGTGCACACTGCTTACGGAATTCAGATAACTGCTTTCGTTCTTGAATTATCTGCTCTTGAAATTTAGGAAAAATGCTCATTTTTTCAAAAATGCCCATTTTCTCGTGTGTGCAACTCCTACAGTTCCAACCAGAATTTAATCAAACTAGCCACAATGAATCTTTATGGGTTTCTGGTTGTGAAAATAAAATTTCATGTTTGAATTATCTGCCCTTGAATTAACAAAATGGCCAATTTTACTGACAAGCTGCTCTCGGGCGTATATGCGCCGCTCTGCAAAGCTCTTGTTTACACATTTTGAGTGATCATTTGGGCTTAAAAGTCATCATTTAGGCTCTAAAAGGGACAATTGTAGAAATATAAACACTGTTACTCCTTTACTTATCTTATTTCAGGCCATAAGGGCTCTAAAAGAGACGATAGAAGAATGCTGGGATCACAACGCGGAAGTTCGTCTAACGGCCATGTGTGTGGAGGAGAGAATCGTAGAAATGAAAACATTGTTGGAATGTGATAAAGTTTCTCCTTTACCAATACTATTTCAGGCCATAAGGGCTCTAAAAGAGACGATAGAAGAATGCTGGGATCTCGACGCTGAAGCTCGTCTAATGGCCATGTGTGTTGAAGAGAGAATCGTAGAAATATAAACATTGTTGGAATGTTATAAAGTTTCTCCTTTACCAATACTATTTCAGGCCATAAGGGCTCTAAAAGAGACAATAGAAGAATGCTGGGACCATGATGCAGAAGCTCGTCTAACCGCCATGTGTGTGGAGGAGCGAATCGTAGAAATAAAAACATTGTTGGAATGTGATAAAGTTTCTCCTTTACCATTGCTATTTCAGGCCATAAGGGCTCTAAAAGAGACAATAGAAGAATGCTGGGATCACGATGCGGAAGCTCGTCTAACTGCCATGTGTGTAGAGGAGAGAATCGTAGAAATAAAAACATTGTTGGAATGTGATAAAGTTTCTCCTTTACTTAACCCTTTCCCAAACGGAGAAATTTTAGGGTGGTCCACTTCAAAACCTGCCACAAAAGACAAAATGGATGTTATCTAAGATAGGTTTTGTGTAACATATGGCACAGAAAATATTGAGACAAAAGGAGAAACTGCTGGTTATCAGCAGTTTCTTCTTTTGTCTCAATGTTTTCCCAAGCCTTTTCTCTTAGGGACGTCAAAACCAGGTCTTGTTTGGGAAAGGGCTAAAAGGGACAATTGAAGCTCGATTAACTGCCATGTGTATGGAGGAGAGAATCGTAGAAATAAAAACATTGTTGGAATGTGATAAAGTTTCTCCTTTACCAATACTATTTCAGGCCATAAGGGCTCTAAAAGAGACGATTGAAGAATGCTGGGACCACGATGCAGAAGGTCGTCTAACTGCCATGTGTGTGGAGGAGAGAATCGTAGAAATAAAAACATTGTTGGAATGTGATAAAGTTTCTCCTTTACCAATCTTATTTCAGGCCATAAGGGCTCTAAAAGAGACGATAGAAGAATGCTGGGATCACGATACGGAAGCTCGTCTAACTGCCATGTGTGTAGAAGAGAGAATCGTAGAAATAAAAACATTGTTGGAATAAGATAAAGTTTCTCCTTTACCAATACTATTTCAGGCCATAAGGGCTCTAAAAGAGACGATTGAAGAATGCTGGGACCACGATGCAGAAGCTCGTCTAACTGCCATGTGTGTGGAAGAGAGAATCGTAGAAATAAAAACATTGTTGGAATGTGATAAAGTTTCTGCTTTACCAATACTATTTCAGGCCATAAGGGCTCTAAAAAGGACGATAGAAGAATGCTGGGATCACGACGCGGAAGCTCGTCTAACTGCCATGTGTGTGGAGGAGCGAATTGTAGAAATATAAACATTGTTGGAATGTGATAAAGTTTCTCCTTTACTTAACCCTTTCCCAAATGGAGAAATTTTAGGGTGGTCCACTTCAAAACCTGCCACAAAAGACAAAATGGATGTTATCTAAGAAAGGTTTTGTGTAACATATGGCTCAGAAAATATTGAGGCAAAAGGAGAAACTGCTGATCATCAGCAGTTTCTTCTTTTGTCTCAATGTTTTCCCAAGCCTTTTCTCTTAGGGACGTCAAAACCAGGTCTTGTTTGGGAAAGGGCTAAAAGGGACAATTGTAGAAATATAAACATTGTTGGAATGTTATAAAGTTTCTCCTTTACCAATACTATTTCAGGCCATAAGGGCTCTAAAAGAGACGATAGAAGAATGCTGGGATCACGATGCAGAAGCTCGTCTAACTGCCATGTGTGTAGAGGAGAGAATCGTAGAAATAAAAACACTGTTGGAATGTGATAAAGTTTCTCCTTTACCAATACTATTTCAGGCCATAAGGGCTTTAACCCTTTCCCAAACGACAAAATTCTAGGGTGATCCATTTCAAAAACTGCCACAAATGCAAAAAGGTTGTTATCTAAGATAGGTTTTGTGTAACATATGGCACAGAAAATATTGAGGCAAAAGGAGAAACTGCTGGTTATCAGCAGTTTCTTCTTTTGTCTCAATGTTTTCCCAAGCCTTTTCTCTTAGGGACGTCAAAACCAGGTCTTGTTTGGGAAAGGGCTAAAAGGGACAATTGTAGAAATATAAACATTGTTGGAATGTTATAAAGTTTCTCCTTTACCAATACTATTTCAGGCCATAAGGGCTCTAAAAGAGACGATAGAAGAATGCTGGGACCACGACGCTGAAGCTCGTCTAACTGCCATGTGCGTGGAGGAGAGAATCGTAGAAATAAAAACATTGTTGGAATGTGATAAAGTTTCTCCTTTACCAATACTATTTCAGGCCATAAGGGCTCTAAAAGAGACGATAGAAGAATGCTGGGATCACGACGCGGAAGCTCGTCTAACTGCCATGTGCGTGGAGGAGAGAATCGTAGAAATAAAAACATTGTTGGAATGTGATAAAGTTTCTCCTTTACCAATACTATTTCAGGCCATAAGGGCTCTAAAAGAGACGATAGAAGAATGCTGGGACCACGACGCGGAAGCTCGTCTAACTGCCATGTGTGTTGAAGAGAGAATAGTAGAAATAAAAACATTGTGGTCACACCATGATAATAGAAATAAAGGTAAACATGGTAAACATTTTCATTTTTGTTAGAAAAAGTGCATGATCGTTGGTGAAAACATTGTGAAAAAAGTCCATGTATTTTGGATACAAAAACCATAGGATTTTCTCTTTGCTAATTTGAATTTGGATTTAATTTTTATTTGAAAAAATATTTTAAGAATCTGCATTCAGACTCAAGACTACATGATCTTAATCTTGCTTAATCTGTTTCCAATTTTGAAATGTAGAAATCAGTTCAATGGTTCCTCATTTGTATACTACAACAATATTATAACAGGATAGGGTCATAGTTTCAATAATGTAGGTAAGTTTCTGTGAGATCTTGTTTTAATGTGATCAGAACTGACTTTAGAAGCAAAAATGATGAAGATTGAATAGTAGGGATATTTTCTGTTGTATCATAATCCTACGGCTACCATTCAGATTGCAAAATATTTCAAAGTAATTGAAAATGCACAAATGTTCAAAGATTTTCTTTCATTTGATATGTTGCAGGTGTCACACCAACTACTGCATTATTGTCCACAGTTTCCCATGGCAACAGAGTCGGTTACCATGGCAACGGTCAGACCCAATGGGGAGGCTTGAATTCAACCACAGAATCTTCGTCCCCCAACGTTGTCGCGGAGGGCAGCACGTCAGCTCTGATCATCAACGACATCAGAGAGAACGCGGTAAACAGAAGCGAATCAACATCCAGTCTTCCACCGACCTGGCGTAACGAACGCAGCGGAAGTTTTTCTACGTCCACCATGGAGACGACTGTTGCTCAGACGCCAAACGAGCCGCCGGCCAGTCATCCTAAAGCGCAGAATATCAATGCAATGACAAACCAACCTATCCCACCCCATCAGGGCCGTAACCCGATTGTTGAGAGAAATACACATAAACGGAGTGATGAGGAACTCGCAGTTGTTGGTAATGATTGTTTTCTTGTTTTTGGATATACACTTCCCCTCAATAAATATAACTTTCCTACGTAACATAATTTAGGTTTGTAAGATGATACAGATAACAAAATAGAGCAAACTGTGTATATTGGAGTATGGAAAGAATGGATAGAAAAGGAGAAAATGCTGATGATCAGCATTTTCTTCTTTTCTTTCCATGCTTTCTTAAGTATTCTTGATTTAAAATGTCAAAATAAGGGTTTGTTTAGGAAAGGGTTAATTAAGAAATGAAGATTAAACCAGACTATCCCAAACGTGGAGAGAAATATACACAAACAAAGTGATGAGGAGTTAGTAGTTGTTGGTAATGTTTGTTTCCTGTTATTTGGTCTAAACAGTTCCCTACAATAAATATAACTCATTCCCAAGCAGCAAAATTTTTAGTTTGACACATTTCTAAGTTGATGCAGACATGGCGTAAGCAGTCTAATGTGTCTCATTGTAGCGAAAACCAACATCATTTCATGCAGAATGTATATTTCATATTGTTTACATTTTCAGGTAATAATCTGTTTTATGGTAAAGATCGTCAGGAGGGTCAGGATGGTGTACAAAGTCCCGTCGGTAACTCTGATCTGTACGAGAGTATAACCGACAGTTTAGAGACATCACTCATGCAGAACGACGTGTTGAATCATCACCGATCACCGCCTATCTCCTATCTACAGAATCAAGTACACGCAAATACGGGCGGGAATTCTGAGTTACCACCGAAAAAACACAACAATCCAAATCAAACCAACGAAAATGTTGGAAGTAATTTAGTACAAAATAGACAGACACAAAGTAATGTTATTTCTAAATCAAAGAAAGCCAAAGAAATGGGGTTCTTTGGTCAGTTAGCAGTTTTAGGACGTTTAGCTTTTGGTGGGAAATTTGATCATAAGAAGGCGGTTACTGAGTCAGACCACATGGCCCAGACTGCAGTCGAGCGTGGACAATTTTACGACAGCGTTGGTCAACACAACCCGATATTTGAGCCGTCACAAAGCATGGAAACTGAAGTGAGGCTGACAAATACAGGAGCTGTTGTACGCCCTACTAACTTACACACGCACCAAGTCAAACCATCCAACTGTGATCTAGCATCGTCCAATATGGCCGCAGCTAACCTGGCACGCGACCGACGGTCAAGGTCTGACCCTAGTGAAGGTCAGGAGGAGACGAACACAGAAACTGCGGACGAGGATAACCTCGATAACCAAATACTGGAGGAGGAAACCCCAATGATTTCTCGACTTAGAGGTGCTCCGTATTCAAAAAGCACCTCCGATTTAAGTCCCCAAAAACATTGTAGAGCGGAGGATGATGCTAGGCTGATGAGGCCGAGCACGCTCTCGTTAAAGGGACATAATTATACTAAAGGAAAAGGTCAGTCGCGGGGCAGTTTGAGCTCATTATCGGCCTTTAAAGGTATGGGGAGTCAAAACTTTTTCAAGGCTGTCGAAGCGCGGAAAGGACCGTCTAACGGATACAAACTGCTTGGCAAGGCGTCGAATGTGTGCAATGATAATGAAGACGATTTTGGGAATGAAAAAATTAAACTGCGAGTGAAAACGCCAGTATTGGAAAATAGGGGAAGGTTGTCTTTGTACGATGATAGACTAATGTCAGATAACCCATCGAAATCGGATGATAATGTGAACTTACAGAAACCAAGCATGAGTTTACAACAGTTTAATAAAATCGATGAAACTCACGCTAATGTTTACACTGACTGTACTTGTTGATATGTTCATCAAAAATTGTATTTAGGATTTGATTTGAAAATGCCATAAGCTCATGATACATATGTTTTAATTATGGTTTTGAGCAAACCCTTATTGGTGTGCAATAGACTATTATTTGCACATTGTATATCAATTGCTTTTCAATAGTTTTCGTGCTATTTCATCAAAATTCAAATTTGTGTTTTTAATTATGTTCAAGATTTTATTATGTCCCAAAATTTTAAGGATAAGCTCTTTCAAGGAAATTAAATCAAACTTTTTCCCAAATTAAAAGGAGCGGTCAGCAATATGAATGTTACTTTCTCGATGTAACATAATTATTTTCTTGCCTGCAACTTCTTTGAATTTATGTCTGAAGTTTTGTTGTCTGATTTAAGTGTGATGCAGAAAATATTGAGGGAAAAAGATTTTGAAGGTGGCCAATTCACAAAATTAAAAAGTATGCCATTGTCATTGTGAGGCTTTTGATAAGAAAGATTGATCTATTTGCAAAATGCATTGTCTTTCACCAGAATTTAACCCTTTCCCAAACGGCAAAATTTTAGGGCGTGCCACTTGAAAACTGCCACAAAAGACTAAAAGGAAGTTAGTTAAGATAGAATTTGTGTAAAATATGACATAGAAAATATTGAGACAAAAGGAGAAACTGCTGGTTATCAGCAGTTTCTTCTTTTGTTTCAATGTTTTCCCACGCCTTTTTTATTAGGGACGTCAAAACCCGGTCTTGTTTGGGAAAGGGTTAAAAGTAGTATGATAATGAAATAATATGAAATTGCTCATGGTTAAAACCTTATGTGATTGTTCATAGACTTCTAGATCAGATAGAGTAAACTAGATAATTTAAATTGGTAACATTTGAAAATGTTGTAACTACAGATTGACTAACATGCAATTTCAACATTTTTAGGTCAACTGATCAAAGGTCAAGAGGGTTTTAGGGTACATCTTAAAAAATCTTCTCCTGATCTGGCTTTTAGATTAGATTCTTATTTGGTATTTAGAATCTTTCGGGCAAGGACTACAAAGTTTGTGCAAGAGAAAAAATCTCATGAAATAGCTGTGTTGGGGGGGGGGGGGGGGTGCTGGGAGGGGTTTGAATTATTAGTTAACTTTTTTATTTTCAACTTGGACAGATTTCAACCAAATTTGTAGCATGATTGGTATATACCTTATCTGTAGATACATGTTTTCTCTAGATCTACTCTTTGGATTTAGGTGACCGATAAGGCCCTCTTGGCCTCTTGTTGAATTCTACCAATGAAATAAGTGATATTTTGCATTTTCAAATATGTTGCTCTCTCTTTTCTAGAAGCCTATCTTTAAAAGTGATTTAGTTGTTTTAAACAACTGTGTAAGAAAAAAGGCATATGTACCGGGTACACGTATGCATGTGTAGTGCTTGAATAATTATGCCATTTGCAATGTGCACAAAATTCTATATGTGATTGTTAAAACAAAAAAAGGAATATTATACTGTGTACACTTATGCATGTGTAATGCTTGAATACGTCATTTCGATGTGTACAAAGATCTATATGTGATTATTTGATGCTTTAAAATCAAAGACTAAATTATGCTATAGCTTCTAAAAGTTTTAGGGCATATTTTGTTACAAATGTCTGCATGTCTGTCTGTCTGTCGTTTTGAAAACAAAATATCTTGAGACAGGATATGGGAAAAAGGCCTTTATAGCATTTGAGACTGCAATGGACCCAGGTCAGGCTGTTTATATGTATAATCTGAGCCAGGAACTGGAAAAAGGCTCCTGAAGGCTTTTGAGCCCAACATGGTTCCAGATCAGCCTGTGTATTCACACAGTCTGATCAAGAACCATGTTGTTATACGCCCGAAGGGTCGTATTATGTTATGGCCCTGCTCGTCTGTCCGTCCGTCTGTCCGTCCGTCCGTCTGTCCGTCCGTTAGCTATTTCTTGTGTGCGCAACTCCTCCTACAGTTTTCATCGGAATTCAATCAAACTTTCCACAATGAATCTCCATGGTGTCTAGTTGTGCATGCCGCTTACGGAATTCAATTAACTCTTCGTTCTTGAATTATCTGCCCTTGACTTAAAAAAATGCCCATTTTCTTGTGTGCGCAACTCCTCCTACTGTTTTGATCAGAATTTGATCAAACTTGCCACAATGAATCTCCATGGTGTTTAATTGTGCGCACCGCTTACGAAATTTAGATAACTGTTTTCGTTCTTGAATTATCTGGGCTTGAATTTAAGAAAAAATGCCCATTTTCTCAAAAATGAACATTTTCTCCTGTGTGCAACTCCTACAGTTTCAACCAGAATTTAATCAAACTAGCCACAATGAATCTCTATGGTGTCTTGTTGTGCAAACACAATTTTGATAACTTTTCATGTTTGAATTATCTGCCCTTGAATTGAAAAAAATAGCCAATTTTACTGACAAGCCCATCTCGGGCGTATATGCGCCGCTCTGCGAAGCTCTTGTTCTCCAATAGCTTCTTTCTGACCTGTGGCAAACGTAAGAGTTCAGCATAAATTCCAGTGAGACTGCACTTAGGCACAGGCTGATTTGGAAATATGGCTGTCTCAAATACTATAAAGGACATTTTTCCAGATCCTGGCTCATATGTATAATTTTCAGTAGCAACTGTTGTTAAGCAGCATGGATAAAATGCAGACTGCAGTCTGTACTGACTGATCTTTATCTATGTTAATCTTGCATGCAGTCTATTTTCCAAATCCAAGCATATTTGAATTAATAGGGCATTTTTGTTTCACAATTAAGGTCTTGATTTTAAAATTAACAGAATCTTATACATGTTATTGACTGAAATATGTACTTTTAACTCTTTCCGAAACAAGACTAGCTTTTAACAACTACACTGGATAAAGCTTTATGAAAACACCAAGAGAAAATAAGAAAATGATGATAAACAATGTTTCTCCTTTCTCTTAATACTTCCCTTGCTATATAACCTACTATATCTGTATTTTCATTAAATCTTTTTGTTGTCTGCAACTGCTTTCATACTGAATCATTTAGAAATTCAACTTTAGCGGAAAGGTTTGGCTTAATGAAAAATGACTTGCTGATTTTCAGCATTTTCTTCTTTTATCTTAATCTTTTCCTAAGCCTTTCTATTAGGAACTTTGAAACTATGTCTTGTTTGGGAAAGGGTTAAAAGACAGTGTGTATATTTTGCATGTATTTTAGTTAGTTGATAAATGAATATATTTATGTGATGTTTTTGTTATTATATAGTATGATTTGCAAAGCAAACGTTTTATCTAGTTGTGTATTTCTTGTTAGTTGTCCGGTCTAAAGGCTATTAATGTGCTATTGTTTTGTCTAGTCTTAATCCTTTTCCCAACAAAAAGTGTAAAAATACAATATAGTATAGAAAACATTGAGGCAAAAGGAGAAAATACTGATCATCAGTATTTTCTCCTTTTGCCTCAATGTTTTCCAAAACATTTTCTGTTATGGACATCAAAACCAGGTCTTGTTTGGGAAAGGATTAACCCTTTCCCAAACAATAAATGTGTATTATATGCCTATTTGAAAGGAGTTGCATACAACAAAATAATTGATTTCAAAAATACAAAATTTATAAGTTATAGCACAGAAAACATTAAGGGAAAGGGAAAACTATATGATTTTTCAGTGATTTCTTCTTTTCTCTCTATGTTTTCCCTAACTAATTTTCTAGGCATGTCAAAATCAGGTATTGTTTGGGAAAGGGTTCAGGCTGTAAATGTGCTACTGTTCCTTTTGTTTTGATTGTTTTGAATTTTAACCAGTTGCTAGATGATATTTTGTTCTACCTTTTTTAAAAGATATACAAAACTTATTTGGATAAATGAATTTTTTAAGAGAATGTTTTAAACAGAGTCACTGCCAATTAAGATGAATTAGTGTGTACACTATAAGCACAGAAATGTTGACGGAAATGAAGAAAATGCTGATTATTAGGATTTCTTTCTTTTGCCACATTTCCTTGTTAAATTTCTGTTTGGCTCATTGAAACTGCGGCTTGATTGGGAAACAGCATCTTCGCTAGCCAAGGTTGATCCCAGCTATGTTTGTTTTCACCCTTGGCAGATTTAGTCCGATTTTCTTTAAATTGTGAAGCGCCGCCTAGCGGCTGTCCTGCTGGTTGTTTACGTTATTTCGTCCACTATTGATGACATCATTAACATGCGTTGTCTTTCGCGTCATATGTCATGCGGATTAGGTAAAAGTTAGCTGCTTCTTTGGTGGAATTGTCGAAAGTATAATAATTCGTCTATTAAAGATAGGGAATTCCTGACCAAGAAAATCGGACTAAATACACAAAGGGTGAATACAGAAACGACATTACATCGTAGATGTCACCATTGGCTTGGGAAGATGGGGAAACAGTAAACCTGAATTTCACAAACTTATTTATACCATTCTAATTTTTACATTCAACATAATTATAACTTTGTCCATGGTTCTTAATCTTGAACTTTTGTTATATTTTTGTCAATTCAAAAGTTTTATTGTGCTGCATTGTCATAGAGGTAAAATTTAACAAATATAGAGAGAATTGTTGTCATATTTTAGGCAATAATGTGATACTGTTTGAAGACACAAAAGAAAATTAAAAAAAGGTTCGAAACTGTTTTGGTAAATGGAGAAAATTATTGTTATCGGCAATTTCTCATTTTGCCTCTATGTTTGCCAAATGTATTTCTATTAACAAAATTAGGGCTTGTTGGGAAAAAGTGATTTTGTCTTCAGCTCCTTTGAGTCTTAAAGCTTTTCCAAATAGCAAAAATTAAGACTGTTTCAATGTGAAAGTTGATGCAGTTTACAAAATCAATGACATACAAGATGCTGGAAATATGTTAGTCATAGTATGGAAAGTATTGAAAGAAAAGGAGAAAATGCTGTATATCAGCATTTTCTTCTTTTCTCTCAATGCTTTCTTGGTATTTTTGATCAGGTATGTCAAAACCAGATCTTGTTTTGGAAAAATGTTAAGGTATGATGTTTTGAATGTGTGTTTTGTTTGTCCACTTTTAAAGTGCTTTTTACCATTTTACTTGCAAAAAATGCTTTTTTTCTGTTTGACTTGCAAAGTGCTTGCTTTGTATATTTTATCTGCACTTTTACTCTTTTTCTCTTCTATTTGATTATATTTGATTAACCCTTTAACAAAAAATATTGGATTTTAGGGAACGTTGTTACTATCGTTCTGATAAAAGACATTTTAAACAGTATGAGAAAGGGAAAAATGAAGGCAATCTTCATTTTTTCCCTATACCCTCAATGGAATATTTTAACCTTTTCCAAACAGCCAAAAGATTAGATATATTTGAAATGGGTGTTAATGTAGATAAAATTAATTTGAAATATAGCAAAAAAAATATTGAGACAAAAGGAGAAAATGCTGATTATCAGCATTTTCTTCTTTTGTCTCAATGTTTCGAAAACTTTTTCTATTAGGGACGTCAAAAACTGATCTTGTTTGGGAAAAGGGTTAACTTCTTAAAAAGTGGACCTTCTGAAATTTTGCCATTCTATATCGCTCCTTTTAAACAGAAACCTCGTAACTGCAGCTTAAAATAAGCTACAGTTACGAGGTTTTCGTTGAAAAGTGACTATATACTATAAAGGGTTTAGAGATGATGCAAGTCATGTAATTATTTGATGGCAATAAAATTGCTGCTTCAGTCATACTTTGACTTCTTGTCTTCATTTATTATACCATTTCCAAATGGCCAAATTTCATAGTGGTTCAAATTGAAAGAGGTTGCAGACAACAATTTCAAATGAATAAATGCTACCATTTTTTGGTATTTTTGTAAAGAAAACATTGTAGGAAATGAAGAAATTGCTTGTCACAAGCAATTTCTTCATTTTCTACATTGTTTTCAAAAGCTTTTTTCTCGAGGAGAGTCAAAAAGAGTCCTTGTGTGGTAATGGCTGTGTGGTAATGGGTTAAGCACCATAAGGGTTGTATTTTATTATGGCCCAGGTAGTCCATCCATCTGTTAGTAAGACTTTCTGTTCGCCTACCAGCAATTTCTTTTATGGGCAACTCGTACAGTTTCAATCAGAAAAGCCGCAGCCATAGCCCAGTTGGTAGCACATCAGATACTCATGTTTTCCCCTGGTTTGATCCACGAGCGTGGCAAATATCGTCTCTCACCAACGGTTTGATAATCGTAAACTTATGTGGGCGAGCTGTTGAAGGCTCAGCGAGGATGTTGTAATAATAGTAGTGAGAGAAATACAGGAATATATGGTTAGGTGCTCCAGCCACCTCGATATGAAGATAGCAGTTGAAAAGCGTTGAATCCCAATCAATTGATCTGTATGTCTGTCTGTCCATTATTTCTTTCCTAGGCAGCTCCTATACTACAGTTTCAATCAGAATATCAAACTTGGATGGGATGAGGTAGTAGTGCTGCTGCAAGATATTCCAAATACGTATATATCGTCTGTTTAATCAATTTATCATAGTCATTGATATGATAAAATTGCGTATTTGTAAAAAAAAGAGATGCATTAGGATAAAAAGTAGAAAAGTTATGACGAAACTCTACGAAATTATAGCTCAGCCCTCGTGAATTTGTTAAGTTGCACAAGCTGCCGTAATAAAACTAAACACAATTTGTTGTACGTTGCTTAAACCCCAATAAATCAATTAAAGGTTTATTAACACAATGACTCTGACTCCCTACAAGAAAACGGCTTTGGAAAACTCACAAGCAATTTCTTTTCCATTTCCCACAAGATTTTCTACCTACAGAGTCTAAACAATGTGAAATTACATTCTCTTGACATCTGTAGCACCTTTGAATTTTGACCAGTCTTAAATCGTGTCGTTTGGTAATTTGTTATTTAATCTTTTCAACTTTCAGTTGATCCGAATTTGTCAGAATTAAGGGACGAAACTCTCGCAAGCTTATTGAATGAGAAATATTTTGTAATCTCCCTTACACTCTTTCACCTTCGTGAAAAATTAGGTTGAATATTCAAACTGCACTATGGCCATATCGTTGCGACTGCAGCACCTAACCATTTATTCCTAGTATTAATCTCATTGTTGTCACTAGAAAATCTCATTATTGTCAGTAGAAAATCCTTTCAGAAACTCCAGCTGCTCATTCCATATAGCCACCCATAGATGGGAGACAAATTTCGAACGGGATGTGTCGTGTTCAGGAAAGTAAAGTTACTGTATGTCGCTGCTTTTCAACGAAGACCTCGTAACTACAGCTTGTTTTAAAGTGACATTTCAAAATTATTTTTACATACATTTTACTTTTATTCTATCTGAAAGAGCATGTTTTCTTATGAAAATTCTTAAAATTTCAAGCCAAAATATTGAATTGTTTACGAGAAATTTATATTTTTGTGCTAAAATTAAACAAATTGTTGTGGACAACAGTTCAGATTTATATAGAATTTGTCATTTCTGTCTCAACTTTTAAGGCGTATTTCTCGCTTATAAATAACAACTTCAAAAAACTGATAGCATTTCTACGCATTAGAATAAACAATCTTTGCATCAAAACATACTTTTGAAAAATGAAACAAAAGTGAAATGACACTTTAAGCTGCAATTACGAGGTTTTAGTTGGAAAGCGACAATGTAGAAAATATCGTCGGTGTAAATGCAAAAACTCGTATGTCGATTTTTGCGATTTTCAAAATAAAACCTTGCGAGCTTAGGTCAATTCTTGTTGGTTTTGAGATATTTTACTAATCAGTATTAATGGCACATTATTTGTGAACAATATGTCTAAATTTCCAGTAAAACCTTTCAATTTGGGAAAAGTTATTACACTTTTGTCCTTCCCCTTTAAAATCTTCCAAAATTGAAATACGATGTTTTCCATTTACATCGACGATATGCCTATATAGATCTATACAGTGGACTCTCGATGCGTCGTTGTCTGAGAGCCGTCAAAATACCTCGATAATCCACATTTCAAGAGTTTGACTCATCCGATTTTGCCCAGTAACGATTAAGACATGATATTAGACCATTTTTGTTATTCATCAAGTACTTTTATAATTGTAATATAGGAGGAAAAGAAAAGAAATAGCTCGAAACGGGCAACCTCTATCATTTTCCTGCTTTGTTTCAATGGTTAAACTTATTTCGATATTGTTTCTTTTGAAAGTCATAATATCAATTGAGAAGGACAGGACCTAAAAAAACCCCACCCCAACTTAAGTACGTTCTCAAGCTCAAATCTGAGCACCGTGCTCAAATCGCACGAAATCCACATGAACTTCAATCGAATACCCTTCAACGTTGGAGAGCATCCCTTTGAAGTTGAGCATGTTCTCATGAGAATATACTGAATTTTTTACGAGAAACCGGGGCAAGATTTTCACTTCGACGTATGCTGAAATTCAACTTATCCGATGTCGAGATAACGAGTCACGGTAAACTGCATCACAGATTGGCGAGTAATTGAGAAAACGGCGGCCCTCAGAACTTACTAATTTCCTCTCAGTGCTTTTCAAACCTTTCATATTCGTTTCCCATAGAAAACCTGGCGATGACGTCTCCAACAGATAGGGCCGAGCAAAGCAGTGAAACAAAAGAAGAAAATGGCGATTTTCTCCTTTTGCCTCAATCATTTTCTGTACTACATCTTTATCAACAGCCATCTTGTCGTCTGCAGCAGAGACCGGATTTAATACGGTGTATAATCACGTGACTCAGAATTTCCGATAATGTTCAATATCTTTTTTTAATGTTTGACAAATTTGAATTCGATTTAAAGCAGAGAAGGTGAAAAAATGCCAGGATTAAGCTGGACGTGTTGGATTTTTTGAGAAATCAACTGATAAAAAAGTTATTGAAGATAAACCAAAATTTTGGTTTATCTTCAATAACTTTTTTATCAGTTGATTTTTTTTCAAAATTAACCACGTCCATCTAATGCGTGACGTCTGTCTACATTCTCTGCTTCAAACCGAATTCAAATCGGTCCAGTTTTTACAAAATTATTGAAGATTTTCTGAAAATATTGTATCACGTGATTATCCATCGTGTTTAAATGGTCTAAAATAGTGCCGCTTGGGGTTGTTCGTGAAAGGATTAGAAATGGTAAAATAAAACTAGAAGTCAAGTTTCGAAAGGCATATCTTCATTCAACATGGTATAACATTTAAAATGACAAAGTTAAAACAATTGATATATGGGTTATGAACTGATGGCTGTAGATTATCTCTTAAAATTTTTAAAAAATACGATTGAAAAATCGACATTTTTTCAATGGTGAATGGTAAAAATAAGAAAGACGATAAAATGATATAAAAATATACAAAACATGACGGGAAAAATACCAAAGTATGATTTCACGAAAAAACGTTTCAACAGGTTAACTCCAAAATATCGTATGTAAACCCGTCCAGGAAACCAACATAGCCACAGCAATGATATAAAACATAATGTCTATGATGACGTTATTAGCACTACAAAATTAATGATGAAAATATGCAGAAAGATATTTTAAGAAAAGAAAATGGCACATTCTAGGCGACTTTGATAGCACACGTGTAAACAAATAATCATAAACAATAGATTAACCCTTTCCCCTAAACAGCCTCTGGGTTGACATCTTTGCTAACGAAGGCTCTGGAAATATTAAAAAAAGGAGAAAATGTTGATATCAAACATTTTTCCCTTTTATTTCTCATTTTTTGTATGCTATATACATGTATACGGGCCATATATATAGACGTAACGTCAAAAGTTGCGGACCAAGCCAAAATTGGCTATGCACTTCTGTTTAAAACCGCATATTTGTTATTTTTATTTGAGAAACACACATGTATTTGGTATCATATTAAAGATATTGAATTGTAATTTATTAATATATGTCGAATTTCAACATTGTTTGAATACAGACAATTTGATAAACAAAATAAATAAACTCTGACGCAGAAAATGACGTCGTCACGTGTAACAGAAATTACCAAACAAACTCGCGAGAATCCCAATAGAATAAAAAGTAAGACTTTTTAAAGCGCACAAACTTTGGCAAATTACGTCAGTGATGTCACAGAAGATATAGCGTAAATTTTAAGGTAGTTGGATGGTGTAAACAAACTATGGGGGAATGGAAAGAAAGAGATAAGTAGCGTCACGCTGTTAAAAAAACGTCATTTTTTCGGTATGTCTAATTTTTAAATCTAATTTATTTTTCCAATAGCGACTAGAAATCAATATAAAAAATTTTGGGACATACATCTGAGCTCTAGTTTTTGTAGTTAATTTTTTGTTTTGATTGGAGTTGAAGAAAATCATTATTTTATTGTGTTTGTAGCGTCTTAAAAATGTCACATTTTCACTAAAACGGTCCCAAATGCAAGGGTGATTTTTTCATACATAGCTTTTTTTCTAAGAAAATCAAATTATTTTGAATTTGAATTGATTTTCGACATACATCTCGGATAAAATTTGAAAAAAATAAATGCATTTGTCAATATCTCTTCAACTAGCGAAGATATAGAGTGTGATGTAGCGTCTTAAAAATGTCACAAAAACGCGTTTTTGACGATTTGACGTCATGTTGATTTTTTCGGTATGTCTATTCTTTAAATCTAATTTATTTTTCCAATAGCGATTAGAAATCAATTTAAAAAATTCTGGGACATACATCTGAGCTCTAGTTTTTGTAGTTATTTTTTTGTTTTGATTGGAGTTGAAGAAAATCATTATTTTATTGTGTTTGTAGCGTCTTAAAAATGTCACATTTTCACTAAAACGGTCCCAAATGCAAGGGCGATTTTTTCATATATAGCTTTTTTTCTAAGAAAATCAAAATATTTTGAATTTGAATTGATTTTCGACATACATCTCGGATAAAATTTGAAAAAATAAATGCATTTGTCAATATCTCTTCAACTAGCGAAGATATAGAGTGTGATGTAGCGTCTTAAAAATGTCACAAAAACGCGTTTTAGACGATTTGACGTCATGTTGATTTGTGAAGAACTATTCATGGCGTTTTACGATCATGTATCGATGCTCTAGATCCACTTGTTTTATCGTTGTTTGTTTGACTATCTTGCTATTTGTGGTCTACACAACTTAAGGTTAAAATTTGAGACCCGTAACAGAAAAAAGAAAGAAAAGCATTGACCAAGGCATAAGAAAACGTTGAGATAATAGAAGACATTTTTTTAAGTAAAGCATTTCATTGATTTCATCTAATATGTTGCAGCATTTAGTGTCGGAGTTTCATTTTTCCTACATATAATGCATTTGTTGTAGACCCCATTTAAAAGAATATTCTATCTTTTGTCTGCTAACGAGTAAACTTGAAGACGATTATTTAGTAAGTATTTTCACATTATTTTTATTTTTATTTGTTTATTTATTTTTACTTATTTAATTTTTTTTACATTTGCGCAAGTAGAAATATCTTAATAACAAAAATATGCATACTTGACAAGTTATATTTAGCGTATGAAACGGCTCCATTTCTCCTACAGGTGTAAAATATTCACTTTCAATATTCATTAGAGCTTGATTTTTAAATACTTACGAAATAATTCTGTTGTTTATTTATTGATAGTTGAGATTATTAATTTTGTACGGTGCTATTTTCATTTATGCATGTATTGGTATTATCGTGAAAATGTTTTCTTTTGGCCAACATTGAAAATTTGTCATTTCTCATGTTTTGGGGAAAGTTATAACTTTCTTTACACCTTCGCGTAACGGTAACGTCGGAAAACGGTCGATATGCGTGTTACAACGTTAGTCCGCAACTTTTGACGTTACGTCATAGCATACAAAAAATGAGAAATAAAAGGGAAAAATGCACATTCTACATTAAAACTGTTTATTTTGTCGTTTGAATTTTGGGGGCTAGAATCGCTGTTTAGGAAAGGATTACCAACATTTTCTCGTTTTCTTTCAGTGTTGTTCATGCTATGACACCAGTTTTCCCAACAAACCTTATCGACAACTTAATTGTCTTCGAGGTTGCACAAATCCAAGTTGTTGCCTAAAGTTGGGAAAGGGTTAATGGGAAGGTTAGAGAAAACAATACATGTACTAGTCCGAATGTCTATAATCAAATTGACAGACAGATTGATGTTGTATTAACTTAGCTTTAACAATTAAATACACCGTACTTCCCTGGAATTCAATAACATTATTTATGTTTCTAGAAAGTAAAACGAAAACGAGGACCAAAAGCTACTTGCAAGCCAATTTTCAAAACATCCTCGGAGACCCATGTAGCTCACTCTGTTTCGTCCCATGGGAAAGTAGCTAGTAAAGCTCTGAATAAATGGACGAAAATCGATACGAAACGTCATAGAGGACGCTCAAATCAGAAAAGCGCTCGTGTAAGTTCCAGTTTTATAGGTTAAATCTTTCTTCATTTAATGCTGAGGGTGAAATAAAAGCATTCGGTCAGCTATAATACAACGGAAATTCAATATATCGTTTCGTGGCTTAACGTGCAAGACCTTGGTCTCCGCGTAGGTCAAAACAAAACAAGTCTTTTTTACCGAATGTATTCCACCAAGTAAAAGTTCTGTCCCTGACGAGGCAGTCATAATTATATCATTTTTTCCATCATTTGTCTAGATGAAACACACTCGAAGGACAGCGAAAAATCGTCGACGGTAGACCAAACACTCCTAACCCCAGCTTTCTCAAGCTGCAGTTACGAAGCTTTGACCTATCACCGAAGAAATATATCTTTAGTGGGGAGTCAAAACCTCGTAACTACAGCTTGACAAAGCTGGAGTTACGAGGTTTTGATCCCCCACTGGCGATATATCAATAGAATGATTTTTCTTATATAGTCACACCTTCACTAGCCTAAATCCACCACACTATATTATGCTAATACCTCGTTATTATTTGCCCTCGATGGCAGCGTCCAGTTCTTGAATAAACAAATGATTCACGGCACTATTTTTACGGTGCGGCGGTTCGACGTCGACGTATATTTCACTCAGTCGATCAATCGTCGACACGTCAGTGTTACGTTCACTATCACAATTTTCGCGGGAATTTTCACGCGAATTGTCATCAGTTTTCGTTTTATTTTCAATTTTCGGACTGTTCTCTTCTCGTATCTGGTCGAATTTTCGTGACGTCATAAAGTCATGTGACCCGTTTCTAGGTAACGTGGGCGTGACTGGGCGATCGTGTCCGAGTTCCGTAAATACCGGATTGGATTTTGATCCGTCGTATCCGTAATTCATGTACCAGTTCTGCGGAGTCTTCAGCTGCGAATCTTTGTTCTGCAAAAATGATAAATAAAACACATTACCAGGTGACAAAAATTTGAAGGTGGACCAATAAAAAACTGCTGCAGACGACAAAATATACTTTAAAGGGACATTTCATTCCAATTTCATTTTTTTAAAGTATGTCTTGATGCCAAGATTGGTTAATCTAATGAGTGTAAATACTATTAGTTTTTTTGAAGTTGTTGCCAATAAGCGAGAAACACGCTTTTAAAGTTGAGACATAATCGATAAATTGCATATAAATCCGAACTGTTGTCCACAACAATTTGTTCAATTTTAACACAAAAATATAAATTTCTCGTTAACGGCGCAATATTTTGGTTTAAAATTTTCAGAATTTTCATAAGGAAATATGCTCTTTCAGATAAAAATAAAAGTAAAATTTATGACAAAAAATTCTGAAATGTCACTTTAAGTTATTTAACAACACGTTAGGGCAGAAGGAGAAAATAATGGCTATGTTTTGCCTGAATGTTTTCTCAAGCACATTCTTTGAATGACGTCAAAATACAGTATGGTTTGGGTTAAATGTGAAATGACAACCCTTTCCTTAATGACAGAATTTTAGATTGGTCCAAATTCAAAGGCCAACTAGAACAAAATGATAATGATACATAAGGAGAACATGCTGCTTATCAGCACGAATTCTTTTGTCTTAAAGATTTTCAACGCTTTTTATATTATCAGAGGCGTCAAAATCAGGTCTTGTATGTGAAAGGGTAAAATTAAAGAATCTTTATCATGTATGAATGACGTATGTTAGGAATTTAATGGGCAATATAATGCAATGTTGTACACATTATTTGTATATAAAACACCCTCTCATCAACTGAATTCTTTTCCTTGACAAGCTCTGGTTTGGCGTCCCTACCAGAAAACGCTTGGGAAAACATTGAGACAAAAGCAGAAAATGCTAGTAACCAGCATTTTCTTCTTCTGTCTCAGTATTTTATATGCCAAATTGTTTAAAAAATCACAACTTTATTCACGAAAATCATTTAGCCGACAGCAACGTTCAATTTAGAACAGTCTAATTGTTCTCGTTTTTAGGAAAGGATTAACCCATAATTACCAGACAGCTAAATTTTGGACTGTTCCATTTTGAAAGCTGTTACATGCTACAAAATGGGTGTTGATTGAGATAAGATTAATGTACAAAATTGCTATGAAAATATTGAGGCAAAAGGAGAAAATGCTGATTATCAGCATTTTCTTCTTTTGCCATAATGTTTTCCCAATCCTTTTCTATTAGGGATGTCAAAAGCAGGTTTTGTTTTGGAAAGGGTGAAAGAAGCACGCAAAAGCATGTTAAATGCGCCGACTGCACATTCTTGCAGGCGACAAAATGTGGTCATGGTGATTGATCTTTATCCTTGTGTGACTGATCCCGTTCCCAGACGATGATTCCAAATTCAAATGTGATAGAGAAAACAAGGATGTCTTTTAACTCCTTTCGACTTATTACTGATTTTGACAAATAAAGCTTTTCGTCGGTGTAAATGCAAAACCTCGTATGTCGATTCTTGCGATTTTCAAAGTACAAACGTGTGTGCCCAGTTACGGACAATTCTTGCAGGTTTTGAGATATTTTACTGATTAGTATTGATGACAAATCATTTGTGAACAATATGTCCAAATTTCAAGTAAAACATTTCAGTTTGGGGAAAGTTATTACACTTTTTTCCCTCCCCTTTGAAACTTTCCAAAAACGAGATACGAGGTTTTGCATTTACAACGACGTTTTACAAACATCAAACTAAAGTAAGAATTGAAAAATGTTCTTTGTCAGCATGTTTTTCCTTCCGGTCAACATTTTCTTCATTTCAAAATAAATGTTTCATACTTTAGCCCTTTCCCAAACGTCAAAATTTTAGGGTGATCGACTTAAAAAACTGCCACAAATTATAAAATTGATGTTATAAAAGATAGGATTTGTGTAATATATGGCACAGAAAATATTGAGACAAAAGGAGAAACTGCTGCTTATCAGCAGTTTCTTCTTTTGTTTCAATGTTTTCCCAAGCTTTTTTCAACTTGGGACGTCAGAACCAGGTCTTGTTTGGGAAAGGGTTAATTCATTTTCCTCGTCGGCATCACTTTCAATTTTGACCAGCCACAATATTGTTTACAAAGGCTAAATACGAGACACCTGCTTATTATCGAGGCATCGATAAAACTTAACCCATTACCAAACGACAAAATTTTAGACTGATCCAAATTGAAAGGTGTTACAGACGACAATTTCAAGTTGAAGAAATTTTAAAAATCTTTCAATATTGGGTTAGAAAACATTGTGGAAAATGAAGAAATTGCTTGTCACAAGCAATTTCTTCATTTTCCACAATGTTTTCCAAAGCCTTTTTCGTTAGGGGAGTCAAAAGGAGTTAATGTGTGGGAATGGGTTAAGGAAAAAGGAGAAAAGTTGCTTGATAGCACGTACTTCTTATCTTTCATCGTTTTGTAACAGTTTCTATGTAACGGTGTCAGATTCCTCAAGACGGTGTATCATTTTGAAATATAACTCCAAACATCCCTCTGTCTCATGTTCAAATACTGACGTAGTACTAAAGCTCTTCTTTTTACAGTAAAATAATGACTGATTTCGTAACTAAAAGAAGACATCCTTTATGTAATAGGCTTCACCCCTTCCTAAGCCACCCCTGGTCTTGACAGCCCTACTAAGAATGGCTTGAGAAACATCGATGCAAAAGAATTATTATTAAAGATATTGCATAGTCTATTCTTTTTAGTTCTGGAAAGGGTTTAAGGTATGCCTGTACCCATGATAAATGACCCGGTAATATTTTTTTATTTAAAAAGGTCGCAATAAAAAAGCAGTTATCCAAAATATAGAGCATGATCGACTCATGTTTCTTTGTTTGTACGTGATATGTAATATCGACCGAGGACAACATAACGTCGCTTTTCAACGAAAACCTCGTAACTGCAGCCTGTTTTAGGCTGCAGTTACGAGGTTTTCGTTGAAAAGCAGCGATTTTGTCACCTGCAACGTCATTCGTTTTGATTTGGTCTAAAGTGGTGGTCCAAATTGATAGCTGTTGCATACGACAAAATGTGTGCAGATAAAGGTAAAAAAAACTAGTGCATTTGTAAAAATATAGCTCAGAAAATATTCTGTCATAAACTGAAAACCCTGGTTATCTCCTTCTATCTGAATTTTTCCCCAAATCAATCTTTTGTATAGCTCACGATAAATGGCCTGGCAGAGAATCCCTAGCATATAGCTAGGGATTCTCTACCAGGTCATTTATCATTAGCTACATAGGTCTCAACACTAGACTTTGATTGGGAAATGGGGATAGTTTATGATAAATGACCTGGCAGAGCATCCCTAGCTGAGAGCTAGAGATGATCTGTCAAGTCATTTTAGTGAGCTATAAACGGACAAAACTGTCATGGTTTCAGCGACTGATTATTTAATAGGGTCAGAGATCACTGATCAGACCATATATATAGAGTCCGCACATTTTTTTCAACGTGAGAATAGTACAATGTAATTTGTATTTTTTATATAATTTAACAGAAAT
Organism: Fragum sueziense; assembly: GCA_963680895.1. NCBI lineage: Eukaryota > Metazoa > Mollusca > Bivalvia > Cardiida > Cardiidae > Fragum > Fragum sueziense. The sequence continues at coordinate 8,423,835 of OY804600.1, read as the reverse complement.
AGAAATGTAGATCTAATTAGATTAACTAAACGCTTCTTTGGTAAGCCACCATTTTATCCATTCCCCAAATATTGACGCTTCATAAAGTTTTGGAAAACATTGAATGTGACAAGCGATCTCTTCTTTTCCCCATGATAACAAGAAATAATGATAATAAAAATATCAAAAACATAAAATAAATGAACAATGAAAAAATGACATAATCATTCCATTCACAACTAATAATAAATTGTCGTCTGCAACATCTTTTCATAGGGACAAGTCAAAATGTTGTTCTTCGATTATGGGTAAAACCTTTTATCGGACAAACAAATCATGGTTTTAGCGGCTGATTTGTCAAAGAGGACAGATTTTGCTGATCAGGTTGCACGTTATTCTAAACGTGAAGTTTATATAAAAACTTTCATCAATCCATCTACAAGTTATTTGATTTTTTGAAAGATTCTTCGACCAACCTTATCAAACTCACCCCCTCCCTCCCAACTCGACACCCCAAAGTATTTTGATACTTTTATTCATATTTCCCTGAAAATAGTAAATAACTGTCAAAGCGCCATGAAATTCAACGAATATCTTACGATAACTGTTTCCATCTGCAAAAGCGCTAAGTCTGTATTTTGTCTAAAATATTGTCCTCTGCTGAAATAGTTTACGCTTTTTCAAAACAACACCTAGTTGGGCATCTTCAGTAGAGAATGTATTCGAAAGCATCTGGGTAAGAGAAGAAAATGGTGATATCAAACATTTGCATCTCTTTCATTTATGCTTTCCATGCTATGGCTTTAAGAGAAAAAAATCAAATGAATTTCCGTGACATCAACGTTGTCAGTAGCACTTTTGAATTATGGACCACCCAAAGTCGTTTAGGAAAGGGTTCGTGTTCCGGGTTGTAAAAGTAGGTTTAATTAAAGTATCTTATTGGTGTTTGTACGAATAAACTTATGTAAAAACTGGATTGATTACTTTTTTGCCTTACTTTTTTCGGATGACTATTTGGCCCGTAAAGCTCTAGGAGAAACAGGCTTAATCCATGTATATATCACTTTGTACAGATGTACAGAAGCAAATTATCTATAATTTAACCGTTTTTTCTGAATAAAAGCTGGTTTTGACTTTTCTAATATAGAACAAAGACTGTGGGAAAGCATAGCAAGAAAATGCTGATAAACCCTTTCCCAAAATTAAAAAAAAAATACTTTTTCAATTTGAAAGCTGCTAGATCTATATAGGTGAAAGTTGGAGTTGAAAATGATACATATAAAGCGGAATATATCACAGAAACTTTTGAGACAAAATGAGAAAATGCTGGTTATCAGCATTGTCTTCTATTGACTCAATATTCCCCCATTGTTTTTGATAAAGGACATGAAAGCTATGTATCTTTGGAAAACGGGTCATATAAAAAATTTTGATACCGTTACTTTGTTCTAGCGACCTTCGAGGAAGGAGAACCCATCAGGGAAGTACGTGTTCGCTTTTACGTAACGTAAATGACACGGTCGGAAATATGATTAATCTTTGTTTTTTTACGAGTCCTCGTTTTATACCCGTATCAATTGATCGTCAAGGTTACGCGTACGACATAAAAATGCGTATCAGTTTACATATTATGTCTTAACTTTGCGAACTAGTTTGTGCTACATCATCGCGAAAGGTCTATGGGTCATTGTCTGAGCTAAAGACAATTTTCTCCTACTTTTTTCTTTCTTTCAACATATTAGGCCTACTAGCTTACCGTAGCCGTTACTAGAAACGAAAAATGAAACAATTTGGGGTAGGTAAACATAGTAAGACTAAAGGAACTTGGTGCGAATTTTATATCGTCCTAACTCTCCAAAGCCGAGGTCTATTATTTAAAGGGACATTTCATTCCAATTTCATTATTTTAAAGTATGTCTTGATGCCAAGATTGGTTATTCTAATGAGTATAAATACTATTAGTTTTTTTTAAGTTGTTGCCAATAAGCGAGAAACACGCATTTAAAGTTGAGACATAATCGATAAATTGCATATGAATCCGAACTGTTGTCCACAACAATTTGTTCAATTTCAACACAAAAATATAAATTTCTCGTAAACGGCGCAATATTTTGGCTCGAAATTTTCAGAATTTTCATAAGGAAATATGCTCTTTCAGATAAAAATAAAAGTAAAATTTATGACAAAAAATTCTGAAATGACACTTTAACCATCAAATATGACCTCTGCCGTTTTTGATACACCAACAGCCTATTTGGTCGTCATAATCTAATTATAGCACATCATTTGAATTATCGAATCAAAATCATTCAGTGATCATTACGTATACATTACGTCGCTTCTATTTTTGGCTGAAGCCGGTAACATTTGAATTATCGAATCAAAACCATTCAGTTTTATCTTGTTTGATTACGTATACATTACGTCGCTTCTATTTTTTGGCTGAAGCCGGTAATTTGAAGCGTCAGCCGATGAAAGTTTGTATCAGATTTTTCAATTGTTTTGTTGTGTGTAGCCAACGATTGGATACCGAAATCCCGCCAAGGCCCCGAGATTAGACGTGAATTGAGCCCGCGGGAACAGAGCACCATCCTATCATGTGCTCTGTTCTTAAGAGAATATATCGTCCTTTGCCGACTGAGTCGATTGATCAATGCATGAGACATGCATACGTTTTATATACTCAGCAAAAGAGCTAACGCATCACTTTTTAAAATTGCATAACTTCTTAATTGTCAAAGATTTAGATTTATAATTTGGCAAATCTTTATCCCACAAGTTTCTGAACTCATTAATAAAACTATTTCTAAGTTTTCTTTCTTTTGTGACCGCGTCATACCAAAGAGGGGCCAAAACAGTTTTTCGGCTCCTGTAACTTGTGATCTTTTTCAATGATTTTTGTTTGAATTGATTTTGAAAGCTGGTTTATTGTGAAATTAAAGTCTGAAAAAATCAATTTTTTATCAAACATAACAAGGGCTGTTCCGGGACAACGTAGCTCGCATAGACGCACCTTTTTGAAAGAAAATATCAATTTTTCAAGGTCAATGTCACAAGGTCAAATTTTATAGTGTCAAGTGAAAGGTCTTGTTGGGGCCTGTCTATGTGTGAAAGATCAAGACTGCATCTTATACAGTTCATAAGATATAGACCGATACGTTTTTGTCTACGTAACCTACGTCGCCGTCGACGCCATCAATGACACCAACGGCACTAGTGATGTAACAATGCCTCTGTGGGAATACATTACGCGCCCATAAAAATGTTAAAGCCGTCGGTTTGTTTTTTGAAGGGCAACTTTTATAAACAGAAAATCTTTCAGCCAATACAAAAGGTTTGAAAGTTATGCGTGAATTTTCCATTTTAATCAAATTTCAGACTTTATGAATTTTAGAATGAAGGGTGTCCTTATTAAAAGTTCAATATTTTACAAGATACTGTAACATTTACTATGAAATTTCATAGATCGCTTATCAAATGGTGTTAGTCAGCATGTGCAAATTTTGAAGGTATTCTGTAGATTCGTCAAAAAAAATATTAACAAAGATCTGAGTGATGCGTTAGCATTTTTGCCGAGTATATAATTATTTGACCAATTTGCATTTTCAAATCACTAGCAAAAAAGTCCTTTACATGTTTCAGCTATAAAAGCAAATAAATAAAGGAAAGAAAAGAAAATTTACATCATTCAAGCCATAACTGAAAACAAGTTTGTAGATCTATGATCTTTATTAGCTGCAAAGTCATGGTTTGGTTCGCGTATGGTTGGTTTTTGACTTTCACTTCACAGAGAAAGTACATTATATTTTTTTTGTAAGATTCGTTTCGTAAGAAATATTTTATTCGTGAATAAAATGAATACACCCAAATACACTTCCAATTTGTTACTAAAAATAGTAACACTTTTTGATGCCAGATCGAGGCTCTGGCCCAAATGAGAGTAAAGCATCCAACGTACAATGGAAATGAACGGAGGAAAGAAGAAGTTTAAGAGGAATCACACACCGTTTAGTGATGATTCCTCTGTGAATCACGACGGGATATCATTGACTGACTTCTATGTATGGCCTTTATCGGCTTTTAAGTCATTTTTGACCCTCCGAAAAAGTAGTATCCTCGGATCTTTTGAGGACCTAGCCGCAAGGTTAAACTGTCATATTCACGTAAACCCCCCTTCCCCAACAACAAAAAAAGTACGAAACATGCCATTTTCAGTGTGAAGATGATTATGCCAGTACCGAAAGGTTTATGAAGAAAGATAATTCATTATGGTAGATCAATTTGATAATAAAAACATAGCTGTTAAATCCCATTTTCCAAACGACAAATTATTTAGACTTTTCAAGTTTGACAGCGGCTTAACCCTTTCCTAAACGGCACCTGATTCAATTTGGAAGCTCTTGCAGATAACAGAATGGGTATCATGAAAGTAGGTTTTTTAAGTGCAAGGGCGGATCTAGAGTGGGGGGGGTCGGGATGTCCGCACTCCCCTCCCCCCCCCCCCCCTGGAATCAGCCATAAATTGAATGTTGACTATAATTAAAGCGTCAATATAGGCCTAACGTTAAATATAATTTAACACATTTAAGTCATCATTTGGGCGTGGAACCCCCCCCCCCCCCCCCGGCAATTGGGCTTGGACCCCAATGAAAAATATAGTAATATAGTAACGAAAACGTTGAGGCAAAAGGAGAAAATGCTAATTAAAAGTATTTCATTATTTTGCCCCTTGAAATGATTTTTGAAACAATCTCTGTAAGACAGTCAAAGACGGATCTAAAAGGGGGTCGGGGGTCCGGACCCCGCCTTGAATAGGTCGAAAATCGAATTTTGACTACACAGCGTTAGTATGGTATCTAACATTACAAAATTCACAAATTTAAAGTCATCTTTTGGGCTAACCCTCAAACCCCCCCCCCCCCCACCCCACCCCTTGAAAAAAATCCTGGATCCGCCCTTGACAGTCAAAACATTAACATTTCTTGTTTGGTAAAAGTTTAAAACATTTTTCTTTTCATTTCATTTTTTTTAATTTACGCCTCTCAACAATATTTCAGCAATAAGTTAATTTATAATTGTCCACGCTCCGCGACTGGGAATCCATCCTGTGACCTGTCCATTATTGGCTCTAATCTGGAGCACAAACACATGCAAAATATTACCGCTCACACTTGGACAGTACTAAGGAGCTCACTTGCTCCTGCAAAATTCTTTTTATATGGTTTTCAAAAGCAGTAGCTCATCCTGAACTTGCATGGTGGTAATGGGCGATGGAGACAGGGTACGAATGATTACAAGCCAAAAAATCTCTTTTTTTCAAACAAAGTTGCAAAAATATTCCTGTAACTGAAAACTCTAATAATTAACGCAAATGACTGTATAAAATATTCTTAATACGAGGGACGGTCGGAAAGTAGTTGGACTTTTCGTGCTGCTGTCTCTCCATTTGCAACTGTATAAACACATTATATATTGGCGGAATCTACATCCATTTGCCAATAATGTGGTCAGTTTATTTTCAAAGATAGTTGTACGAGGGGTGATCAAAAAGTTCCCGGAAAAATGTTCTAATTTCTTTATTTATGGTCTTATTTTCGCCAAATTTGAACTGTACAAGGATCAGTCATTTTCTGGTTCGGACGCAAATTAAAATCAATGACATGCTTTATAAAACGACATTATCGTTGCCACGGCAACGTCTATGACGTTGACCCGGCCCAAAATCATACTATTTTTGTGAAATAAGCGTTTATATAAAGTATTATCATTCGCGCGTTCTTTAGCGTACGTCGTCTAAACTTCGCATATTTAATGCTCGATTAGAAGGCACTATATTACTGACGACAAATGCAAATGAGACGTCATTTTTTATTGTGGCAGCCATTTTAAAGAGTGCGAGTAGCAAAGATGAGTAGAGAGCAGAGAACAGCGGTCAAACTGTGTGCGGGAATTAAAATTTCGATAAAAAAAAACTATTGAAATGTTGCGTAATGTCTATGGTGATGCTACAATGAAAATATCAGTTGTATATGATCGGTGTCAACGCTTTCAGAGTGGCCGAAAAGACACAACAGACGATGCGCAGAGATTTGGGTGTCCGACGTCGGTAACGTCATCATTCTTCGAACAGATTAAGACGTTGTAAGATTTAGACCGGCGAGTCACCATCCGCGAGTTACAAGACAAAGTTGAGATTAGCTATCGTATTGTGTTTGATATAATCAATCAAAACTTGAATATGCGTGGCCTTAGTGCACGATTGATTCCAAACATGTTAAATAGACGTGATTTCATGCGGGCGATGCGAAAGAAAAGGACCAATCCAAAGAAACAGGTCCTTTTCCACCAAGACAATGCTCCCAGCCACCATGCCGCATCAAACCAGAAAGTCATCCAAGACCTGGGCTTTGAGATGCTTGAACATCCGCCTTATAGCCCCGACCTGGCCCCCTGCAAATTCTACCTTTTTCCTGCAATGAAGAAAAATCTAAGGTGTCAGCACGTCGGAGAGCTGTCTCAACTAGCACAGGCCGTGCAACGATCCATCGCTGATCTACCAGAAAATGGTTACCAAAAGTTATTCCGGTCCTGGGCTACTAGATGGAGAAAATGTATTTCTTTTAATAGGGATACTTCGAAAAAGATTATGCGGACATATTATTTGTAAGTACAGTGTTTGTTGAACCGGGCATGTGAAGAAAACGTTGTTTGAGTTGACGTCGTCAGAAGCTGGGCCGGGTTGACGTCAGTGACGTTGCCGTGGGAACGATAAAATTTCTTTTTATTGCATGTCATAAAATATAAAATACATGCATATTAGAAAATTGATCATGCTTTTATAGTTCAAATTTCGTGAAAATCGGACTACCAATAAAGAAATCAGAACATTTTTCCGGGAACTTTTTGATCACCCCTCGTATATATACAATATTCTGTCCACTTATATGTGATAGGGGTTTACTGTATCATAGGCAATTTGTTAGAGGAACAACAAGGGTAACCAATACAAACGAACATTCTAGTCATTTTAATCGCGAAGAAGTAAAGTTTTTGAACTACATTATCACTGAAGATTAAATGTGGGTTAATAATTCCGAACTTTGGATAAAAACTCAGTCAAAGCAGCCATGAAAACGAGCTGGTTCCCCACCCATGAAAAGATTAAGATGTTACCTTCGGCTGTTAGTCATGTTTGTTGCTTTTGTGGATTCACGAGGATTGATAGTTAGTCATTTCATGTCAAATGGTAAAAACTGTCATTGCCAAGTACACTTCTGAAGTAACTCACAAAAAACAAAGAATAAATGCTGAAGTAAACGCGTCCCAGATTAGCAAAGAAAAATGTTTTCTACTTCACGATTACGCAAGCTCCCACACCACCGCATCTACAGTGGAGATTATCAACTATTACCCATGACAAAAATTGTTTTACTCTTCTTATAGCCCAGACCCTACCCCATATGACTTTTATTTGTGTCTAGAAATGATGAAAATGTTTGCTGGGAAGAAATTTGAGACCAGGGCGCCTTTGATACCGGTGGTTACACAGTACCTAATACAGTGGGTCTACGTCATGGTTGATAGTGGGAAAAGTAAAGCTCCTACTAACATGGCAAAAATGCATAGACACAGATGGACAATTTGTTTAAATAGTGTAGAAAGAATTTTGTTAAAAAGTTAAATGCTTTTAGAGAACTAGTCAAAAGTCCAACTACTTTCCGACCGTCCCTCGTACTTAGGCAGAATAAATGAAAAATGCTCGCGCGAAAATAACGACTCGCACAATGAATTATATAGTAAAAAGACCACGTGACCTTTTGTTTGCTCTCTTCGTGCGCAGGTCACGGTTAAAATTTGGAAGTGTATTTGGGTGTATACCAGAAGTGTTCTCCCAAATGGTCCATCCGCACTCGATTTGAATTGTCGTTCTTGATTTACTACCAGTAAAATATTTTTTGATTATTTGAAAGCTTCTTAATCCTTATCCTGCTGAAATAAACTTGTTAACCCTTTCCAAAAACGGCAACATTTTAGAGGGTTCCAATTCAAAAGCTACTAAAGACGCTAAATTGGGTGTTGGTTAAGGTTGAATTTGTGTACAATATAACATAGAAAATATTGAGGCAAAAGGAGAAACTGCTGGTCTCAATTTTCCTCATGCCATTTCTTTTAAGGACGTCAAAACTAGGTCTTGTTTCAGATAGGGTTAACATACAATTTGCCAATTTTAAAGACATTTCATTCTGTTTTTTCCCCATTTTTTTTACCATAATAACAGAGTAGAAAGCAAGCAGTTTAGGCTAAGAAGAGATTACACGTCTGTGCAGGCTGGTCTTAGTAAATACCGAAGGCCAAAGTAGTGGCCACAACAGGAAAATAACACGAATATCATGAGAAAGGGTCAATACAATTCTACTTTTGCGTCAAGTTTTTCGTACATTACGGAACAAAGGTATTATCTTTATCAAGATGCATTTTTTGCCTGTATCAACATTCAAATTGGATAATTCTAAAACGTTGCCCTTTTGATAGAGTTTTAAAAGCTCTTCTCTGAGGTAAAGCACGCCTAATCCAATCAAATAAATTCGTATTCTATTTGCTTACAAAAATCATAACATATATTTAATTGAATACTTGAAAGAGAGATTCGCTTTTCATTCGATATCGAAGATGAGTTGCACTTTAATTTAAGATGTAAATTCCATTTTAATGGCCATTAATGTTTGTAACTATTAAAAATAATTTGTAAACATATTTTTTTCTTTTTATATGGTAAAATAATATTGTGCCTGTCCTTCAAAGCTGTCAAAGGTTGTTTAACCTTGATTTTTATTCAAATTCAATATTTTTTTCTGGAGATCAACTGGTTTGGACGACCATATTATATAAGAAAAAGGTTCTAGAAAGTAAAAAAAAAAACAAAAAAAACAACAACAACAACAACAACAACAACAACAACAACAACAACAACAACAACAATAACGACGACGACGACGGCGGCGGCGGCGGCGGCGGCGACGATGACATAAAATGAAATGATACAAAACGAAGGAAGAAAAACTGCAAAAATTACCATTAACAAAAAATCAACTTGAAAGGTTTCTTTTTATTTTATATAATTCAAAATTTAATACTATATCATTTTACATTGCAGCGCCAATGACACCATCGTTTTATGACCTATGCAATTTATGCAAATTTGAAGGCCGTCCGAAATTGTATTCTTGATTTATGTACTTTTTTATGACAAAGTTTCTTACGTTCACTTGTATTACGAAATGGAGGTCACCTAAATGGACCAAAACAAAATTACTGAAAATAGTACACTATTGGTAAAGTTAGAAAATGTCGAAACTAGGCGGTGGTTATGGCATTTTTAACAAGAGCTGTCCGAAGACAGCGCGCTCGACTTTCTAAGTTGCTTAGTATAAAGGGGGCAAAACTCCAAATAGAGTGGTTCCAGGGTCATGGGCCCTGGTAGTAAGGTAGAGGGTGTGATGGTGAATAAGTATTCCAAGTTTGGGTTGAATCCCTTTGATAGTATGGAAGTTATTGATGTTTGAAAAAAACTTTAACCTTTGTTGCAACGCCGACGCCAACGCCGACGCCGACGCCAACGCCGACGCCCGGGTGACAGTATTTATAAGCTCTCATTTTCTTCGAAAAGTCGAGCTAAAAAGCTATTCTCGCATGATCACGCATTTTGGCACCCCACAGGATAAAGGCTTTGGAAACCATCGTGGAAAATGAAGAAATTGCTTGTGACAAGCAATTTTCTCATTTCCCACATTTTTTTATATACAGAAAGAACAAAAGATGTAAAATTTCATTCACTTAGAATTGTCGTCTGTAACACTTTTGAATTTGGACGAGCCTATAATTTTGCCGTCTGGTAATGGGTTACCCATCTGCATTTTTCTAATGGTGGATTGCTGCTACACTTCATGTTTATTGGATTTAGACTTCAAAATTAATTAACAAATCATCTATTCAAACCGGGTACCCGCGGGTATTTATCATCGGTATCGGTGTAAATGCAAAACCCTGTATGTCGATTTTTGCTATTTTCAAAGTCAAACCTTTTATGTCCAGTCTAGAAAATTCTCGCAGATTTTGGGACATTTTTACTGATCAGTATTAATAACACATTAATTGTGAACAGTATCGTTTTCTCTCCCATTATTTTTTTTCGGAAAAAAACAAAAAAAAAAAAAAAAAAAAAAAAAAAAAAAAAAAAAAACCGAGATTTTATACCGACGATATGGGTATTAGGGTACAAATTCATTAAATTGTGTACTCTTTTCAGCCATGGCAGAGAAAGGCAACTGACATAAATTTTGCTAATTAATTTCAACAAAGTATTGGAACGTTCGATCTTCGTGCGTCATTTAATTCCGTTCGGATGAGTTTTAATTTAATGCAATCTAAAATGTATGTGATTTTTTTTAAAAAAAATTGTATACAAATATTTAAAATCAGAATTAGTATTCATCAATGTATCAATTACAAAACAGTTAAACGAAAATTAATCTCATTTGGAAAACTTTACTAAAAAGCTGTTAGTTTTACAAAAGATACAGGATTAAATGTGAATTCATCTGAAATTAATCGTTCTCAAATCATTTCGTACTTGAATGCTCAAATCAACGACATTTAACAGCCCGAAAACACACAAATAACATCAAACCTAGCGGGTAGGTAAAGAACGGGATGACCTTTTATCGTACCATTTGTATTTCGTCGCTTTTCTTCCAAAACCTCGTATCTGCAGCTTGTTTTAAGCTGCAGATACGAGGTTTTTGAAGAAAAGCAGCGGTTTGTATGACACATGGGTCTATGACCTTCTGGAATTATCGAATAAGACTAAAAAACTTTAAAACATATTCTGCACCGATTCGAAGACTTTTTTGTTCACCATTTCACAACATTTAGACTGATTAACCTTTTTTTCTGCTGACATTTTTTTAACAATTACATTAACTTTCTCAAGTTGAACATGATAATCAAGATTATGATGATGATGATGATAAAAATGATGATTATGATGATGATAATGATGACGATGCTGTTGATAATTAAGCCTTATTTAAAATGTTACTCATCGCTCGTATTGAAGGTATGGGCGTGTTTGGCACGGTCGGACATCTAGAAGGTGGGTTTATGAATATTTTCCTGTTCCTCGTTGTCCTCAAACGATGATGATGATGATGATGATGATGATAAGGCCTTAATCAAACTATTACTCACCACTCGTATAGAAGGTATATGCGTATTTGGCACGGTCGGACATCTAGAAGGCGGGTTTATGGATATATTCTGTTCCTCGTTGTTCTCAAATGATGATGATGATGATGATGATGATGATGATGATGATGATGATGATGATGATGATGATGATGATGATGATGATTATTATTATTATCACTCACCACTCGTATAGAAGGTATGGGCGTATTTGGCACTGTCGGACATCTAGAAGGCGGGTTTATGAATATTTTCTGCTCCTCGTTGTCCTCAAATGATGATGATGATGATGATGATGATGATGATGATGATGATGATGATGATGATGATTATGATGATGATGCTGCTGTTGCTGATGACAATGATATTGATAATTAAGCCTTATTTAAACTGTTACTCACCACTCGTATAGAAGGTATGGGCGTATTTGGCACAGTCGGACACCTAGAAGGCGGGTTTATGAATATTTTCTGCTCCTCGTTCTCCTCAAAAGGTGTGTCCAGTTGGAAAAACTGCGCCATCATTTTCGGTGCCTTATTCTCTAACGTGAATACTATAAGGCCTATCACTGTATTCAAAATACCTGCGAAAAAGTAAAATTTATGCCAATATATTGCAAAGTCCAATCCTATCAAAAACAAGACATGGTTCTGACACCCCTATAAGAATAGGCTTGGGAAAAATCGAGGGATACTTTCTTCATCCCTGGCAAGGGAAAATGACGTGCGAGGGATACCTTCGTCAATTTCCGTTGTTACAGAAGACGTCCGAAATTGCCAGAATTGTTCTGTAGGCCTAGTTAATCAGGGCTCGTAATCATCGAAACGCTCGAAACTTGAAAAATAAGTTACCATGGTAAAAGTGGCACCTTCAACAAATCGCAAGTTTATTCATATGAAATTTTCATCCTAATTATTTCTTCCGAGTAACATTAAAAAGTAGTAATTTGTCAAACTGAAAGATTGTTTTCCATCCATTTCTTAATAAAATACGACAAATGGTAGAAAAAGTTTATTCCAAACTGATACGAAAGTGAATACAATAGATCTTACCGAATACTAACGTGGACCAAAAACACCAGCCATAAGACAACTTTAATGATCTGTCGTTGTATGGTACTTTAATCCGATGGTCTGTACACAGAATGTCATAAATAATGGCTGCCAACAACATGCAAACGCCTGTCAAAATATACAGCGCCGCTCCATACCATATAACACTGCATAGTAATATAGTCCCAATCACCCAACTTATAAATGCAGCCCTGTGAAGATAAAAAAGAATATATCAACTAAACGTTGTAGGAAAAAGTTTAAAGTGATATTCAGTGAAAAATAATTCCTCAATAATGGCTGCCAGTAACATACAAACGCCTGTCAAAATATACAGCGCCGCTCCATACCATATAACACTGCATAGTAATATAATCCCAATCACCCATCTTATAAACGCAGCCCTGTGAAAATAATACAAAAATAACATTGATCCGATGGTCAGTACACAGAATGTCATGGATAATGGCTGCCAGTAACATACAAACGCCTATCAAAATATACAGCGCCGCTCCATACCATGTAACACTTTCACATAGTAATATAGTCCTAATCCCCAACTTATAAACGCGGCCCTGTAAAATTATAGAAAATAATGAAATACTACTCGTTGTAGGAAATGGAGTCTTATGCATTGATCTATATAAAATATGTCATAATTAATGGCTGCCAACAGCATGCAAACACATGTCAAAACATATAGTGCCGCTCCATACCATATAACACTGCATATTAATATCGTCCCAATCACTTATAACTTATAAACGCAGCCCTGATATGGGAAAACATACATGAAACCATTTTAAACAGTTGTATGCCAATCTGGACAAAAGCAATGAGCTTCAATTAATTCTGCATGAAGCTGTTTCTTGGAAATACACAAAAAATTGCACCGAACGCAGGGGTGAATCCCGTATTTCGCTGCTTTTCAATGAAAACCTCGTAACTGCAGCTTGTTTTAAGCTGCAGTTACGAGGCTTTTGTTGGAAAGCGACGATTTCATGAAAGGGATTATACTTCAATGGGTGGGGATCGGTCTAGTTCAATTACAACAAAAACATGTTCTAAAAACCCGTTGGGATATCCTCGGATAATGTCGATCAAAGATCGAATCATCGACTCGGAAGTGTGTGTATGAAGAAATGATAAAAAAATCACATTTCTTAGCCGGAAGTAGCTATGCTTCATAAAGTAGTTTTCGAGATCATCCAAATGAACAACCATGGCAACTTGTGGGACTTGCAGGTTGTAATCAATCTAAAAAGAGAGGACACTGGAACTACAAACAATGCATTTCAGTATCATTGTCGCTTCATTGTTGACATTAGTCACAGACGAACGTTTTGAATTGTTGTTCTATTCTATTCATTGTCTGAAAGTAGTTCTACGACTTGCATCCAAGGTATGATTCGACAGAATTGTCCGTAGTGTTCCAAATGATTGAAACCCTGGATTAGCCAGTGGAGCTTGATGGGCCATCTAGACTTCCGCTTGTCTAAGAAAACCAGAGAACAGTGCGCATGTCCCAAACACTTTCATGACCTTGAAGGCGAACATTTGATTGGTCGGAAGAAAGGTCATAAGAGTCGACCCCTATACTACCCGGTTTGATCCAGATATTACTTGAATGTAAACATTGGATCGTAATTAGGTAGGGATATGAACAAAATCTTTATGATTGTATTAAGGTAGTCCACCCTAATGAGATTCGCAAGACGCTAGAATTTTCGGGCGACGTCAAAAACATTCGGCGGTGGAACTTTCCACCGCCGAATGTTTACGACCGCGCCCGAAAAAGTTTGGGTACGTAACGACGACGCTCGAAAAAAATCTGATGTTTTATGAATCTCAGAATGGCCACATTACGGGTATTCTACCTTATTTCATTCACAACCGATCGTTGCACTTTGTTTGAGTACATATAGGTTTATGTACAAAAAACTGCACCAAACCATGCAAAAAGTAGATCTAACACGTGTCATTATGATCACATGCACCTTGTCACATGTCGGAATCAGTACATTTGAAGAATTTCAAGGTTTATACCTATATAAAACCCCTAAAATGTTAATTTATTGGAAATTAAGGATATTTGGGTACGAATTTTGATAATATAACAGCTTTTAAAAACAACATTAAAATAACGACGTCGTCAATTTAATTTGTCTGATTAAGTTATTATCAAATTGCGGGCATAAATTTTAATACTAATGAGCGCAAGGAAAGTAAAGGACCAGTATCATGGCAATTGGGGCAAAAAGGTAATCCAACGAATTGACAGAAATCCAATAATGATCCTCGATTTTGAAGACCTCCTGCTGATAGAACTTTCAAAACTTGTGCGGAAAAAGAAGAAAACCATAAAAATCGTATGCATTATACACCCTTTTTCTCAAAGGCATTTATACTAAAATTTTCAAGCTTAATAATTCCAGAAGCTTATATTGATTCTTTTCAGCAACACTGTGAAATGTAAGACATATACGTATCGCTTCCGTATTATTGTTAGGGTGTCCGTCTCGGAAGCGTGAAGTCGAAGGTTTGAATATCGGTGGAAGCCGGTCTGCCATATTAGAACTGAGTGAAGAGACCGGTTGGTTGGTAGCTAGTTAAAGACTGGATACCGTAGAGACATCTTTTTGGGGAATCGGGAGGTACTGTATCAGATGAAAGTGTCTCATAAACCAACACTGGCTGGCCTTTTAAATAGGGGCGATACATTAATATACAAAGTTTTTTATACGTACCAGAGTAAAATATTAGCAAAATATCCGGACATAAAGCATCCCCGTCCGAACCTGAAATCCCCGTCATCGGTGTCGTAATGTTCAATAATAAATAGTAGGGGTGAGGGTAAACCCCGAGACAGAGCCTCGTTTATCTGTACAGGCGACTTTAATACTGAAATTAAAAATGTATAAAAAGATTATTTTTTTACAAAAATTATACAGTTAGACATAAAAATGAATTTTATCGACTGAAAAAGTTTTTGTTCGTTTAAAAGAAACTTAACCCTTTCCCGAACAACCAAAATTTCAGGGTACATGTAGTTGAATTTGAATTTTGCTGCAGATGACAAAGTTATGTTACTATAGGTAAATTTTTTGAATAATATAGCACAGAAAACATTAAGGTAAAAGGAGAAAATGATTTTCTTCTTTTGTCTTAATGTTTCCCAAGCCTTTTCTATCAGGGACGTAAAAAACCAGGTCTTGTTTGGGAAAGGATTATCACGTGAGTAAAATAAATTTGTACGAGTAAACACCATTGGGTCTAACTTAGAAAACAACTTTTGAAAATAATTATTTCGACTGACTTCATAACAAGGACATTCTAATATAAAGTAGTATTCGTCTTCTATATCCAAAGATTTGATAACGATACAGTTGTCTAAGCCATCGATTTATTGAATTATACTTATTATTGTGCAGACCTGTTTCTATTTTTAATTTGTCAGAACAGTCATAATTCAGTAATCATTAAATTTTTATACTGTTCCATTCCCGAGGCTGCGACAAAATAAGTGTTGATATTAAAAGAAAATGGGGTTTAAATTTAGAAATTTATTATCGGATGAAACATGCGGTTTGTGAATGTGGTTTTGTCCACATACATCATGTCCTAATGTATACGAAATTCTAAATTAGGAAACAAACACGCGAGTATGTATACCATTTTAACATTGTCTTTATCTTATCCTAGTTATTATGGACTTTCACGGGAAACTTTGGAAGGTGTGAAAAGAAAAGAACAAAAAGTCGGATCCAGGATTTTTTTCAGTGGAGGGGTATATGGATATATGGTCAAACTTTAAATTCCTGCAAATGCCAGGGGGTCCAGACCTCCGCTAAATCCGCCATTGGAACATACAATACAAAGACAATCTTTGACGATTCTTCCTATCTTTTGTAATCAAGATGTTAATCGGAACGGTGCCTGAAATTTGATTCGCAGTGATTTTAGGTCATTATTGAGATTAATCTTTCCGCAATTTCAAGTCTTTCGTCAACGAAATGGACACATTTTAGGGTTGAATTTTAGTAAGTCAAACTGAACACAAACTGGTGTATTTGGATGGAATATGTGTATTTCAGCATAGAATAATTGAGGGAAAATGAGAAACTGATGGTGGTCACTAATTAATTCTTTTTCCTTAACATATTCCCAAATATGTTCTTTAAGTGAAACCTTAACTGTGTACATAGGAGATACATAAATATGGAAGTATTTGAAATATAGAGCAACGTAACCTAGATTTGATGAACGAATCACCGTGAAATTTAATGACAAAGAAAATACTGTTTTGATTTTTTCGAATTAAAAATTGTACTCATCAGATACAGATCTATTAAAATTTATTGTCGATTTAAGACATTTTAATGAGCTAAGATTTGGGTAAAGTGCCATTATGTCACGTGAGTTCTATAATTGCGTCTATATTTATAACTTTTAGCAACAATTTGAAAGCAGTGTGAACCTTGATAAGTCTATACACATAGTTTAAGGGACATTAGTATTCCCAGGCCTAAATCCCCAATGATCCACAGAAGTTGGCTTTTAGCATGTTGTCACACCGTTTATAGACTTTGTATGACAGAATACAAGGTTCATACAGTAAATAATTTAAGGTTTACGAACTGAGAATGAAATGCAGAGCCAGAGGCGAAATTTGAAAAGTGCCGGTAATTCTTAAACTGTGTTACATTTCCATTCGAAATACAAACAGAAGCATTTTGTATGGTTTAGAATTTGAATTAATGCATACATATGGAAATATTTGACAAAAATGTTCAAAATTACCTCCCTTGCATATGAATATAGAGTAAAATAATACATGTATTTGTAAATTATTTTCTTCTTGAAGCATAATCTTGAAATCCGGCATGGTGAATCAACTTATGTGAAGTGTATTTACAAGTGTGTGTAATTTGATGCATTTCGTATGGCTAGAAAGTGGTGTTTTCATTCTCAGTTCGTAAACCTTAAATCGATAATCATGCAGCGGTGTAACATTAAATAAAATATTTTTCAGCGATGCGATTGTATTTACAAAATGATGTGATATGGGGTTGTATATCCGTCATAATCTAAGGCAATACAGGCCAGACGAAGCTGAAATTTTGCACAGAGAAATAGTAAAGGCCATATTTCAATTATGTACAGTTACTTTTACAGAAAATTTCCCCGAAAATAATTAAGTACGTATCTTTAAAATGATCTACGAATGTCTCGAGTGTCAATAGATGCACATTTTTAAGATCCCGGATCATATGCAATACATGTTAATCGTTATATTACTTTTTTGTTTTGTTTCGTGAAATAATTAAATTTGAGCTGGAAAAGTTAACTATACTGTCGGGCCTAATCTTCTAAGAAATCTAAATGCAGTCAATGTAGACAAAGATCAGAAGGCCTATTCTTTCTAAGTTTCAATGCTGACTAATCCTTGCTTCTAGGCCTATACGACCGAATTCTTAGGCACGGATAACCCCTAACCCATTACCAGACGGCAAATTTGTAGACATCAAAATTTTAAAATGCTGCAGAAGACATTTTAAAATGAATCGATCTTAGATTTTTTTTCTTCCTGTGTAGAAAACATTGTGGGAAATGAAGAAATTGCTTGTCACAAGCAATTGCTTCATTTTCCACAATGTTTTTGAAAACTTTTATCTGGTAGGACCTACGTGTGTCAATGTATGGGAATATGTTAACTCATTTGGAAAAAGGGCTCGTGATTCAAAGTACATGTGTACTAACCTTCTTCTAATTCATATTCTTCGTTATAATTAAATAGATTTCTGGAATCCATGAATTGGCCTGAAAAATAGAATACGACTCTCTTGTTATAATAGCTCGTTATAAAAGATCTGACAAATCGTCTCTAGTTAATAGCTAAAGACGCTCTGCCAGGCCATTTATCGAGACCTATACTTGTTTCATTTGTATAACTAACTATACATATCTTACAGTTTTCTTACTGGTGACAACATCTATCTAATCGACCTTAATGTATGATATATCCGGTGTCTACTGGTACTTGTCTCTTATATTACCATCAAAACTGTAATCTGACTTGCTTTTAAAAGGTGCAAGTATAGCAAATAAAAATGCATAAATTCTGTCGTAGAAAAAAACAATAACAAATCGTTCAGTTGCTGGTGATATTTCGCCAAGGTTCACATCGTTTCAATTCTTTCAATCTTATACAGATCATTTTAACTCTGATAGCTGGTTATCGGTTCAATATTTGCTGTGCTATAATTATTGAATTAAAACTAGTGGCATATCTTTATCAACATCTATATATCACGTTGTCTTTATCAGAGGATTTTAGTTGTTGGAATAATCCATCTTTTGATTGAAAAAAGGATTTAAGAATTATGAATTCTACCTGATAAAGTAAGATTGATTGTCCGAAGACCCACACGGATCCCTAATGTAGCCTCGACTTGCCCTTCGTTACGATAAATATACGGGGACCGAATCTTCACGTGACCTATCTGCCAGCAATACCCGTGTATACTCACTGAAAAAAGAAACTGTGTTAATGAATGTGCGACTGACATTCGTGGAGCTGGCCCGTATCAGTGTAGATAGATATACGGGGACCGAATTTTCTCGTGACCTATCTGCCAGCAATACCCGTGTATACTCACTAAAAAAAAGAAACCACGACTTTAGAACGTTACGATAGATATACGGAGACCGAATCTTCACGTGGCCTATCTTCCAACAATACCCGTGTATACTCACTGGAAAAAGAAACGGTATCCTATTATTAAGAAAGAATGCAGCTATTCGAAGTTCACCCATTTTATAAATGTAATTTCGAAGCCAAATATTGAACTACATGTAGACTTGTTAACCCTTTCCCAAACGGCAAAATTTTAGGGTGATCCGCTTCCAAAAATGCCACAAATGACAAAATGGATGTTATTAAAGATTGGATTCGTGTAAAATATGACATAGAAAATATTGAGACAAAAGGAGAAACTGCTGGTTATCAGCAGTTTCTTCTTTTGTTCCAATGTTTTCCCAAGCTGTTTCTATTAGGGACGTCAAAACCATGTCTTGTTTGGGAAAGGGTTAATGAATACCAACGCAGCTGATTAACAATCTTGTATACTTAATGAAAAAAGAAACTGTGATTTTATAACGGTATGACGGATTTAGGGAATATGATATTCCAGTGTCCAATCTGTTGGCAATACCAGTGTATACCCACTGGAAAAAAGAAACGGTATCAATAGAAAATCGGTTTTCGAGGATCTGGTTGGCATACCAAGACCTCGACTTCTATGACTTTCGCTGATTGGCATACTAGATGGAAAACTTATATGTGGAGCTTGCAGGGGTCTATGTTAAAAAAAGTTTGATTAAATAAAAGAACATAGCTCTTTCATATATGATGCTAAACACTTTTTGATACACTACTTGTTGAATCATCACAGCTCCTTTCATATAAATTATAAATAAATATGTATGTTTTATTTTTTATTTCATACAAATGGCTCCTTCAAACCTTTACCAAAAATACAAAAATATAATGAACCAAATTGAAAGCAGCTGTAGTCTACAAAAGGGGTGTTGTAAATAAAATCCTGAACATTGTGCAGCACAGGAAATACTTGTTTTGAGAAAGAAGTCAGAATTTTTCTCTTTTGTTTTAACGTTTTCTTTATCTTATTCTAATAGGGACGTCAAAACAAGGTATCTTAAACGAAAGTATTTATAATCATTGCCATTCATATGTTAAGGTAGAATATCCGTAATATGGCCATTTTGAGTTCCACGAAACATCGGATTTATTCGAGCGGCGTCGTTACTTATTCGGTCGCGGTCGTAAACATTCGGCGGTGGAAAGTTCCACCGCCGAATGTTTTCGAAGGTCGCCTGAATAAGTAACGACGCCGCTCGAATCTCAATAGGGATAGACTACCTTAATCGACCTGCTTGGTAATCAGACACGTTTTAATTGGTGATCGAAGTTGCAAAATAGGTTAAATACATCATACACAGCTGAATAACGAACTAGGCCGGAATTTCAATATTTCAAATCACTTCATTTGCATACGAATGCTTATTGATACAGTTGCAACTATGTCATACCTTACATAAATTAGAAATCAACACTTGTAAATCATAGAGAACTATATATTCACACTTCATTTTTGCTTTGAGGAAACCGTTGCTCAACTTTCCACAACAACAGATTATTTTTAAATGAACAGACCTTTCAGTTTAAGAGTAACCGGAAATTATAGTAGTCTACATCAGTCAAGGACTGAATGCATTTTTTGATTGGCTGATCGATTTCCGTGAGCGAAAAAACCCTCTTCGTTATCATGTCGTGGAGTCACGTGACACATTAATTTAACCTTTTACCAGACGAATTTTTTTTGGACTGTTCCAATTTCAAAGATCTTGAACACGACATTTTCTAGTGAATCGAATATAGCATTTGTTTGTATTTCTGCACAGAAAACATTATGGAAAATGAAGAAATTGCTTGTCACAAGCAATTTCTTCATTTTCCACAATGTTTTCCAAAACCATTTTCTTGTAGGAAGTAAAAAAAAAAAAAAACCAAAAAAAACTAGAACTGTCGCAGAGCGGACAAATACCCCCCACTAGGGCCTTGTCACTGAAAAAGTGTTGTAGGTCAACCGGTTCTTGACTTAGAGCATGGAAACCGATATTAAACAAAGTCCAATTGTGATCTTGACCTTTGACCTTCGTGACCCAAAAACAAAAGGGCAACTCCATTGGCATGGGCAACAACTGTGTAAAGTTTCATGATCCTAGGTCAACCAGTTCTTGACTTAGAGCACGGAAACAGATTTTAAACAAAGTCCGATTGTGACCTTGACCTTTGACCTTCGTGACCCCAAAAGACTGATTGTGACCTTGACCTTTGACCTTCGTGACCCAAAAACAATAGGGCACCTCCATGGGTCATGGGTAACAACTGTGTAAAGTTTCATGATCCTAGGTCAACCGGTTCTTGACTTAGAGCACGGAAACAGATTTTAAACGAAGTCCGATTGTGACCTTGACCTTTGTGACCCCAAAACGATAGGGCACCTCCTTAGGTCATGGGCAACAACTGTGTTAAGTTTTATGATCCTAGGTCAACCGGTTCTTGACTTAGAGCACGGAAACGGATTTTAAACAAAGTCCGATTGTGGCCTTGACCTTTGTGACCCCAAAACGATAGGGCACCTCCTTGGGTCATGGGCAACAAGTGTGTAAAGTTTCATGAACCTAGGTCAACCGGTTCTTAACTTAGAGCACGGAAATGGATTTTAAACAAAGTCCGATTGTGACCTTGACCTTTGACCTTCGTGACCCCCCAAAACAGGGCACTTCCTTGGGTCATGGGCAACAACTGTGTAAAGTTTCATGATCCTAGGTCAAACGGTTCTTGAGTTAGCGCACGGAAACGAAAAAGTCTACGGACGGACGGATGGACGGACAGACAGACAGACATGGTGAAACCAATATACCCCCTCTACTTCGTAAGTGGGGGTATAAAAATCATCGTGTTGTAATGGGCTAAAAATGTCAATAACTTTTTTTTAACTTGACCAATTTGAATTTTGGATGAAGCAGGGCATTTGGAAAAAATCGCAAGTCATTATATGGATATAGTAGAAGCACTGTATTTTAAAATTTTGGTTGGTAGTCAATAACTTTTTTATCGGTTGATTTTTTTTAAAAAAAGAAAGATACTTTGCTATCATCAAATCCAGTGCGCTTCTCGTTTTCTTCAAATCATATTCAAATTTGTCATTTCTTTACAGATTTTTTGAAAAATCTCGAAAATGTTGTGTTACGTAACTCCCCGTCGCTGTTATACCTCACGATAAATGACCTGGCAGAGCAGCCCATGCTTATCGTATGGAAAGCTCTGCCAGGTCAATTCTCGTCCGCTATATGAAAGTCTGGTCTGTATGGGTGGTTTTATAGATCGGCCAAGATGGAGTATCGATATTTGATGATTTGACGATTTTTGTTGTAATAATATCTCGGCGTATTATTATTAAAGCTTACATCAACCATTGATCTAAACCTTTTAAACTGTCAAAAAAATGATTGATGTTTTTTTTCGAAAATTTTTGACGCAATTGATAAGCTCCGTAACACATAAATCCATTCACTTATTGCATGGTAAATAAATATCGTCACTTTTCTTCGAAAACCTCGTAACTGCAGCTTAAACAAGCTGCAGTTACGAGGTTTTTGAAGAAAAGCGGTGATACATAGAGAAACATGGTAAAATAGGGGGGTACTCTACACTCATTTTGTCCCTTTCTTTTAATGTTTTCGATGATCATTTCAATCATTTGGATATCGATAGTACATCCCATTGGCACGAAGAAAAGCAACACAATAATTACAACAAAATTCGACTATCTTTGACTCATTCTGACCTTTGATTCATGACATTTATTGACATTTATTGACAAAGTACAATTTTGAAGTGAGGCGACATAAAAAATTACAAAGTATCAAGAGTACCTAATTACATAGTTCAATAAATGTACTAATGTCGTGCTTTTGAACCTAAAATGCTCAGACTTTGATCTACTTTTTGAAACAAAACATTGATCTACATTTTTAACAAACAATTAGTTCGGGCCCCGGTTTCTCGAAAAAACTTAAGTACGTTCTCAGACTCAAATTTGAGCACCGTACTCAAATCACACGAAATCCAGGTAAACTTCAATCGAATACCCTTCAACGTAGGAGAGCAATCCATTGAAATTGAGCATGTACTCATGAGTACATGTATGTACTTAAGTTTTTTTTTTCGAGAAACCAGGGCCTGATTCTCACGTAATCAACGAAATATGCCTCAGAAAGCATTGAGAAAAGGGCGAAAATGGTCTTGAAAGTGAGTTGACATAAAAAAGTCACAAAGTATCACAAGTACATAATTATTTACTGCAATAACTAGTACTCTTTTAACAACAACAACAACAACAACAACAACAACAACAACAACAACAACAACAACAACAACAACAACAACAACAACAACAACAACAACAACAACAACAACAACAACAACAACAAACAGCAGCAGCAGCACCACCACCACCACCACCAGCAATTGTAATCAGAACTTACCTAAAATTATTGTTCCCACCGCTAAACTATAGACAACACGGATTAATGTGTACCATCTCTGTAAACAAATGAAATTTTATTACAACATAGTTGATACTCGTGAAGTCGACATCGGATAAGTAGAATCTAAATCGAAATAAAAATGTGGCACCGTCCTTATTAATGAATATCAGAAAAAAATGGTTTTGGGATGAATAATGACATAATGTATATAGAGAGATCTAGTAGGAAAGGGAGAAAAAAATGCTAGAACGGAGAGAAATTGAACATACTTGACGAGCAACAAAATTGTTTTTTAAAAATATCATTTCAATCGGACTTTTAACAAAATTCGGATGAGTCGATCTCCGGATGACTCGAGGTGAAATAAGGTTCCAACGACTTCGACACAGCGAGTTTCAACTGTATTTCGTCGCTTTTCTACGAAAACCTCGTATCTGCAGCTTGTTTTAAGCTGCAGATACGAGGTTTTCTAGGAAAAGCAGCGATTTATTTATATTTGCTTCTATTATTCGAAAAATGGAGAGCAAAACACGTTCCTCATGACACATGCTTTGTCATGGTTGGAAATCTACTAGTCACACAGCAATTGCAGAAAATCCCCAATAACTCGAAGCAGAGAAGGTGGAAACACGTCTGGGATTAGACGGATAAATAAACCCATAAACAAATCATCTGTTAAAAAGTAATTAGCGACCAACTAAAATTTTATTTGATCGTCAATAACTTTTTTATCTGCTGATTCTAATAAAATCTATATGTAGCTAATTCCTGGAGTTTTCATAACTTTTTTGCTTCAAACCGAATCCAATTGGTCAAGTATTAAGATAGTTGTTGAAGGTTTTCTGAAATTGTGTCTCCTGATTCCCCACCGTAAAGCTCCCGATAGCGATAATTCCGGGAAGAGAACTAAACTTTGACTCCCACTCACCTCTTTGCCCCTGATGCCCGCAGCTACGATCAATGTGGCGACTGAGATGAGCACGCAAGTGTAGATAATGATCACAAACTGTATGTCAGCCGTCACCGACGTTCTGTATTCACCGAAATTAGAATAGCCAAACTCGCCACGAAATGCCTGGAACCATGTCATACTGAAAATGGAAATTAGTTGGTAATGTTAAAACTGTCGTGACTACAGCTTGAATAAGCTGTAGTTACGACGTTTTTAACGTGTCCAACGATAAAGTGAAACCACTGTATTATCTACTGTACGTTGTGTTTGGTGTAGTCATTCCAAAATGGTGTCCAGCCAAACTCGCCACGAAATGCCTGGAACCAGGTCATACTGAAAATGGAAATGGTATGATATATACTGACACGCAAAGGAAAGTGTGCACAATGTTACGGGAAATTGATGGACACTTATCTATGCAAATTAAAGTCGGATGTTGTATCAAATTTTACAAATTTTATTTTTCATCCTCTGTTATTTACTCAAAAATCAAACGCCTGTTAATGGCCTTACTTCAGTCAATTGTGAACCATCCTACGTGTAATACTTTTGTGTAAATTTTGATACCACATATGACATGATTTTGCTTAAAAAAGTGTACCATATTTTCCTATAATAAAATGCACACCTTCTTTTGAGTATCAGTATATTTTGTTACTTTCAAAAGTGCTGCACAGCCTGAGTAAGCTGTAGTTTTGGCATTTTTAAGGTATCCGACGATGACGTAAAATGTACTCTTTATTGCGTAGTCATCCCAAGATTGTGTCCAGCATTTATTTTGCATCGATATGGCTGGAAACATGTGATGCTGAAAATCGAAATGAGATATTATCGTTGTTGATACATTAAAAAATCTCGTAAAAACGACTGGAATACGGCTTACAACAACACTCTGGTCCTCTGTATCAGTTTTCACTTTGGAACTAAATCAGTCTGAATTTGTGCTGTTTTAGAAAAGGTTAAAATGTGTTATTTATAAGAATTTAGTTATTTTAGTTATTTTCAAGAACAACACCACCACCACCAAAAACAGATCTTGGTTCATAATTCTAAGTTATATCATTTAAACTGTGGAAGATCTTCATCGTGATTTTAAAGCATTCATAATCAGGCACGGGTGCAGAGGGGTTCCATCTCATTCGAATTTGTAAAATAAATGTCATGAACGTGAACAATCTGCAGTTACGAGTTTTTTGTTGAAAAGCGAGGAAACATTTTATAATGAAGACGACATGCTTCAAATGTTAAAAATGTTACATATTTCTTACCTACGCCCATATTTTTGACCTACTGCTTCAAGCAAAGAAAACATTAGGCCTATATGCAATCATTACGATCAGCATTTTCAACATAACCCTTTCTTAAACGACAAAATGTTAGCATGTGTTTGACTGGATCTTAAGATTAAATACTCAAAAAAGTGTAAAAATATGCATTATTTGTAAAATGATGAATAATCAGTGGATGCAATACATAATTAGAACTAAATATTAATTATGCAAATTAGTTGCCAAATTGGACCTTTATGAATGACAAATAATTTTACAAAACATAAATATTTTTGACAATCAATCTTTGGGAACAACTAAATGTCACTTTATGTCAGAATTCTACTACTAAATTTAGCTTACAAGGACTTACAAATCTAATAATAACATCAGAAGAAAGAATACATCATAATGTTACAATTGTCACCCAAACAGAGATGTTTTATCTTTTCAATTAATCCGAGTCTTCTCTGATGAAAATTTGCTCTTTGATATTCGGATGTCGCTTTTTACGACATCCAAATATCAAAGAGCGATTTTTCATCAGAGAAGACTCGGATTACTTTTCAATGAACAGAGTATTTCATCGTGTTTTCTTTTTCGAAAAAAAAACCTCGTAAATGCAACTTAAAACAAGATGCAGTTACGAGGTTTTTGTTGAAAAGCAGAGATTTGACTGTTCCAATTTGGAAGATATTGCAGATGGCAAAATAGTGATTGATATAGGTATAATTATATGTGAAATATAACATAGAAAATATTGAAGCATGAGGAAAAATGCCTTTACCAGAAGGAACGTTAAAACCAGGGCTTTTTTGGGAAAGGGGTTGAATACGTAATACTACAACAAGATTGTGCTAAAGTGGTTCGCCTAGATTCAAAGGCAACTTTAAAGCAATCATCTCAATACATACTTAAAATCATTGACGATCAACCAATCTGAATTCCTAACACAAAAATACTGTCAATAGCAATTCACCTAAACTTTGTTTATATCGCGGTTTTAAGAATAGTTTTGAATTTGAACCATATCTTACGAAAATAACAAATACAAAATGGCTTAAAACGTTCGCAAAATTCAGGTTAAGTTCACATAAATTACAAATTGAAACAGGCAGATACTCAAATATACCACGAAATGAAAGATTGTGCACTATGTGCAATTCAAATTTGATTGAAAACGAATATCATTTCCTTTTTTGTTGTCAAAAATTTAATGAAATTAGGAAAAAACACTTTGGTAATATATCATGGCCCAACATCAACAAGTTTAATAGTTATATGTCAAGCACTAATAAAAGTTTGTTAATCAAAATCTGCAAATATTTAACAGAATCATTTTTGAGTCGAGAAGACACATTGAAACGTCTTTCTGAATCATAAGAAAAATATTAGATACCTATATGTATTGGATATTATATAGTATATCCTCAATGTTCATGTACATGTATTACATTTTCTATTTTTCTATGTTCATGTAAAATGCAGTCTTTGCCATATTTCTTTTTCATTGTAAATGGCCAAAGACATTATTATATGTCGATTTGCCTTTTGAATAAATGAAATGAAATGAAAACTGTCAATAGCAATTAATTGTGTGCTAAAAATAGATTGGATTTACCTTTTATGTTTTGATAAACCGTCGGTGTTGTTATTCATCCAAGCCGTAGTTACGAGATTTTATAACAACACCTCGGAAATGCTATCGTTTATCCGAAATTACGTCGCGGGTAACGGGATAAAATCCTTCCTTATTGATTGATTAATTAATTTATTGTCATAAAGTATGAACACTTTTGGCCAAGTCCCTGTTAGTTCTACCACCAGACAAGGGCGGTCCTTGCAGGCTCGTAGGAAGAGGGGGTGATGGCTAGGAGGGCATGCCCCTCCCCCAAAGTTGGCTAAAAATGCCGAATTTTCCTTATTTTACACTTAAATCTTAGAGAAAATCCATTTTTAGCCGCCTCTTCAATATAAAATTGCTTCCTAAGGACGGTCCTTATGCAGATGCTTTGGGGTTGGTTTTCAGAACTACAACAAAACGGGCTGACATGAACAAGAACTTTTAAAACTTGAAAAGTGATAAAAGCGCAGAACGCAAAATTGTCATTAATTTTGACAATGTGAATAAATATACTACATTCATAATAAAATACAACTAGACTTACGCAAGTGTAAATGTTAAGGAAAATAAGGAATAACAGAAAAAGAGCCAGGTAAGTAATGTATTCTTGAAACGTTCATTGACAAAATGAAAAACACGAAAGGCAGATTTAATGAACAAAGAGACATTTTGGTAAAGGAATGATACATTTAACCCTTTCCCAAACAAGACCTGGTTTTGACGTTCCTTATAGAAAAGGCTTGGGAAAACATTGAAACAAAAGAAGAAACTGCTGATAACCAGCAGTTTCTTCTTTTGTCTCAATATTTTCCATGCAATATTTTACACAAATTCTATCTTAAATAACTTCCATTTTGCCATCTGTGAAGGTTTTTGAAGATGATCACCCTGAAATTTTGCCGTTTGCTAATGGGTTAACTATACTTAGCATCGACAAAACAAGTCTGAAGTCCTTTTATTTATCAGGTTGCTGAAGCTTTGCAATTCTCTGGGACGTCAAAGGAGTCATACAGCTTCGACATCACTGATGGGCGAAAAGATTAGGTAAACATGAAGGTAGTTACAAGATTAGAATACTGATATTCAGCATTTTCTCCTTTTATCTGTTTTTTTGTTTCATTTTCTGACCCATTAAGTTCGCAAATTCCTTATTAAATTCCATTTTGTTGTCTGCAATTGCTTTCAATTAGGACCAGTATGTCTAAAATATGTTGTCTACTTTAGGAAAACTTCTTACATATACTGATTAATCTACTGACTATTCTCTATCTAATTACTTGATATTGAACTTTTAAAAATCTTCTAAAACCAGATGTTAATATTAGCATCAAAGAGATTTTTGTCGTATTTGACCTTAAACATCGTGTGAAAACAATAAGTTACTAAAACATCGCACTAACCTGCTTTCATTATGTACATTCCATGTTTCTTTCACATTTTGTGTTTCCTCTGTCGTGCTAAAATTAGCCATGTCACTCAAACGTTATGAATATTAATTAGCGCGTGAACTTGAAATCTGTTACGTAAGTTGATTTTTCTTTTATCTTTATTTCAAACAATAATTTCGTTTGTAATTCACATTTTAGTCACTTATAAAAAATAATTCCGAAATTTGATTCAAATAATCACAAAATCACTTCGATTGTTTTAAAACACGTAGTCATGTCTCTAAACGCTTTGCTGTTCAATGCATAATCAACATGATCAAGCAAGTATTCATTAATTTGTGGTTTACAGTTCTCGAAATCAGTTCGATTGGGCACTGTAAAATAATATTTCCTCAGTTAAATTGCTCGAAGTGAGAAATCACAAAGTTGAATGCATTTTGCATGTTACACATGATTGCCATTTAGCTCGAATTCTCATTACATCTTTAACCCCATCTCAAATAAAAACCTGGGTTCGGTGGCTGTAGTACACAATGAATTAGGAAAACAACATGGCGAAAAAGGAAGAAAATGCTGCTAACCAGGATTTTCTCTATTTTTCCTGTTGTTTTCTGTGGTATACCATTCATTTTTTCTATATTTCGTTGATCTTGCTTGATCTTACCTGTGGCTATTCATGAAATTGGACCAGTCTGGATTTTTGTTGCATAGAGCCGTATTTGCGATTCAGCGTTTCAATTATTTCACTTTTGCAGATCTATGTTAAACGTATTTCGAATTTAACTCTTCGACGAAAACACCGTAACTGTAGCTTGTTTTAAGCTGTCGTTACGAGGTGTTTGTTGAAAAGCGAAGATGTATCAAGTTTTATGTCATTCCTCCAATTTAATGCACAATTTTAATCTAGCGCATATCAGCAATTTCGTATATATATTTGATTTCAATTTTATTTCATTATCGATAGTAATTTCATTATTTATTCAGATATGCCACAGGGGCATTGTTTCAAACTTCACATCTTAAATTGTTCTCGTTTGTAACCAAATACGCCTTTATCTTAAAAGAACCTTAGTCGAAAAAGTTTTATTTTTTATCTATTCTCCGTAACAATTTCAAACTACGCTTCTACTCCCCCACTCACCATTTCTCTCTGTCTTTATCGCTCTCTGTCTGTTCTACCAGTCTGTCTGTCTGTCTGTCTGTCTGTTCTGTCAGTCAGTCTGTATGTCTGTCTCTCGATTCCAAAGCGCAACGCTTAGTAAAATGTGATGGTAAAAAGTATCATATTTGTCCGGGAATTTTATTGCAAATAATACGATGACCACCATTAATTTTGTTTAGATTTCGTTCTGAAATTTATTTTTAAATAATATTTTTGTGGGTCCCATTTACAACGACGCGCACAAAATGTAATAATGTCTCTATCTAATGTTGCCATCTTGCCTACATGTGTGAAATATGTAATTGTTTTATGGTGTCTTACAGCTATAGGCAACTAAATCCTTTCTCAAAATGAAACAAACTTAGTTTTAACGCCCCTCACAGAAAAAGCATAGGAAACATTTAGGCAAAAGAAGAATTTTCTGATAACCAGCACAGCTGATTACTTCTGCAGGAGATCTGGATTTGGACCACTCTAAAATCAATCAATCAATCAATCAATCAATCAATCAATCAATCAATCAATCAATCAATCAATCAATCAATCAATCAATCAATCAATCAATCAATCAATCAATCAATCAATCAATCAATCAATCAATCAATCAATCAATCAATCAATCAATCAATCAATCAATCAATCAATCAATCAATCAATCAATCAATCAATCAATCAATCAATCAATCAATCAATCAATCAATCAATCAATCAATCAATCAATCAATCAATCAATCAATCAATCAATCAATCAATCAATCAATCAATCAATCAATCAATCAATCAATCAATCAATCAATCAATCAGATGAACAAACAGTAGATTAATCCGTAGAATAATCCGTAGAATAATCAGTAGAATAATCAGTAGAACAATCAGCAGAACAATCAGTAGAACAATCAGTAGAACAATCAGTAGAACAATCAGTAGAACAATCAGAAGAACAATAAGGCAAACAATCAGTAGAACAATAAGGCGAACAATCAGTAGCTCGATTAATAGGTCGATTGATTGATTGATAACAGAAAACGTTTACAGATTAAGAATAAATATAGCGTTTACTCCCTTGTTAGAGTGAATACAAAATATTTAAATGTTATTAAATTTGCTCTGATTGGTTTAAGGAAATTATATATAACCAATAAAAGATGCAATTTGTCATGGTTATGGTTAACATTTGGTAATTATGACTACTTAATACAGTCGACACTCGTTATCTCGACATCGGATAAGTCGAAATTCCGCTTAAGTCGAAGTGAAAGCCAAGTCAACATATGGATATCAAAATGAATTCCGTAACAAATACAGCCATTGAAATTTAGTAGGAAAAGGATAGAAATTGCTCGTTTCGAGCAATTTCTTTCCTTTTCCTACTATATTTCAATAATGGACACATATGATGCCCATCAAAAATGGTTAGAAAACGTTTTCGTCGAAAATAATCAAAATCGGATGAGTCGAACTCCGGATATGTCGATGTACTTTGGCTGTCCCTCTGACTTCGACACAACGAGTGTCGACTGTATTGTCATTCGATAGTAAGTGTTCATTTCCTATTAGTGATTAACAACCTGAGAATGCCAAATCTTTGACAAATCAAGAGGTCTATTCAAACAGTTGCTTTGATGTATTCCCAAACAAGACCTGGTTTTGACGCCTTTTAGAATATAGACCCGGGAAAACGTTGAGACAAAAGAAGAAAATGCTGATAATCAGCATTTTCTCCTTTTGCCTCAAAGTTTTCCGTGCTGTAAAATCCACAAATTCAACCTCATATACCACCTGTTTTGTCGTCTGCAGCAGCTTCCAAATTCGGCCATCCTAAAATTTTGTCGTTTGGGAAAGGGTTAACCTATTCCATACTTCATTATATACCAAACACTACTTGCAATACCGTCTCCATCTTCGGCGGCGATTTCCAAGGCAACGTAAATTGACGAGAACACCCTTATTTTAAAAATCCGAATAGCCCCGTCAATTTTGGTTGCCACGGATGGTACCGAAGTTACACGAAGCGTTTGGTATGTTATGGTGGACGGAGTGCCATAACCCCTTCCCCAAAATTTTGGTTGATGGCCAATTACTTTTTTTATTAGCTGATATATAAAGGATCTTTCATATAGAAACCCAATTTTGAAAGTTGGTCAAGTATGAAGAGAATTATTAGCGATTTTCTGGAATTTTTATGTTACATGATTCCCTGTCGCGAATGCTTCGGTAAAGTGTTTCAGACGTTGTTGATGTATAAGAATGTGAAGAGCACTTCATATCGTTACCGATATCAAATTAACATATTTGTTATCTCCTAATTAATCGGGGTTGATGACTTTTTAACAAATATCAATTATTATACAATACATGTATATTTTTTGAATGGTAAAATGGTAAATTAGACTTTCTACGTAGTTATATCACGCATAGCATATATCTTGATATTGCCGCTTTTTCTTTAAAAGACTCGCAGCTATAGCTTTAAACAAGCTGTATCTTATATCACTTAATTATTGAAGGGAAATGAGAGAGAAGTAGTCTCAAACATGTTTTATTCCCCTGTATGCCATGTTTTACTTATCGACGGGGGGAGGGGGGGGGGCAAACCAAATCGTCCATTTGGAAACGATTTAATGAAATACAAATTTTAAAATATTTTAGCATTACAGAATAATATTAAACTTTCGAAAACGACTACATGTTGTAAATTGTCACACCATCATAATATACTAATTCACGTACGATCCTTTCAAAGCCTTATTACCGAAGTAAGGAGGAAACCATATATTCTAAAAGAAATTAATCGAAAAGGAGACCTTCGCTTTTCCCCCAAAGAGATCGTAACAATGTTATCGAAGAAAAGTTACAACATATCACAATGGCATCAAAACCAGAATGCAGTAGTATTTTGATGCGAATGAATAAAATTTATTAAAGTAATACATGTTCTCTCAAAGCCAATCTTTTGTGTCGTTAGACAGCACCATACGTTTGTATTTACAGTTATGATATTAGAAATAAAAATGATTCACGACATTGGTTGATAATATCTCGTTTTATCATTGAACACAAAAAGATAATTATCTTCAATCAACACAAATAAAAATCCGAATTTCCGATATTTCGAGTGCACAAAAATTCTCAATTAAATTCCATCGTATGAACAAAATTTGCATTTTGCGTATGTAAGATGTTCGTATATATTCACACACAGTAAATAAAACACACGTCAAACGTCATTACGATATCGACGGCATTTGTAGAAAGTGAAAATGACTTCATTAAAGAATTGACAGCCTTCGTACGTGACGTTAATTTTATGCAATCGTGAATAAACTTGTATAATAAACACTAAATGATATAGGGCAAAGACATTCACCTTGTTGGACACCGTTTTCAAAGTTAAACTTTAAAACATAAGCTTGTTTCTGGACAACGAACCGTGTAGTTACAGGAAATGTCTTGTACGCTCACGTGTACGTACAACAATTACGTGTTCTTTTTATTGTCGCTTGTCTTAAAATAGACACAAATCCTTCAAGTTTATAATAAGGCTAACAGGGTGAAGTTAATTCAAGAATAGGTAAACTGTGTCACAATTTGTGGTTTTGGGCGTTAAGAGTTCCTTTGTGATTTTGTCGCGTTCGCGTTATGTGAGAAAGTGAATGACCGATCGGACCATTTCTCCGAATGTGGCACGAATGGAGATTCAACGTGAAGCAATTTTGTGATAATTACTTAGTCCGGTAAGTCTACATTTTCTGTTTTATTTTTACAACAAATACGGTAACAACGTAATATTTCTTCTGTTTAAACGATTGACATTCGTATCCAACTTTATTGTTCATACCAAAACACAATTTCCATTTGTATTTCTTATTAAGAAACCATGATAACTGTGTTTTTTTTCTCAAATTTATCCCGATGCATACAGCAAAATTGATTTGTATGTAACAGAATTCTACATATGTTAGCACAGTAAGGAAAATACATCTTTCGAAGAGCCATGTATATGTCATAGCTTATTAAGAAAGAACTTGCTTTAAGGTGCAGTTACGATGTTTTCTGTTGGGGGGGGGGGGGAACCGCGATATGTCAATTGATTATAATACAAGGTTCAAGATTTCCAGATTCAATACTTAATGACGTAAACTAAACCGTTTCTTTTTTATTCATAAGTATAAGACTAGATATATTGACATTGAAAGCATAAATATTGTATGCAATCACTTAAAGGAACATTTAATTCCAATTTCAATTTTTTAAAGTATGTATTGATGCCAAGATTCTAATGAGTATAAATACTATTATTGCTCTTCTGTATAAGGAGGATTAATAAAATATATATATATAAATCCGAACTGTTTTCCACAACAATTTGTTCAATTTTAACACAAAAATATAGATTTCTCGTAAATGGCGCAATATTTTGGCTTGAAATTTTCAGAATTTTCATAAGAAAATATGCTCTTTCAGATAAGAATAAAAGTAAAATTCATGACAAAAAATTCTGAAATGTCACTTTAAATCAAAATTTGATAATATTTCAACTTCAAAAGACAATAAGTTAATCAGTTCCCAAAGATTGCTATCAATGTAACAAACGCATGTACTGTTTCAGTGTCAAGGTCAACTGTTGTAATAATTTGTGTTCATGGTGGTTATCACGTAATACAAAACAGCATCTGGAGAAAATTGCCATAGATTGCGCTAAAACTTGACAAAAATTGAACATGTTTTGAATGCCCACTCCCCCTCAAAAAAGTAGATAGAAATAAAAATGAAAAGTAAGATAAAAAGTAAACAAGTAACAAGCGCGGATCCAGGTATTTTTCCCAAGGGGGGTCTTCCGATCTTTAACCCCTTTTTTCGCCAAAATCGAGGGGGGTCAGCCCTCCCCCCGATGCACCTTCCCTCTGGATCCATGCAGATACATGTCATACCATGAAGGACTAAATATAACAACGATTTGTCATGGCACACAGGGACAAATGACGCAGCTTATATGGGACATGATCAGTAATCTTTTTGATAACCCCTTTTTCCGCCAAATTCCAGGGGGGGGGGGGGTCATGACCTCCTGAGCCCCCGCCTCTGGATCCGCGCATGAGTAAATGAATTAATAAATGGTTGTTCGGACTGTATGGTAGGCCAGCAACGTTTGCAAAACTACGACAGCCAATTAACAACCACTTTGAGAGTCTTCCGTTTTTTCTGAGATAAATGCCAAGTCAGTGAATTTGGAGTGGCAATTTGCAGTGATATCAGTAATTTTACAAAAACAAAAAGTGAAAACATGCAAATTCTTTCACGTGCATTCCTGTCGTTTGAACGCAAACGATTAACCTTGTCAATAAGGCATTAGCTTTGTTTATTCAAACCCAAATACACGGGCACTGCCTTAAATGGTATCCGTTCTAAAATGACCAACATTTTAACCTGACCGAGATTTTTTTCCAAAGACATTCTCATTTGTTAAGAACCTCCCTTCCAAAAAACAAAAAATAAACAAATAAAGATAAAATGTAATTAAATTTGAGCGGTGTAAGAAGGTCGTTTGCTACAAAAGATAGTTCATTTAGTCCCCAAGGCCACCGTGGTAAATGTTTTCAAGGATTAATGTCTACGGAACACTTTTTCGCTGAAGAAATGCAAGATCATTTAATATAAGAGGGTATAAAAGATTCAACATCGTTTGAAATCCATTACAAATCTATGACAATTTTTTAACGTTGGAAAAAGAAGCACTCAATGGAAAAACGATTTCTAAAACGACGATTTCTTTGATTGATCAAAATTCAAAGGTAATGCATCTTGTCAAAATGCCACAAATATCGCAATGCATATATGACTTTCTTTCACACTCTACTGTGTCTATCAGTGTCTTTCAAAAAAAAGTGTTATGATTAAAATAATCTTTAGACGCCAATTGAGGGTTATCTTAAGAAGTTTGCTTTCGGACGATACATAAATGATTATATCGCCGTCGTCACATTCTCGGTCTATTCCAAGTGCTATTTGTCTGTCAGCATTGCTTTGGCTACGTTCGAAAACGTTCATTTAATTTTGAACGCAACCTACGATTCGTGATTAGTGGACTTTTGTTTGTTTGTATAACAGACGTTTATGTTTATGTAACACAGACATTAAAGGTTTCGGTACTGAGACAAAATCTGGTTCTGTTCTTGACATTCGTATAAAAACAGTGGGGTAACCATTGAGACCCCCCGCCCCGAAAACCACAATTTTCTCCTTTTTGTCTCAATATATCTTCCCTATATTGTTCACAAATTCCATCTTTATCAGCGTCTACAACTGGACCAACCGAAATATTTGTGGTTTTGTAACGGATTAACGTCCATGCAGCATCGTTTGAAGTATTGACCTTCATCAAACGAGTTCATTGTGCGGATGTCTCTTCATATATAACGTCAATGTTATTGCAAAACCTCGTAACTCCAGCTTGATTAAAGCTGGAGTTACGAGGTTTTGAAATAACACCGACAATAAGTGTCAATGTTTTTGTTTAGTCATAATTGTCAATAATTACCTCCCTTTGATGAGCTCGTGAGATCGAGAGGGGGCGTTAATCGTACTTGCTGTACAGGAAATGAAATTCGGGTCGTCCTCGGTTAACGAGAGTGGTTGTACTTTAGCCATTTGCCAAATTGTTGTCTGCTTTTGGTTGTTTGCAGAAGAATAGTTTCAGAAAAATATTGAGAGAAAAAGATGAAAATGCTGATAAATCAGCTTTTTCTTCTTTTCTCTCAACATTTTCTGTGCTAAAATGCAGGGCCTACAAAAATCCTTTTCATTAATATTCATTTTTAAAACTACAGCAACGTTTAATGCGAATACTCTATTTTTGTCGTTTGGGAAAATGGTTGAAAGACTAATTGTACTTTTAAAGTCATAACGTGCATACCGTCATGTAACCTTTTATGCATGGGATGTGGGTTTGATCCCATATCTGACCAAAATGATAAGAATGCATATGCGGCTCCATTTTTCCAAGAGAAAAACGCGAAATACGTTTTAAAATTACTTCGATAAACATTTTATTTAACATTTCGAGGGTGTCCCCTTTAGGATCTGCACAGTTTAATCGGACAGTATTATGACA
The DNA here is from genome assembly GCA_963680895.1 of Fragum sueziense. Classification (NCBI taxonomy): domain Eukaryota; kingdom Metazoa; phylum Mollusca; class Bivalvia; order Cardiida; family Cardiidae; genus Fragum; species Fragum sueziense. Next base: position 8,386,916 of record OY804600.1, on the reverse strand, counting down.
TATGTTATATACATACAAGCCTAAAGTAAAAAAAAAAAAAAAAAAATCCACTTCAAAGTATTTTCAATAACAACTTAAAGGGACATAACATTCTAATTTCATTATTAAAAGTATGTAATCGTACGTCTTGTTGCCCAGATTGGTTATCCTAATGCATATAAAGGCTATCAGTTTTTGTGTATAAGCGAAAAATATACATTTAAAGTTGAGACAGATATGAAAAATTCCATATAAATCTGAACTGTTGTCAACGTCATTTTGATTGATTTTAACACATAAATATATTATATTTCTCGTAAACGGTGCTACAACTTTGTCTTGAAATTTTCAGTATTTTCATAAAAATATGCTCTTTCAGATAAAGAAAAAGTAAAATCTATGAAAAAAATCTGTGAAATATCACTTTATCATAATTGAAAATTTTGTGCATTTTTGTGTCAGGTGATTCCCCACCGCGAAAACAAAATTTACTTATAAGGGTGTCGATCAAATGTATCTATTCATCTGGAACCGACAATAGATAAACGAAGTTTATACAACTGCATACTCGCACATGTCATGTAAACAAATGAGCTGGGATCTGGAAAAACGTCACTTATAGCATTTTAGAAACTCGTGTTTCAAGGTCAGGCTGTGCGCACTAGCAGTCTGATCTGGATCCATGTTAGTCTCATAATCATTATGTTTGCTACAAATTATGAGGAAGCTATTGGAGAACAACATGGTTCCTGATCAGACTGCGTGTATACGCAGGCTGATCTGGAACCATGTTGGACTCAAAAGCCGTAAGGGACCTTTTTCCAGATCCTGTCTCAAATATTTTTGAGATTTTAATCTGCACATAAAGACACATTTTGTCGTCTGCCGAATCAATTTCGGATGCAAATCGATGCAAATTTTGAATATAAATGAGCCAGCATTTAGAAAAGGTGACTTATGGTATTTGAAAACAACATTGATCCAGATCAGCATGTGCATACACACAGTCTGATCAAGATCCATGCTGTTATATAAAAAAAGCTTATTTTAGACTTGTATGAACAGTAGGGGAGAAACATGGGTCTTGATCTGTCTATATTTAACCCTTTCCCAAACGACAAAACTTTGACCGTTCCAATTTGAAAGCTGCGGCAGACGACGAAAGCAACATTGAAAAAGAAATGATTTGTGCAAAATACAGTATAGAAATGCATTGAGGCAAAAAGAGAAAATGGTGATTATCACCATTTTCTTCTTTTGCCTCAATGTTTTCCCTATCCTTTTCAAATAGGGACATCAGACCAGGTCTTGTTTGGGAAAGGTTTACTCTGGAAACGGTAGTCTAAAATGCTTTTAGATAAACCCATTTTTCCAGATCCCGGACCAAATCTTTGTTGGTACATATGTATTTGAAGCAATTCGGTGCAAAAATATAAAAATGATATTCGCAATTATAGATCTATTTATGTTGAAAATGGTTGCATGAAAGTCTGTGGTGAAAGTTATAGATGAAATGAATACAAATGTCATCTGATTTTGATGCTAAATTTCATCGACCAAAAGCTGAATTAACCGTTAAAAATGCAAATAACCAGCATTTTCCCATTTTCCTTTAAATATTTCTATACTTTATCCTACAAATTTTATGTTCTTTGTAGAAATGATTTTGTCATCTGCATAAACTTTTTTCTCGTGTGGATGAGCCCAAGATTAAATTCATATATTAACGCGAAAAGAGTTAAGATCTATAACAAGAACATTGCTGCTTTTCAAAGAAAAAAACTCGTAACTACAACTTAAAACAAGGTGCAGTTAGAGCTTTTTGTTGAAAAGCGACGATATTTTACGCGACAGTCACATACTGGTCGAGTTGAAATGTTGCAATCAAATCCTTCCCAAATAAAACAACAAAAAATTGGCCCATTTGAGAACTGCTGCATACCAAAAACTGACTGCTTATAAAGAAAGAATACATGTACCAAGTAAAACACAAATATTAAGACAAAAGGATCAATGCTGATTTTCTTTTCATGTTTCAATGTTTTCACGAGCGTTACCTTTTCGGGACGTCAAAACCAGTCTTGTTTGAGAAAGGGTTCAATTTCAAGGGCAACATAGTGAACTAAAAAAAAGAAAAAAAAAAAAAAAAAAAAAAAAAAAAAAAAAAAAAAAAGAAAAAGAAAAAGAAAAAAAAAAAAAAAAAAACAACAACAAAAACGAAATCTTTTTAAAGTATTCTAAATATTTAATTCTTTCGCTGGTTGTGACGTCTGGAAAAGAACAAGCTACAGAAAAACATCTAGGCAAAATAAGAAAAAAGGCTGATAAGCGTAAATGATGTTTCTCCCTTTGGCTCAATATCTTCATTACTACATTGCACACAAATTCAATCTTTATCAACATGCATTTCGTAGCATGCAACATCTTTCAAATTGGAAAAGTCGAATATTTGTCTTTTGGGAATCTTTAAGGTTAAGTATCGTCTCGTCATTAAGGTAGTATCATCAGTCTAAATAACCGGAACAATGTCCATACGATTTGTTTACTCTCAATTCTGATTGTTGACTTAATCCTTTTCCAATTAATAATGAACTTTAGTCTGGTCCTAAATAAAAGATGTTTCAAAAGACCAAATGAATGACGCTGAGCAGTCATATTATAGAAATCCTGGATGGGAAAGGGGAAATGCTGTTTATAAGAATTGTCTTTTTTCCCCATCAATTTGGGTTTCTAGTCTCATATTCCATAATGGTCGTCTAAATCATGACTTGTTTGGGAAAAGGCTAATCTTTTCCCAGTTAACAATGAATTTCAACTACCTTAAGATTCTACTTTTATGATAAACGAACATTTTGTGAGCATTTTTGTCGTTTCATTTATTGTCTTTCATATATACATAACTAATTATTTTGCTTAACAATTGAATAATTTTCCTGCTATATTTTTCGTTAGTACTTAAATATTTGATTCCAATTTTACAGAATTGAGACATGGATTAAAGAGTTAAGTAACAGGCGTATGGATTTGATCCTAAATCTGGAAAAACGGCCCTTAAACATTTGGGAAAATCAAAATTCGAGATAAGCCTGTGGTTAAATGTAGTCTAAAATGGGTCCAATAAACTAACTTACAATTACTACTGGTTATTCACAAGCTATTTGAGAACAATATGGATGCTGATCAGACTGTGCGTATGCACAGGCTGATCTGGATTCATGTTGTTATCAAATTCAACAAATGCCCCTTCTCCAGATCTTGGCTCATTTATATTTGATTATTACTACGGGCTGACCCTTTAACCCTTTTCAAAACAAAGACTTCTTTTGATCGTTATTACATAAAAACTATCTGAAAACATTGCAAGAGATATACAAAATGCTGGTTTACTGTTGCTTCTCCTTTTCCTATTGACTTTCTAACATAAACCTATTATGCAAGATACTCGACCCATTGTGCGAGACATTCATGAATTTCGGTCACATGTATTATGTCGTCTGCATCTCCTTTGAATTTCGACATGTCAATATTTTTATCGTCTGGGCGGTCTTTACGCTGGATTCTGAACCCGACCTCTCTAGGTTAAATGCGTGCAGACCACTTTATTTTGAGACTGGGTCTCGAAAAAGGGCCCTTATAGCATTTGAGATGTGTTCATGTGTTTCCAGATTAGCCTGTGCAAAAATGCAACCTGATTATGATCTTTAGTGTTGCCTTGAAGGCCATAAGGAAGATTTTGGAGAATAACATGGATTTTGATCAGACTGCGTGTATACGCAGGCTGATCTAGATCCATGTTGTTCTTAATGGCCCCTTTTCCAGATCCTGGCTCGTTTATTTTGAATTTGCAAGGCCGTACTTTGATCACATTTAAATAGGTCACCCATTTTGTATTTGGGAATTCAAGGAATAATACCACTCTCCACAGTAGTGATCTCCCATAACAGGATTATATCTCATAACTTCCTTTGGTACAATTGTAGCTTTTGAGTTTGGGAATCTAGCTGATGTTTTTTTTTTGCAAAATTGACATGCCCAAAACGATATTTCAAAGCTCATATGTGACTGATTGCCATCCCCACCACTCCTGCACCATCCCATCCTGCACCACAAACGAACGAACCCCCTAAAGTTATGTCCTACGAATGGTTTCACTGGTGCCCCGCCCTTTGCATCCTCGTAAACCCAGGCTCTGCACATGCTACGCTGGTTTTATCCCTGGGACAATATATTCAATTTCCCTAGTAATAAGGCTGGCCGAATGCTGTTATTTCATTGGTTCCATCATCTTTTTATGACGGAAGATTCAATCAATCAAAACGGTCCCTACAGACCGCTAAAGTCATCGTAAACACGGTGTCTAAGAGAGCGTTTATCTGATTGGACCGTTCGCTATGACAGTTCGTATTGACTTTCGCCTACCAATCCAAAGCTTTACTAACTAATTGTCCTATGGAACGAAACAGAGTGAATAACCTTGGTCTCCGAGAATACGCCCCTCCCAGCTTGTTTTATAATTCGTGACTAGTTGCATTGTTTGATAACATAAAGAAAGGTCAAGTTCAAATAATCCTTTCTCGAGCTTCAAAATATTCAAGTGGTCAAAATTGAAAAAGTGATGCAGACAACAAAACATGCAACCAAAATTAGGAATTTGTGCAACAATTCTCTTGTAATTTGCATAAATATTTCGTTTTTTGGGAAGCAAAATTTGCTTTTCTTTGCAGCCACCTTTCTCTACACTTTACCATTCTCTGCATACCACACAACATCTTCCGGTCCTCCTCACTATAAATAGTTCTATCAAAAGCAAAGATTAATGAGGTAACAGTCATTCGAATGTTCAATATATAAGTCTGAAGTTATACATGAAGATATTGAATTATGTGACTGAAAATGAAACATTCAATCAATCATGTCTTTGTGAGAAGAAAACACCGACGTAGTAATTTGCTTTATTATGGTTCAAAGATCAGTCCAATGGCCTTCCTTGTAAATGGGTCAGTCAAGTTAACTGATCTATGAAATATATTCAAAGGCTCAAAGCTATAAATAGCTAATTTACACAAACGATAATTTAAACTGGTACCCGTTGTGTGTATACTATGTATTTACAACTGGTAGTACCTGGCAAACCGCGTCCATTGATTGGTTAGTACTAGTATACACATAAAGGATGTGCTAAAAATAGATTCAACAGTTCCAGCATGGAATCAAAGTATCCAAGGTATTCAAATGCATAATCAAAGTACCTAATCAACGTACTCTACTACTCGATGGGCCTACATTACTAACAAATTTGCTTCCCAACAGTACTTTCAGTACTTTGATTTTATTCCGTTGTCTGTCGCTTCTTCCATTTTAGACCAATATAAAATGTTGTCCTTTTGATAAGGCGTTATATTTTCCAACTGTCAATTTAATACTTTATGAAAATTAATGGCTATATTTTACACAGCTCAAATTAGAAAGGAGTTGCAGAAAATTTTGATAGAAAATAAGAAAATATTTAATTTTAATAATTTCTGCAGACTTTTTTTAAACTCCCCGAATGAAAAATGCTTGAGATAACATTTCCGCCTTTGCCTCAATATTTTCCAGTTTATATTTTACTCTCACTCTATCTTGATTAAATGTTTTATTATACTTCCTGTATTAAGGATGACAAAAATAAGTACTGTTTTGGAAATATCGTTTGGCCAATCAAGTGAAAATGCATTCACGTGCTTTTTCCTCTGTGCAAAACTAGAGATTTCCATGTCGATAATGTACAAATGTACTTAATCCCACCCAAACAATGTTTAATTTGGGTGTTCCCATAGAAAACAAACCTTTGAAGTTACTATAAGGACTAGTAGTAATTTTATAGCATGATAAAGTGTTAAAATGCAATGGACACAAATGAAAGAAATGAAAATGGTAGATATTTCTGTTTGATATGGGTTTCGGTGTTTTTAAAATCCATTTCTTTAACAGCAATCTAAAAACCCATGAAGGGCTTGAGTCGCTCCACATGCCTGAATTTCTTGTCATATCAAATTTAATTTTTGACTGAGTCAAATTCAGTTTTTCAAAACTTGTGGTTCTTAGAGCAAAAACAAACTGAAATACAGCAATTAGGTCCAGGCAAAAGGAAAGTTAAAGATTGACTACTTATAAGAGTTACGAGGGATGATCCAAAAGTAATGTCACAGTGTCTATAGTTTGGTTATTCGACGTATTCTTGTACAAATAAAGACTTATCATTCAAGCTTATCCTATTGGAAACATGCTTTTCTGAACTATTTGAATATTGTTTATATATTCGAGAAAATAAAATGCTAAAAAGAATCCATGTCGTGCATATGCGCCGCACGCCCTAGATTATTCTTTTGAAGATTAATATTACTTTGTGTTCTGTCATTATATAAAAGAAAAATCAAAACAATTAAGCTGATATTTAAATGCCGCTAGGTCATGATATTCCTAAGCAATTTTAGAACGTTCCAATAAAATCGGTGACTTAAAATACCAAATAAGTTTTATTGAATTCATCACTCGCATTCGGGATAATGGCAGAATCGGATAAATGCCCACAACGTGCAATTCTTAACTTTCGCTAAAGGCTTGCAAAATAGCCGATTGAAGCAACAGAAACAATAAATTCAACCTAAAATAACGTATATTTCATGATAGAGGCGTCTACCGTTAGTACAATCTCTGTGGAGAGTGAATATGAGTCGTTTGAAGATCAAAACGAGCCGGAAGACATGTGGAGCTGGGGAACGCCAACGTCCATGTTAACTGGAGCTATTTCCGCATCTTACGCTGAATTTAAGAGGAATTTATCATGTCGACCTAAACCAACTGAGAACAAATTGATTCAAGGAATGCATTCGAAGAATTGCTGAATGAGTTTTTTTTTAAATGCATTTATGAAGCGGGTCGAACGCCACGAATGTTGCATTAATTAAACACAGAGGGTGATATTTTGAAAAGGAGTAGAATGACGTCAATGACGTCGTGCGTTGTGCGGCGCTGGACACCGATGCGCTATGTAAAAATGTAGTTTATTTTTGTAATTTTACACCAAACTTTATGAAAATTCGTGCATGTATTATACGAATGTTAGTCTTTCGGCATCTAAAGTTGCATGAGGATACGTTCATAAAATCACCGAAAACAACGTTTGTGACATTACTTTTGGATCATCCCTCGTATAATAAAGCTGAAACTGTAATTTTGTCAAATTCAAGGGCATATAACTAAGGATGTGAGATTCTGATCAAGCTGAAAAATCACAAGTGCTACGGTAAGATCTTATGGTCATCAATATTCTGCCAAAAGTTTGTTGTTATTGGTAAATAGTTGTGGCTAAAAGAGTGAAAGCAGAACGAAAACGGAGTCAAAACAGAATTTTTGTCAAGTTCAAGGGCACAAAATTCTGGATGTGGGTTTCTGATTAGGCTGAAAAGCCTGAAAAGTGGCAACAAGCAAGATCTTATGGTAACATTATTCTGTCTAAGTTTTTTCTTGATTGGTTAATATTTGAGGTTGTAATAGTGAAAACCAAGTCGAAAATGGCAGTTTTGTCAAATTCAATTTCACATAACTCTTGACATGAGATTTCGGTCAACTTAAAAATTGCACTCAGGCAGGATCTTATAGTCACCAACATTATGTCCAAGGTTTAGCTTGAATGGTTAATATTTGCAGTTACAAGAGACAAGAGTGAAATCAAAGCCAAAACAAGCTTTTTTAACATTTAAGGGCAGATAACTGGGGTTGTTATGATTCAATCAAAATTCGTTGAAGGAATCTGAGAGAGGGTCACAAAAGGATCATTCCCGTGAAGTTTGATTGAAATCCACCGAGTAGTTTCCGAGAAAAAGAAAAAAGTTGACGACCGGACGCACGCATGGGCGGACACAGTGCTATGACAATAGTCCGCTGGTCTGAAAGGCAAGTGGAGCTAAAAACGAGAAAAAACAACTCCAATTTGAAAGCTGTTGTTGTACGAAAATGTATGTTTATAAATAACGGATTTATGAACAATACAGCATAGAAAATCCTAGGGTCAGTTTCATAAAAACATTTAAGGGAAAATGCTCCAGTTTTTCGGAACACTCGGTCATTATTGTAGAAAAGGTGGTGCTTCGTACCAAATATGTTTCGCTACCATATTTTCGATAATATGAAACGTCATTACAATTTACCATTTTCGGCTGTCAAAGCGCATTTGTTATGCGAAACTAATTTCCTCAAGGTAAAAATCGATGATTTAGAGCAAGACAGTTGTAAGTGTGTATGTACTTATCACTGTTTAGCGTTATTCTATTCATGTGTATCTGATAAAAATTGTTGCGATTCTCTAATAAGTGCGATGACCTGAACATTTTCTTCTTGAATTATTACCAGACCATATTGCTTAATACAATGATGGAGTTTTATCAAATTTTATTATGTAGAACTTGAAATATTTCCAAAACCAAGCAAATTTTGACATAAAACCCATTAGCTTCGTTGATCTAATTGAACAAGTGAGCATGCTGTTTTATACTTTTACGCTTTCATAACAGCACACATTTTGGATTTTCCGTCATGTATTTGGTAAGACGTTACTTTAAACCCATTTCCAGGACTAAACGATGATTATACAGCATTTTTATAGCATTTAAGTGACCTTTGATAGGTCAAGAAATTGTGCATTTTTTTGCTGTAGGGGTGTTATATGACTGACTAAAAAATTTTAACAAGATCGATGACCATCTATTTTTATTTCATTTTCTAATTGGCAATAAGATGTGCTTTAAAGAAACAAAATATAGATTAATTCTATATGTAGGAAAAGAAAAAGTAAACTGGAGCATTGTCCCTTAAGACGTATTTTCTGAGTTAACAATGTCTTATTTGGGAAAAGGGTTAGGCGAAATAAAAATGTGCAAGTACAATGACGTGTGCACATTTTTGTGTAATCGAGACAGTAGGAACATAAAAATTAAAAACATTTTATCTACAAAAAATAAAATCACGTTCAAAAATTACATGTGACAAAAATGTAATTTTACCCGCAAAAATCTTGATTTTAGCCCTTTTTCAATCACCACCTAGTTTTGATTTCCATGTGGAAAAAGTTTGGGAGAACATTGAGGAAAAAAGTAAATACTGATAATCAGCATAAGTTCGCATTGTGTCGCAATGTTTTCTGTGCTAAATTGTACACAAAATATGTCTAAAGTTATCACTACCCAATTAGTTGGTTGCAGGGTCTTTCAAAATGGAACGGTCAATATTTTACAGTTTAGAGAACGGGATAAATTGCCACCTTCATTGCAGATGAAGGGTAAAAAATAGATAATCAAAGTGCTGTAAGGACCGGACTTTTGCATAATTTAGAATGCGAAGTCATTTTTTATTTAAACAAAAAAAAAACATTGATTAATATTCATTCACCAATTTTACATTTCCACTTCCGTGTACGGTCTTTTAGAACAACGGTCGATTGTTTCAATCGAAGATGAAAATAAGGGTTCAAGCGATTTTCATAACTAACAACTTCCTAGGTAAGAATTTGCATCAAAACGTCCCTTTCAACAAATTGTTGCTATTCAACGAACACCTCGTATCTGCAGCTTAAAACGAGGGTTTCGTAGAAAAAGCATAGAAATGTATGACAAAGGCCATTAGATCTAAGACAACGTGCACGTGTCTTTGTAACAACAGTATGTAATGACACAGATTTAAAAAGAAAAAAAAAAAACAAAAAAACTGAGTGATAAAAATTTGATCCACGGATCATATAACACGCACAAAAAAAGCCTTACCACGACCGGATCACGTGCAAAGGTACAATCAGCAGGTGCAATCGAACCTGTTTGAGACGATAATCTTTGGTCATTCCTTTAATGCGCAATGCACCAGTTATACGGAAAACTCACTGGTGGTGAACTCGGCCAAAGCGTGGGACGTTTTTTTTCGCGATCATAGTATTCCGTCGGGGTTGTTATAAAATATCGTAACTACGGCTTCGATAAAGCCGTAGTTACGAGATTTTATAACAACACAGACGGTTTGTCAATACACATCGGTAAACCCGGTCTATTTTTAGAACAAGTTCATTGTCATTAGAAAAATATCTATAAACCCACATTTAAACGCAAAATATCTATACATTGTTGTAGCGAAAATTGTCTTAGTTCACCACCAGTGTGTTTCACTACCAGATTTTCGATAATATGAAATGTCATTTCATTTCACTTTTTCAACTGTTAAAGCGTATTTGTAATGCGAAACTGGTTTTCTCAGAATAGAATATGATGATTTAAAGCAAGACAATTGTTTGTAAAACATGCACTTACTACTGGTTTTCGTCATTTAATTCATGTGTACATAATAAAAATGCGGCAATCCACTTATACGTGCGATGACATGTACATTTTCTTCTTGAATTATTACCAGGACATAATGGCTCAATGCACTGAGGGAGTTTTATCAAATTCTATGATGAAGAACTCGAAATGTTTCGCAAAAAGTGCAAATAATTGAATTAAACGCTTCGGCTTCGTTGATCTAATTGAATGTGGGAATAAGCAGTTTTACATCAACGCATTCATAACATCACATATTTTAGATTTTCTGTCATTGATAAATGTAAAACATTAATGCAAAACCATTTTTAGAATAAACAATGGACATACGGCATTTTCGGAGTATTTCAGTGACCTTTGAAAGGTGCAAGAAATTGTTCCTTTTTTACCTGTTGGGGTATTGTATATAATACGATTGTTGATAAAATTAAAACAAGATCGATAATCATCCATTTTTATTTCGTTTTTCAGCTGGTAATAACTTGTACTTTTTACAGACAAAGTATGAATAAATTCTATCGTTGGGAAAAGAAATAGCAAAACTGTAGCATTGTCCTTTAAAAGCCTGTAGTATCGAAGTTTAGAACTCCCACTGACGATAAATTGTTCCCTTGCTTTTGATCTCAGACCTACGTAAGCCTACTAAGACCGCTAGCTTCTGCATTGGTAGAGGACTCAAATACGGAAAAATGCGTTTTCAATGACTTTCAGTCGATTTCCAGTCCAACAGAATTATGAACACGTCCATTTTCATACTGTAAAGTTTACAGTACATGTTTACGACTTTGTTTTAAAGTAGCATATCCATAATATGACCATTTAACGCGCGACAATGGGCGATATCGAAGACATTTTGCGGTAAACGATATATACGGATACATTACGAGGGTGAAAATCCACATTTTTTGCTGCAAAATGATACGACGTCGTCTGAAAAATGGCCGAGGTCATGTGCATCACTTTTACGGGTATTTTACCTTAAAACGATGTTTGCTTCGTGAGTGCTGTTCTTTGTTTATCATTTAACCCATCACCACACAGTGACTCTTTTTGACTCCTCACAATTTTATTGCTTTGGAAAAAATGTGGAAAATTAAGAAATTGCTTGTGACAAGCAATTTCTTCATTTTCCACAATATTTTCTACCCAAAAAGACAACAAAAATAAAATTTCATTCATTTGAAATTGTCGACTGCAACATCTTGGAATTTGTACCAACCTAAAATTTTGTCGTTTGGTAATGGGTTAAGATAATATCTAGGTTTCTGGTTACGCGGTTCTGTAATGACGCTGAATAATATGTAATATGTAATACTGAATAATATGTAATGCTATGATTGTAATGTTTTCACGCACATTTTTTTGTGTGTGTAAGACAATAGCAATGCTCAGGTTACTCTGAATTTCACAAATCCATATCAAATATTTCAGTAACATTCCAGTGCATTAAGGTAGGTAACGTTATATCTTACTTTTTATGCAAATTTTAGCGAATTAAAACAATTTTGACACGTCACGTTAAAAGGGACACTCTAGGAAGTTCGTTAACCAAAATGTAGAGAAACAGATCAGACATAGCAGTCGTCAACCGCGTCTGGAAAATTAACACATATCAAGATGGAGAAAACAATTATTTGCATCAATGTTTTTTTCAAAGCCTTTTCTATTAGAGCCGTCAATTCAATGTCGTGTTTATAAATTAACGGGTAAAAGGGCATTAAGTACAGCTCTCTGTAAAAATCATGCAAAATGGCATATTTCGTGCTACATACACTATCACCAAAAATATCATTTTTGTAAAAAATCAATAGATTATGACATAAATAAATGCTATATAGCTCAAAAAGTATATCCTTTAAGGATTGGTGGAATGGTAAACATTTTAATTTTTATTTGCTTTTACATAGAATATATAGTAAAAGTGGTGTTTTTCAGTGGATCTAAAATTGTAAAACCCAAGCAGATATCCAATTTAAACCTTCATCAGTTGAAAGATGATATTTTGGTGTTGTATCTGGTGTTTGTACTTTTTTGTGCAAATTTGTGATATTAGAGTAATTCAATTAGAAAGATGACGAAATTACAGAAAAATAAGCATCCCAGTCTATAATTCCAGTCTAATTCAAGTCTAATGGAGTTACTTCCCTTGAAACCAATGTCAACAAAAATGGCTGCCTCCTTTCAACTCAGATTCAGTGTGACCGTATTTTGGTACATCGCGTGGAAAATATGACAAATTATCAGAGGAAAAGTTATTCTTTTTAAAGAACAGCGATATAGATCAGTGCATGGCCACCTAAAATCGAACAGGGAATATCATTAGAGGGAAATTTACTCAATCTGCAAGCTGAAAAAAGCATTGCTAAATCAGCTGAACTTAGGGGCGGTTTTTGGAACCATAGTAGACTGCCCTGTTTGCCATAGATACCAATTTTTATTGGATTGCGACCAAAGAAGCGATGTTGCTTTCCAAAATGTCGGAGAAGGTCAAGCTCATATGTCACAGGCAATGTCTCGGGTACGAATAATCCCTCATAAACTGATTGGATTGAATGAAGTTTTATGTCCCACTCAACTACTAAAGTCACATGGAGATTGGACCGCGGTTTAAAGTCTCAGCAAAAAGACTGGAGAGGCATGGGATCCAACCAGCGACCCCTGTGTTTCAAGTCTAGCATGTTACCACTGCACCACCTCCGTCCCTCCCAGATAAACAGAGGATTTGTAGACAGGGGAGTTTAGGCAGTATATAGAACTTTAGACAGGAATATTTCTGATGAGTTTGGCAATGGTTAGTATTTTGTCACGACTTCTTCTTAAATTGGACTTTAATCTACCATTGAAGCTGAAAGGGACTTCAGGTTTGCAGTATATCTGTGTGTCTTTCAGGCCAATCAATTAGTTTTCCATACTTTTTTTGCGGCCCAAAAAAATTTCATGCTCCCCGAAAAATTTTGGGAGAGCATATAGTTGCCTAGCTATCCATCCATCTGTTGGTCCGTCCACAGCCAGATCTCAGCAACCAATGGACCAAATTCAACAAAACTTATAATGTGAACTCTGTGATAATCCCTATAGGGACTGCATTCTCTGTTTCTCAAATTGAGGCTGTGTCACAAAAATTATAGTTATCATAACTCAATGACCAGATATTATCAATTAATTGATTTAAAAGTAGTTATACATCTACTTTCATTTCACTTTATGTCTTTTATTTTCAGAATGATGAATAGGGTTCTGTTTCAATTTTATCAAGTAAACAGTGACATAAATGATAATTTTGGTCAAACAGTAGTATTTTGCTGATGTAATTCTAAAACCCCGCAACTACAGCTTAATCGAAGCTGTAGTTACAAGATTTTATAAAAACATAATAGTAAACCTAGTCTGTCTTTGCACAAAATTCATTTTTATTGATTATCATTGACTATGTTTGTCTCTTTTATTTTGCAGAATGATGAATTGGTTATTATTGGCTATAGAGAAAGAATGAATTTTGATTCAGGACCCTCAAATCAAAAGATAATGGTGAGAATCTTCAAAGAATGTTTACTAACTGTAACATAGAATGTTATTTATCAATTTCTAATGTTGTTTTTTTACTGGATGCAAAAAATTTTGTGTTAAATATTGAAAGATATTGATAAATTTATCATTGTAACTGTAAAGTTAGGGATACATAGTGAGGGTAACTAGCTGCAAATATAAAATTGTTAATTCTATTCAATATGGCATGATTATGAAACCCTTCTCCAATTAATATATCTGGATTTATCAAAATTAACCCATTACCACACAGAGACTCTTTTTGACTAACAACAAGATCATGACTTTACAAGCAATTTCTTCATTTCCCACACAATGTGTTCTACAAAGAAGACAAAAAGACTTCAAATTTCCTTAACTTGATATAATTGTCATCTGCGGATCCAGGAATTTTTTTCAAGGGCGGATGGGGGGTGTCCAAGCCCAAGATTTGTTTCCAGGGGTGGGGGGGGGGGTGTCCAAACTCAAATTATGGCTTAAAATCTTAAATGTAGTAAATATGTAACGATACACTAAATTCATAAAGTCAAAATTTGATTTTCGGCCAATGCCAGGTGTCCGGACCCCCCTCTAGATCTGCCCATGCAACATCTTTGACTCCAAAATTTGTTGTTTGGTAATATGTTTAGAGTTTCAAAATGTGTTTGTTGTACCGGTCAATTAACTTTTTAACAAATTGAATATTTCTAGACTGCTCTTAATTAAAAAAGAATTATAGATGGGAAATAGTTATGTCTAATATTATAATATTATTATATGACATGTGTTATGATAGCACAGAAAATATTGAAGGAAAAGGAGAAATTGCTGATTTTCAAGAGGATCACCCGAAAGATTTGATTAACTCCATATGTATTGCATCTTGAAATAATGTTGTCTGTCACACCTTTGAATTTTAGACCACCTTAGAATTACCATATTCTGTTCGAGAAAGGGTTGATAAAATATTTCAATTTCTCTATTTTTCAGTCGCTGATGTACACCAAGTTGCAGTTTTGGACTTACAGTGTTGAATATAGACAAGTTATAATTGTTTTTTACTAGAAGGACTGATCTTGACTTTATGTTGATATATACAACAAAGCAGATTAATTTTGTTTCAAATTGGATTTGACGATTTGAAGAGATGAAAATTGTAATATTATGTGATATCTTTATCTTATGTTAGTGTTATACTTTGTATACTTGCCCATTCTTTGCCACAGACAAAGGTTTAAATATGAATAACTCTTTCTGTGATGACCAGATTTAGACTGATCCAAATTGAAAGATGTTGCAGACAACTATATCAATGTAATGTAAACTACACTGTATAGTATTTCTGCCCTCTGATGAAGAAAACATTTAAAGTAAACAAAGGAGAAAATAATTGTAGTCAGCTTTGTCGTCTTTTGCCAAAATGTCCAAAAAAGATCCTTCTGCTTCAAAGAACCGTACAAGGGTTGTTTGAGAAAGGTGAAGTTGTACATTTTTCAAACAACGATACTTGATGTGCCAAAAGAACATGTTTTGAAAACGTTGAATGAAAAGAAAATAATGACAGAAAAAATGGGCATTCTTTAAGGTATGCGACTCATCATTAGCACCAAAGAGCCAGAGGCGAATTTGAGAAGTGTCGGTATTTCTTAAACTGTGTTACTTTTCCATTCCAAATACAAACATATGTAACATCTCATAAGCATTTTGAACAGTTTAGAATTTTGAATTAATGCATACAAATGGAAATATTTGACCAAAATGTTCAAAATTACCTACCTTGCATATGAATATAGAGTGAAATAATATTTCTAAACTATTTTATTCTTTAACCCTTTCCCAAACGACAAAATGTTAGGGTAGTCCAATTTGAAAGCTGATGCAGACGTCAAAATGAATCTTAGCAGAGATAGGATTTTGGTACAAAATGGCTTAGAAAATATTGAGGCAAAAGGAGAAAATGCTGATTATCAGCATTTTCTTCTTTTGTCTCAATGTTTTCCTAACCGTTTCTAGCAGGAACATCAAAACCAGGTCTTGTTTGGTAAAGGGTTAAGCATAATCCGGCATGATGAATCAACTTATATGAAGTGTTTATACAAATGTGTGCAATTTGATGCATTTCATATGGATAGAAGGTGGCATTTCTAATGATGGGCTGTATACCTTAAACCAATCTTGATCTTGATAAGTATTCTTTAGATTTAGATATATAAGATCTTGACGGCTGTGTTCCTAATGCTTCATACTTTATAAAATTTATGTCATCCCCTCATCTAAATTTCAGAAAAAAAAAACAAACAAAAAAATTAACAAAGAATGGAACACTCAGAGTCATGGAACACTGCAATTTGATTCATCATTGTGATTGCAACTTCCAAAAAAAATCTGTGTTTAACCCATTCCCACATAAATTTTTGATTGTGCATTTTGTCACCCTGATAGATATGGGCTTTGGTAAAGCATTGTTGAAAATGAAGAGATTGCTTGTGACAAGCAATTGTTTCATTTCCCACAATGGTTTCCACCCAGAAAGCCAAAACAATGTTTGGTTAAAAACAGAAAAAAAGAGTTGTCTATGTAGAACAGAGCAACATATAAGGGAAGGGGGCAGGGAAAAGGTACTCTAAATTTGCCATTTCGAATCCAAACCCTATGTTGTTCTGTCCCTCTGTCTGTCCGTCCGTCTGTCTGTCAGTCCAAAACTCAACATTGTCATTGTTGTGGGTACTCATTTGATTTGCCTTAGTGGGACAATACAATCAGTTCCCACAGTATGTGGTTTGATGAACAGTAAATGAAATGTTTCATTGGGAAAAGCCACCAATTTCTCTTATTTGTATCTCTTGAGATTAAGTTAGCTTGCCCTATGCATTTCCCAAACTAGACCTTGTTTTGACATCTCAGTTCTCTAATAAAAACGCCTGAGATAAATGAGAAAAAAGAAGATATATGTTGATATATACAACAATTTCTCCTTTGTCTAAAAAATTTCAATGCATTATTTACAAAACCCCATTCTTTATAGCCTGTAATTTTGTGAAATTAGCAGCTTTTGTATTGGTCAAGTCTAAAAATTGGCTTTTAGATTTTTACAGCGTTATTTATTGACATGGATCAAATTTTGAGGAAAAGGATAATCTTACGAGATGGAGATATATAGTCCAATTTGGTGTCAATTTATGAACTATTTTACCACTTATCATTTTATAAAAATTGTTACCATGGTAACCAAAACTTAAGATCTAACATTATATGTATTTTATATTAAAATTGTAACATATGGTATAAACTTTTAGATATAATAGGCATCTTTAATTGACATCATGGTTTTTAATAGAAATGAACAATTGTCACTGAAAAACAGTCGATAAATAGTTATTTTCTATAACAAAAGCAGCATAAAAACTGGTGATTAGATTTGTTTGTGGTTTCCTTGGCAACCATTTCTTTATAAACAAGAGCTTCGCAAAGCGGCGCATATACGCCCGAGAGGGGCTTGTCAGTAAAATTGGCCATTTTTTCGATTCAAGGGCAGTTAATTCAAAAATGAAAAGTTATCAAAAGTTTTTGTTTGCACAACAAGACACCATAGAGATTAATTGTGGCTAGTTTGATTAAATTCTGCTTGAAACTATAGGAGTTGCACACAGGAGAAAATGGACATTTTTGAGAAAATGGGCATTTTTTCTTAAATTCAAGGGCAGATAATTCAAGAAGGAAAACAGTTATCTAAATTCCGTAAGTGGTGTGCACAACTAGATACCATGGAGATTCATTGTGGCAAGTTTGATCAAATTCTGATCAAAACTGTAGGAGGAGTTGCGCACACAAGAAAATGGGCATTTTTTTAATTCAAGGGCAGATAATTCAAGAACGAAAAGAGTAAATTAAATTCCGTAAGCGGGATGCACAACTAGACACCATGGAGATTCATTGTGGCAAGTTTGATCAAATTCCGATCAAAACTGTAGGAGGAGTTGCGCACACAAGAAATTGCTAACGGACGGACGGACAGACGGACAGACGGACGGACGGACAGACGGACGGACAGACAGACGAGCGGGGCCATAACATAATACGACCCTTCGGGCGTATAATAAAAATGAATTTTCATAACAAATATTTCTTGCAAGAGGAAGAAAGACAGACCAAAATGGTGTCAATTTATGGACTATTTGACCACTTTTTTCAATTTATAAAATCTGTTACCATGGTAACCAAAACTTAAAATCAAATAGAAATATGACCCTTTGAAATTAAGGATGTTATATTTACTAAATTTTATGTGTATCAATCAAAAAAATAAATTTTTGAAGATTAAATGGTGTAATAATGTATAAAATTCATTGACTATGGATTTTTCAAAAATTGAATTATCTCCCTTTAATGATCGGAAAAAGTAAAAAAATGAAAAAAATGCACAAAAAAGTACATACATAGCAATATTCTCTGACATTTTGGGTTCTTATATTTGTAAATGGCTTGATAATATTAGCTTGGGTTTCACTAGATTTTTTGGGTTGAAAATGTCATTTTTTGTAAAAAAATGAAAATTTACTCATTTTGGACTTAATTATCTCTGATTTCGATTTTTCCTGGAAATTGTTTTTATGCTACAACGGTAAAGTACATGAAGGTGTTATATATGTGCCAATAACTTGTATCTATTCCCTTCCTTTGTTTTTGAAAATAAACATTGAAAATGACCCAAAAAGCCCCCTTTTTGTCTGAATTTGAATTACCTCCCTTTTTATTCCTTAATAAATGTTGAAAAGCTTGTGTGAATTCGACTTAAAATCATTCCAAATAATTGTTTAATAGTTAAATGACAATATTTCAGAGTTGTTTCTTAATTAGTTTTCTACAGAAGGGAGTTATTTCAGCTGAAAATATAGAAAAAATGCCATTTTTCAAGAAAAAAATCGTATAAAAGTCGTTGCCATGGTTACCGAAATTGAATTTTTGATTTTTTTTTAACATTTTTGCAAAACTGGAGACATATTACACCAACCTACCAAATATCAATAAAATCCGTTGACCCCCATGTAGCAGTGATTGCATGATTTTTACAGAGAACCGTACTTAATAGACTATTATCGATAAACAAAGTTGTTTCCCTTGATCGATTGATTAACCCACTAAATAGGAATTAATTTTGTGCTAATAATAAACGGATTTTACTAATATAGATTAACCCCTTCCCAAATAAGACCCGATTTTGATGTCCTTAACAGAAAAGGTTTGAGAAAACATTGAAACAAAAGAAGAAAATGCTAATGATAATCATTTTCTCCTTTTGCGTCAATATTTTCTTGAATATATTTTACAAAAATCCAGTCTTTATTAACATCAATTTTATTGACTGCATCAGTTTTTGAATCGGACAAACCCAAAATTTTGTCGTTTGAACGAGGGTTAATAAATATTCGGTGTTCTTATTAAATCTTGTAACTACAGCTTCAATCAAGGTGTAGTTGCGAGGTTTTGAATTTAACCGACGAAATACTGTCTTTTGTCCGAAATTCCGTCACTATTACAAGATGAAATCGTACCATGTTGAAAACATAAGTAGACAAATTTTACTAAATGAGAAAATGTTCTGTTGTAGCTTGGGAAGCATCGTGAGAAAATGAGAAAATACTTGATAACATTTTCTTCTTTTTTGCCAATGCATCCAATGACATTTTTTTCATAATAGAGTCGTTAATACAATGTTTTGTGTGGGAAATGATTTGAAGTTAGTCGACATAAAATAAGATATGGGTAGCATAGCCGATCCGCGTTATTCTTCTGTTAAAATCTTTTTATTGTAAAATTGTATTTTTTGATTCAGAAAGGGCAAAATCAATCAAATCGTGTCCAATACCCAATAAACGTTAACGAAAATACATGTAGATAGCAATATTGTTCGGCACAATTTCTAGTGATAGAAACATTGAGGACAATGCTAGTTTCGGGAAATTTTCTCCTTTCATTGAAATACTTTAATTTAACCCATTATCAGACTGCAAAAAATATATCGTCGCTTTTAGACAAAACCCTCATAACTGCAGCTTAAATAGGATGCAGTTACGAGGTTTTGAAGAAAAGCAACGCTATACGGTTCGAAATTCAGAGATGTTGTAGAAGATAATTTCAAGTTATTTTTATCTTTATATGTAGAAAACATTGTTGTATATGAAGAAATTGCATGGCACAAGCAATTTTTCATTTTCAACGATGTTTTACAAAACCTATATCTTGTGCGCCAAAAATAAAATCTGAGTCCGTCGTGACAAACGGAATTGAAGAAAGTTACCAAAATACAGTCGAAACCCGTTGTGTCGAAGTCGGAGGGGCCGTAAAAATAGCTAGACATATCCGGAATTCTAGACTTCCGAGTTTTGTTCATTTTTTATTAAAATGACATCTGACCATTGTGGTTATTCATCAAGTACGTTCATAATCGAAAAATAGTAGGAAAAGGAAAGACATTGCTCGATACGAGCAATTTCTTTCATTTTCTTGCTATACCATTTCAATTGTGTAAATCGTTTTGGTTTTGATTTCGAAATATTTTTGTTTTGTTTTGCGGTACCAGTTTTCAATAATGTCGAGATAACAAGTGCCAACCATATAGTAGTTAAACGGAGAAACATTTCACATTAACCCTTCCCTAAACGGCAAAATTTTAGGGTGATCCACTTCGAAAACTGCCACAAATGACAAAATGAAAGTTATTTAAGATAGAATTTGAGTGGAATATGGCATAGAAAATATTGAGACAAAAGGAGAAACTGCTGGTTATCAGCAGTTTCTTCTTTTGTTTCAATGTTTTCCCAAGCCTTTTCTATTAGGGACGTCAAAACCAGGTCTTGTTTGGGAAAGGGTTAAACACGTTCTCTATCATTTCTAATGAATTACAAGCTTTCATAGAAATCAAAGTTGTTTTTTTTTCAATAATCATAATTATTTCTTTCGGAAATAAGAAAAGTTAGATTTGATAACGAGTGTCGTTGAATATAAAAATATAAAAAAGCGTATGAAATAAATAGAATAGAGAAATAACATAAAAAAATAAAATAAGTAAAATAAGATAAAGAAAAAATATATAAATTACCTTGTAATTCTTCTTATATAAGCCTGTCTTGTAGTTATCAATTAAGATATCGATTCCAAATGCCGATCCAAATCCGTCCTAACCAGTCCCCAAAATCTTCATAGATCGAATAACGTCTTTTCCAAAAACACGTATTTTGATCGGGTTGCTAACACCAAATTATCAATCAACAAACTTCATCCAAGCACTTATATTTTAGGGTGGAATCACATGTAATTTCGTAAAAGCACCCGTTTTCGTCGTCCAATCAGAATGCGCGATTTTTGTTACACAACTAATGACATGCGTCGTAGGTTTTCAAGGCCTGGGTAAAATCGCTGCCTGCTCGACTAACTCACGACAAGATCATTTGCGGTGAATTTTGGCAGGATCAAAGCGGACTTATCTAGATAAGCTTTTGGGGTAGGTAGCGATCGCTAAATTTTCATACCTCAGAAGCTATCTTAACCTTTCTCCAACTTTTAGACCGTACCATTTGCAAAGCTTGTTCAAGTAATTAAAAAAACGTTTGACAAACTTTTGATTCGTGTGTATAATAGCACATAAAATATTGGGGCAAAAGAAGAAAATGCTGGTTTACCAGCATTTTCTTCTTTTGCCTCAATATTTTACCAAAATATTCCTTTTGAGAGTGTTAAAAATAGATATAATTTGGAAAAGGGGTATCATTTCGTCGTTTGTAATAATTTGTACACAAATATCGCGACTTAGTCAGTCGCCTGACGTCTGATGTTTATTAATAAATTGCTACATTCGATCGTTAAAATAAATTGATTTTTCTTAAAGAAAGACCTAGTGTACTTTGATTTTGGATTTCGGAATGCTTTGGTAGGTATCGCTATTTATATGATTTTTCGTTAGTTTTTATGGTTATGTACATTCGAATACTGTTTGTCAGGACCAAAACGCGCAACAACAACGTCAAACTAAAAATGTCAAATAAGAACAAAATATCCGATGAAAACAAATTAACTGTTTTAGCAATAAATTCATTTCTTTGTAGTCGTGAAGCGATTGTATAAATTTGCGGGAGTAGATATTATCGAAAATTGACTTTGAAGAAAATGAAAATTTGGAGAGTAGGCCTAACGCGGCGCAATGCAATTAGCATTTTTTTCTTTGTACATTATTAACTCTTTTCCAATTAATTCCCGATTCGCACGGTTCCGAAGAGGAAAGTCCCAGAAAACATCGAAGGAAAACAACACACCTTTCATATTTCATATACTTGTAAATCTGGTCATCAGATCCTCGTAGAAAGAGCTAATGTTCATTGCTTAATAATAGTATCAAAGTCAACATAATTGCATTTCTATTGTAAGCATAGTTACATGCAGATCTACCGGTTATACTGACTCAAACAATTTAACCCATTACCAAACGACAAATTTTTGGACTTGCCCAAATTCAAAGATGTTGCAGACGACAATGTCAAGTGAATGAATTTTAAATTCTTTTGTTTTTTTTTGGGGGGGGGGGGGGGGGGGTAGAAAAGATTGTGGGAAATGAAGAAATTGCTTGTCACAAGCAATTTTTTCATTTTCCACAATGTTTTCCAATGCCATTATCTTGTAGGGAGTCAAAAAGAGTTACTGTATGGTAATGGGTTAAACGCCAAATATGAAGAATTAAGTCTGAGAACAGACACTGAGCCCTGAGCTGGATCTGACAGGTGATTTGGTGTCCATGATCGAGAGGCTCTTAGTTCGATCACCGTTAGGAGAGATTGATTTTGCCTTTTCGTTGCCCAACGAGTCTATCGGTAATATTACTGGTTATTTCCCAGTGAGCAGAATCGAGAACGAATAATGTAAACATCTAGCTTTCGTTGCAAGCGATGTGCGCTACATAGGCTAAATGCTTACAATGAAAAAAGTGGAAAGCCTATTGATCGAACCCACATCCTCGCAATTACTATCCCGCGCTAAACCTCAGAACGTACATGGGATTGAATACTTGTCCACAAACTGTGCAATAATTTTATACTATTATTTTATTGAGGACGATCTGGCTCACGATGGCTTTTAACGTATTCCCATACGCCAAAAATGTAGACGATAAAACTGATGTTTATAAAAAAAATCTTCTTTTGCCTCAAGGATTTCCAAAACTTTTCATATTAGACATGACAAATATCCGATTTTTTTTTGGAAAAGAGTTAACGTAACCACACAATTGGTTTATAGCCACTAGATCTATGTCAGTGGGTATCGTTAACTGATCGTTACAAATGGATTCACTTTATTGCGGATTCTTAATGTATCAAATATAACGTAATGTCCGTCACGGATAATGGAGACTGTATTTCTTTACCCCCTTCCCATATAAGACCTAAGGCGCGTTCTTTAGAGCGAGATTTTTTAAGATTTCCTAAGATGTTTTTGATACAGCGTCTTTGAGACCGAGATTATAAGCGAGTTGTTCCGAATGTTCCATACTTCATACATATGACATCATCATGACGTCATTTGAATGAAGTATTGAGCTTTCGGAACTCCGCGGTTTATGAATCATGGAGCATTCGGAACAACTCGGTCAATTCTCTCCCATATAGATTCTACAGAATTTACCTAGGGGTTCCGAAATAAGTATAGAGCAATGGCGGGCTCCGAGTGATCATCTTAAAAATCTTGCCCAGAAGAACGCTTTATCCTAAAACATCTTAAGAAATCTCAAGATATCTTAAGAAATATCGCTCCAAAGAACGCGCCTCTGGTTTTGTCGTCCGTTAAATAGAAAAGCTGGTGAAACATAGGGACTAAAGAAAAAATGTTATTTACCAATAAATTCTCCTGCTAAAGAGATATTGTTATATTTCCTATACTATACATGTATTGTACACACATACTATATCAACCACTATTCATTTTAATTTCCGCAGCAGATTTTAAGCTGGAAATCTAAATTTTTAAAGTCGTTTTTACGACATCAACCCATGATTAGATACCAAACGCTTCGTGCAACATCGGCCTCATCCGTGGCAACGGACATTGACGACGGTATCCGGATTTTCAATTTTCGTTGACACGGAAAACGTTCAAGGTGCAGAAGGAATTTCAAGAAGTGTTTAGTATCTAATCATGGATGGAATACGTTTACCAAAATTATTGCTATGGTCCTTTTATCATCTTCTTCAGATAGACAAAACATGCGGTTGGTGAAAGAGCTCATACTCGTCTTCTGTTTGATTGAATGTGGTAAGTTTTCGACAACTTTATGGCTTTCTTCTTAAAGCCACTATTTCCCAGATTTTGACCCAAAAATTGTCAAATACAAACGAAATGTACACTTTTTAAGCTTTATATGACCTGATTAAATGATTACGACAAAATATTGAAGCAACGACTCATTTTTTCGCAATTTGATACCAAATTCATGAAGCGATGTCAAAAGTAGGTCAAAACAGTAGGACATGCGACTTTCTTAAATGACGTCACAACATACATGATGACGTCATATTGAAATTCAAGTATGAATCTCGTTTGAATCATGGTCCGCGCTGTATGCACATGCGCAACAATTTAAAAATAATTCTAACCCCATCTGAGACGGGGTTGAATTTAGGTTTGGATTCTCCCTAAATTCAGCTATCTGTCTTGTAATTTCGGCTCATTCTCTGTCTGAATCGCATATTATTAACCATCCCGAGGTGGTCAACACAAAAGTTTTGCAATTTTTTCCAAAAAATTTCATTTTTGCAATTAGACCATCTGTTACCGTCGCCCTTTAAATTCAAGAGCATGTCTATAATTAATTTAAATAGCGAAAAATCAAAATATCAAAGAGCGTATTTACATCAGAGAAGACTCGGATTAGTCTATAATGTGCAAAAACCGAGGTCAGCAAATAAAACAGCGGTTTTCAATAGATACACGAGAGTAAATGTTGGATGGTATCGCTCACGATACATGACCTGGCAGAGCATCTCGAGCTAATAGCTAGAGATGCTCTGTCGGTTTATTTATCTTGAGCTATACGTCCATCATACTATTGAACTATACATGTACTATGTGTGTATATTTAGACTGATATGGCGCGCGAATAGGGTCTAAAGTCAATATAGCGCTAGACCGATAATTAAAATAGGGGTAGACCCTTAAAAATAGCAGTCTACCCTTATATTTTTACCGGTCTACCGATAAAAATATCGGTCTACCCATAAAATAAGGGTAAACCGCTATTCAAAATAACGGTCTAGCGATAAAATTACCGGTAGACCACTATTTTTATCGGTAGACCCCTATTTTTTCGATAGCCAATCACAGAGCTTGTATTATACGGTCGTTGATATTCCCGGTGGGTTGAGGATGTAACGAGCCATTTGATTGGGTAATGAGATTTCGAGCAGAAGGGTCAAAATAACTATCGGTCTACCGGTAATTTATCGCTAGACCGTTATTTGAAATAGGGGTCTACCCTTATTTTAAGGGTAGACCGATATTTTTATCGGTAGACCGGTAAAAATATAAGGGTAGACCGCTATTTTTACCGGTCTACCCCTATTTTAATTATCGGTCTAGCGCTATATTGACTTTAGACCCTATTCGCGCGCCATAGACTGACGTGCACACACTGTTTTATGAGCGTACGCACAATGTTTGTAAAACGCGTGCCGGCGTAATTATGAAAGTGTGCGCTGAAATAGGCTTTTGGCCAATTTGGTACACCATAAGCATACAAACCAAGACTACGAAGGAACCCGATCCTTTATATCACGATGGATAATCACGTGATACAAAATTTTCAGAAAATCTTAAAAAAATTTGTAAATACTGGGCCGATTTGAATTCGGTTTGAAGCAGAGAATGTGGGCAGACGCTACGCATTAGATATAGTGGATTTAAAGAAAATGAACTGATACAAAATTATTGAAGATCAACCGAAATTTTGGTTGATCTTCAATTACTGTTTTGTCAGTTGACTTTTTAAAGATCTACTACGTCCTGTTTATTCCTAACATTTTCCACCTTCTCTGCATTAAACCGAATTCAAATTGGTCAAGTATTGACAAAGTTATTGAAGATTAGCCCAATGGAAATTCTAAGTTAGGTGATTATACACCGTGTATATTGACTAATCCCAACATTGCATACCCGGCATGTCGTCGTCACCTTTAGTGGGGATCAACTTAGTTCGATTAAATTGCAGTTTATGATAATTTGTCATATGTAATCGGGGTCATGTCAGGTAACAAAAAAGTATAGTTCACGGACCTATATGGACAATAAAATTGTATTTAGAAAGATATAACTACATGAACAGATCGATTTGGGCTCATAGCTGTGATCCAGATAATCCGAGTTTTCTCTGATGAAATTCGCTCTTTGATATGTTGATGTCGCTCATTTAATTAAAGGCCCCTTTTCCCAGATTTGTTCCAAAAACAACTTAACAAACCTTTTTATGGTGATTAGTAGGACTAAGTAATCGCTTTTTATACCAGTTCATTCAACAAACTTAATTGCACTCCAATTGCGCTAAATTCCTCAATATTTTTTCGAAGCGTAAATGGTCTGGGGGATTTTCCAATCCATTTCGGCTATTTATAGAAATGTACGTTGCGAGACTTTGGTAGTGAAGCGTGTTCTTTCTCGCGTGACCGCTATAATATAGAAAACAAAGATGGCCGAACTTTGGCGACATCGGGGTCGGACTGTGCGTTGAAGATCTTCTTCACATCATTCCATCGCTCTATTTGATCTCCGATTATGACCTGTCTTGATCGGTATCTCCTCTGAAGCTCTAAGTTCGCCCCTTTTTTTAGAGCTAGCGGTTTTCTTCTTCAGACCCATTTTTTCTTTTGTTGGTGTTTACACAATTTTTTGTACGACGACCTTGACCTATGAATCTCGTTCAAATCTTGGTCCGCGCTGTATGCTGTATGCGCATGCGCAACAGGTTTAAAATAATTTTAACCCCATCTGTAACGCCAATGAATTTAGGTTTGGATTCTCCCTAAATTCGACTATCAGTCTTGTAATTTCGGCTCATTCTCTGTCTGAATCGTATGTTATTAACCATCCTGAGGTGGTCAACACAAACGTTTTGCATAGTTTTCCAAAAAAATTCATTTTTTGCAATTAGACCATCTGTTACCCTCCAGCTTTAAATGAGCGACATCAAAATATCAAAGAGCGAATTTCATTAGAGAAAACTCGGATTATGAACCAGACTGCACGAATCGAACCCATTAGAAATGTTTATATCCGGGTTGACAGTGACGCCATATTATCGTGCTTGCTATGAACTTTGTTCAAAGGTATGTATAGCGGATGAGAATTGACCTGGCAGAGCATTCAATTCAATTAGCATGGGCTGCTCTGCCAGGTCATTTATCGTGAGGTATATAATATGATAATGTAAACTGGTACCCGTTGTATATGATGCGTAACTTTACAACGTAGTGGTATCAGAGACGGGAACCAGTCTAAAGACAATGTTTTTGCTTTTTATAAATTTCCCGTGACAATATAAACAGCAGCGGAAATGTCAAACTTTTTCTACCTGGAAAAAATTGCCGTTTTCTGACCCTGAATATTTAAACGATGTCGGCCCGATGTCGCAAGGCGAAGCATTATAGAATTGCCACATTAAGCGGAGTCTACCTTAAGACTAATCGACCCAATTCCACACGATGACCCTACTAGTCAGTTGTGATACTTTTTGAACTTGACATACTAAAATGTGTGAGCCAGCAGACATTTTATAAATGCAAGACCCTAGATCAAATATGAAAGGTGAAGAATTAAGTAAATTTGACCTAACGCCTTCGATCTATCCATTTCTTTGTTAAACAAAATGGCTAATCGAAGTGTAAACAAAGATCGAACTGTAATCAGGTGATTAATTATTCCATAACACCTTTATAAAATATGTGTCAAAGATATGCGACCCGTCACGCTAAAAAGGACCTTATCCGGAGTCCAAAAGTCAAAATTTTCCGAATTTAAAAAAAATACATAAAAGTGAAAAGTGTCGGCCCTAGTCTGGCTGCGCGGATTGCGCAGACTGACTAGGGTCGATATTTTACACACATCCGATAAGGTCCCTTTTAGCGTGATGGGTCACATATGTCACTGGCAAGTCATGTAACTATGACCAGCAAATTTGTGCTTCTAATATAACTTAACCCTTTATAAATATCAGAAAGTACAACTTTCGACATTTTCAAATTCGAAGATGTAGCAGATGACAATTTCAGGTGAATAAAATGTGACCATTTTGGTCTTTTTCGATAGAAAACATTGTTGGAAATTAAGAAAACTCACGTCACAAATACTTGTCACGAGTAAGTCATATGCCTATAACTATGACCAGCGAACTTGTAAATCTGAAATAAAGCCATCTGATTGGACGAGACGTATGTCTCGGCCAATCGGATGGATTATTGTGAGATTTTAAAGGGAATTTCGAAATATGACTGGTAGATAAAAATTATTGAATACCACTCCAGGTCTTAGCTTGTTGTCTTGAATAATGGGCGTTATTTTCTTATTTGTGTTTCAGTTGCCTCTATGCCTGAACAGAGGTTTGATGGTTACTTTAACAACTTGATTGTACCAAGTCTAGGGAGTGCAGGTAGGACATCTCTTTTTGAACATTTTCACAAACATCACTAAGTAACCATAAGTAGACAGTGCTTCTTTTGAGAATGAAAATATCAAGGGTAAGAGAGAAAAATAAAAAATACTTGCTATTTCCACGCGCTTCACTTGCAACATTTTCCCGAAATTGGTCTCCTATGCGATGGAGCGAAAACTGGAAAAAGTTCATACGATTATCCTAGTTTCTATGTATTATTGTTATTGCCATCTATGCAAAATCGATGCTTACAACCGAGAAATAGCGTAAACACATGTTGAATTAGCCATAGTTACGTTGCTTTGTACGACAGGCTAGTTGGGAATGTGTCTAAATATCGTCATTGTCCATTGTATGTAATCGTTTAATTCTTTATCGAGCAGTGATCATAGGATTAATGTATTTTCAAAGAACACCCACCCATACACTTCTTATCGTGGAGGCATTAAGTACAAAAAAGTGACAAATTATTTAACCCTTACTAAACTATGTAATGACAATCCGGTAGTTTTGAAAAAAAAAAAAAAAAAAAAAAAAAAAAAAAAAAAAAAAAAAAACATTGATTTTAAGCATAATATTATGCAGGCCGATTTTGTTCAATGTTGGCTCCTTCAAAACATGTGGAAAAACATTCAAAGGCAAAACTTGTAAGAGAGGGTCAACTAAGTGGGTTTTGAACTCGGAGAGGTTAAAAAAAATCCTGGTAACTGCAGCTTAAAACAAGCTGCAGTTACGAGTTTTTTGTTGAAAAGCAACGATTTGAACTAACTAGACGTTTATTTCATTACCAGAAGGCAAACTTTTAGACTTATCCAAATTCAAAGATGTTGTAGTGTGAATGAAAATTTGTCTTTTGTGTAGAAAATATGGAAAATGAAAAAATGGCTTGTTACAAGCCATTTCTTCATTTTCCATAATGTTTCCTGAAGCATTTACTAAGTGGGAAGTAAAAAAGAGTCACTGTGTGGTAATGAATATTTCCGAACGCTGCAAATTTTATGAAAAGACAAATTTCATAATTTGTATGTGTTTTTTTAGATTTGGTTCTTCCCTTACAATCAATTTTCTTGTGTCTTTGACTTATTATTTACCAGGAAGCAGGATTTTCGTAAGAACACTCATCGATAAGATTGATCTTTCGTGAGCTTACACATACGCTCTTAATTCTGCGGTCAGCAAGAGTGCGCAATAATTTATTATAATCCAAAGTTTATCAATGTGCAAAACAAACGTAATAATAGGAATGTTTGATAAACAAAGATACTCGGTCCACTTATGATTTAATAAATGCACACAGCTTACATTGATACGTCATACTTTATCTATTTTCATTTATCTTTTTTTTATTTTGACGATCAAATAATAGCAAAGCTGTTGCAGACGACAAAGTGGATATTGATATAAATATACACTAAAGTGTAGGAAATATTTAAAAGTATGGGAAAATTGTTTATTGTAAAGCATTTTTCTATCTTTCTTTAATGTTTCCCACCGAATGTCGTTTGTGTACAATATAATTAAGAACATTTTTAGACAAAAGGAGAAAATGCTGACTATCAGCATTTTCGTCTTTTGTCACAATGTTTTCCAAAGCTTTTCCTATTACGAGGGGCGTTCAATTAAAAGTGGTACTAACGGTCCACCATACCTCATGGTTCTATAGAACTAGTGGTGCTTACGGCTTTTTGACGGGAAAATTACTGTCTATACTTGGTCAAATTCGTTGACTCTTTCAAAAGTTATTGAACTCTTAAGTTGGTTCTGTCATATACACTGACTATTTCGCTGTGCGCAAAATGGAAAACGAACTGAAGTTGGATGTACGGGTCTACATTAACCCTTTCCCAATCATCAAATTTTCAAAATTACCATTTCAAAAGCTGCTGCAGACAACAAATGTATGTTGTTTAAGATAGAATTTGTGTATAATATAGCATGGAAAATACTGAGATAAATGGAAAACTGCTGATTATCAGCAGTTTCTTCTTTTGTCTGAATGCTTTTCCAAGCCATTTATATCAGGGAAGTCAAAACCAGGTCTTGTTTGGGAAAGGGTTAAAGGTCGCATGGGCTTTGATATATATGCATCACATGTATATATAATGAACTATATCAGATTTGTGGACATCCGAACGTTGAATATACGTCAGTCTTTAGGAAGATAATAAAAAATTAAAAGTGGTAAAACTGGCCTGAATGATGCCCCCTCTAAGGCAACCCGGGTAGAGCAAGTACCAAAGCAAATGTTGCCGTAGATTCCGACATGACCGAACAAGACGCATGGTTCAATGTGCAAGAAATACCAGATAAAGTTGGTTTTTCATCGGGGACATGTTATACAATTTTGACGCAAGAGTTGAAACACAGAAAGGTTTATGCCCATTGGGTCCCCACCTGCTGCCTAAAGGACAGAGAGCCACTCGTGCAAAATATACTTTGAAATAATGCAATAAATGCAACAAATGTGAGCTTTCTGAGCTTTATACATGTGATTGAACAATTATCTACTATTATGAGCACCAATGGCGTGTCATTAGCAAGCAATAATTGCAAAAAGATCAGACAAGGTCCGTATTAGCCGAAATATTAAAAGCGCAGAAAAAGTTTTGTACGCGGCAATTTTCAAATGTAACGGTTGAATAGTTCAATTTACTGTTTCAATTAGTACAACTTTCGGCGGTCATTCATACAAGAAATGTATGTCGGCGAAAGTAAAGAAATATCACGAAAAGAGCAGGTCTAGGACCGGCTAAAGAGGCGTCTGCCAAATCCATGATAACGAAGCTGTCCTCTTGTCCAAGACTTCTTGGAAAAGACACATGCTGCATAGCGTATTCATCCACTCTTATAGCCAGGCTTAAGCCCGTGTGGCTTTTTTGTGTTCGCCATGATGACAAAAAAATCCTCTGGTCGTCAGTATAGGCCTTCATGTTCCATATGCAGTACAATTTTCCAGTGTCTGCGGGATGTTCCAAAAGATGCCATATTTTTGGCATATAAGTAATGGATCTCAAAACTTGAGAAGTGTATGGGTGTCAAAGTGGATTACTTCGAAGGATTGAAGAAACTTAAAATTGAATTGCGACATAACTATGGCTTATAGAACCCCAGTTCCAAAATTAATTGAACGCCCCTCGTAGGAACGTCAAAACAAGGAAATGGTTAAATTATTAGAATCCGTCATGGAGACATGAAATGTTTCAGAACTAGCGATGTTGTCACCAAAAACAAATTTTTATGACTTTGTATTTTAGAAGACATATCTACAATTCTCTTTTAGGTCAACATTTACAACAAAATATCACGCCGACGTTTGCCGACTTTACATACAGGGTTGTTGACCAAGGCTATCCGAGTGCGCGTGACGTCAGCCAGGTGCTCTTCCGGAAACCAGCCAATGGAACAGCCACACCAAACCAACGGAATCTGACGGCTTTCTTCGCCTTCTTTGGTAATCTAATTGTTTGTTACATTACAAAAAAAAACCAACAACAACAACAAAAAAAAAAAAAAAAAAAAAAAAAAAAAAAAAGCGTAAAAATACCCCCCCCAACCAAAAAAAAAAAAAAAAAAAGTTTATTGCTACGTCATCAAGACATTTTATTTTCGACAAGTCTAGAATTTCACCATTTGGATAGGGTTGATTTAATTCAACTTGTTCTATATCCCGAACAAGTGTTTGGAATTTGTTTTATCGTTATTGTCAAAGAAAGTATCTGTGTACAATATAGCACAGAAAATATAGAGACAAAAGGAGAAAATACTAGTAATCAGCATTTACTTCTTTCGTCTCAATATTTTCCCAAACTTTTCGTATTACGTGCGTCAAAGCCAGGTCTTGTTTGGAAAAGGGTTAATAATATGTCGTCAATGGTTAAGATAATCTTATGAATCATTTCTCACCGTAATCAAGTTTTCGTGTTGTTTGTGTGACCTTTGTCCGTTGCTATTTTGAAAGTTTTCATAGAAAAAAAAATCTACAAAATTTGTATTCGTTAATGTTAAAGATACATACTCTAATTACTAAGTAGTCGAAATTGCAAACGGGTAAACATATGCACAGAAAAATACGTAAGTGAACATCTAAAGTTCGAATCAAATATGACCAATAAGACCATCTAAAAGAAGTTATTAGAAATTTTGAGCTACCTTTTAACCTGCCTTTTTCATATCTGATACAGATTTTTATGAGAAGTAACTTTTCAATAAAAAAAAAACGTGGTACCGAGCTTCAGATCCTCTCTTTTTGGCATAAGAGCAAGCGGCGAGCAAAGCAAAAATCATCGTTCTCCAACAAAAATTTCGTAACTACAGCTCTGTCTATCTACCCTTCCAAAACAAGACATGGGTTTGACGTCCCTAATAGAAAAAAGCTTGGGAAAACATTGAGACAAAAGAAGAAACTGCTCCTTTTGTCTCAATATTTTCTGAGCTATATTTTTCACAAATCTTATCTTTATCAACATTCATTTTGTCGTCTGCAGCAGCTTTCAAATTGGATCACCCTAAAATTTTGCCGTTTGTGAAAGGGAAAAGAAAAAGGCGAATATGACAAAATGCATGACGCATTATATTGTACAAAATAGTTTTTATATATAGTCCATTCACGATATTTTGGCACATATTTACAAATTTTACCTATATAAACAAGGGAAATCGTTCTTAAAGTGCAATACAATTATGTATGCGCTGGTTCAAATCTTACAGGTGTCTCACACCTGCCAGATTTGAACTACCACATGCAAAATTGAAATTGTCTTGAATTTCTGTTTTGCGTTGTTTGCAAAGGTAAATTTTGTAAACATGTGATATAATGTAGTGATCGGACTATACAATCCCAAAATTAAGTAACTTAATTAATATGAATATGTTTGCCAATGGCAATAAACTTCTCGATTTGAAGTCATTGAACTAGCAAAAAGGACGTTCTGTGCTGTATAATGCTTACGTGCGATTTTTAAAGCGTTTTGTCTGTTTATTAAGTGGTGACGGTGCTAAATTATGTTAGGAAGTTATATTGACGTATACCCCTTCTCATTTAAGTTAGCTTATTAATTAACTCATAACCACACATTGACGCTTTTTGACACCCCTTAAGATGAAGGCTTTGAAAACATTGTGGAAAATGAAGGAATTGCTTGTAACAATGTCTAATGACAATTCAAGCCTTCAGAGCACCCGTTTCCGATGGCAAAATTTTAGAATTAAAAATATTAAACTTTAAAAATGATCCCCTTCTTTGAATGACACAACCAAAATATTTTTTTTTCACGCGCGTCGTGTGACGCGAGTACAAAATATTGTTTAATTTGTAAAACATTAAGTGACAACCACTTAACAAGCTAATTTTCATGACAACCACTGGTAAAAGCTGAATCATGCTCGTGATTCGGCTTTCGGTAATTTCCGTAAGTCTTCCGAGCACATTATGGTGAAGTCTTCATTTAGAGTATACTATAGTCACGGCGGGGATTCATGTGAATGGGGTGACACGACAACAACAATAACAGAAAATCTTCGACATTCTTTTGAATGCGTAACCGATTCGAATTTTATTTAAAGCAGAGCATGTGTTGAATGGTCGGGGATAATTATGTTGGGTGTGATGTATCTTTTAAACAGCACCCGATAAAAAAGTAAATGATGAGTAAACAAATTTTCAGTTGCTGTTACAAAGTCACAACAACCAGCAAATCTCTGACATTTTCTTTCTTTTTATCTGCTTCCAGAACTAACATTTTAATATCAGTCACGTATAGCAGAATCATTAAAGATTTACCATAGTTGTTGTTGTTGTGTCACATGGACCTCCATCAAGATGATTCTTTCGATAATTGAAGAAAGCTACTATCCACCGAATTTCAATTGAGGCATTTGTATAATTTCAGGTCAAGTGATCACGTTTGAGCTACTAGACACTGACGATATAACATGTCCAGTTGAGCTACTGAAAATCGCCGTGCCAAAGTGTGATCCGGACTTTGATGCTTCATGTACTGGCGACCAACATCTGCCGTATGAACGGATAGCTTATGATAAATCGACAGGACAGTCCCCAAATGTCCCCAGAAAACAGGTATGTTTATTCTTATGCAATTGTATGCAACACAATACATAACATACCACTGGCAACACAATGTATTGTCGAAAAGGAATTTTCAGCTTTACCCTCAATATTTTCTAGTGTCATTTTGCTATGAACGTCAAAACTAGGAATTGTGTGGTAAATGGCTACAATATCCAGCGTGTACTTACTTTGTTTGCAAAACCAAAATTTAATGCACAAATAAACATACGTCTTATACGTAACAAGAGATTCCAGGAAAATAATTGAATGAAATAAATCACACTTCTTTTTCACCATTAGTTTATTTCTCTTTCATTCCTTACTCTGCATTCTATATTTTCTCGTACATGCTACCAATGACGCTACTAATTAAAACAGTATACAGTTTCGGGGGCGAAAACTTCATTATTGCATTGTCCTTATTATGTTAAGCATTATTAATGAATACGATAACTTGCCAATCTTGTCTTTACCAGGTGAATAAAGCTACAAGTTACATCGACGGTAGTTTTGTATATGGAAACCGTGCTCTACGTGCGCTGTATCTGAAGGAGGAGGGGTCATCCAAGATGGCGGCGGGGGATGGCTGGTACAAGTACCCGGAAAGAAATAAAGATGGGCTTCCGTTTGTTGTGAATCCTGACCCTGTGGAACATAAGTTTATGGACCAGTACTCATTCTGGAGTAAGAAATTTAGTTTTTTTGCTTCTATATTTTTCTACAAGAGATATGAAAATAATTAATATATGACTGCAATCTTTTTAATACATGTACGTGTCCGTATATTTTACATAACTTGGGTCCATCGCTTCACGTGACAGAATAGAAAGTCGCTTCACGTGACAAAATAGAAAGTCGTTTTTGATGCACAAACATATTAGGCTAATTCTGACCTGCATAGAAGCATATTTGTAGATTATCTACATAGCTAGATTTAATTTTACGTGAAGTGTACTCCAATCCCTATCACAGAGGAAATCAAAGTTGAACTTCTGTACGTTATCAAACCATATTCTGTTAAACTTCTATGGACTCTATGTCCAGTTCGAATTCCTGGTTCAACTATACATGTATTACATTGAACGCGGTAGTCAAAGACACCGGTCAAAACGTATCTCTAGTAGTTAGGCCTACATTAAGTTCATACGAACTCTCTGTAGCCTCTATCTATTCTACCTGCAGAGGACGGGCATTCGTACCCATTCTTGACAAAAATGTCGTCGTCATCATCAGACGAATAAAATATGAAATACATAAGTACAGTGACAGCCTAACCTAGTTATGTCTGACCTATTTAACCTGAGGAACGCATTAGTAGTTCAAATCATGTAGCTTCAGAGTTTTCGTGTTACATACATTGTCTAACTATCATCACGTTTTCGTCCCAGAACTAGGTGACAAGCACGTTCACGAGAATCCGGCCCTATTGTCGTTCGGTGTTTTGTTCTTCCGCTACCACAACTTCCTGTCCGAGACACTGCCAACTTCCGGTACACGTGACTCTCACGAGATGTTCACGAGAATTCGGCACTGGGTCATCGCAGCGTTACAGGTACATGGTCAATGTTTATTTCCATTTAATTTTGACATAGCTCAGACTTTGTCTTTGATTGAGGTCACCAAAATGTTTGTCTCTAAAGTCACAAAATTCTGATTTTTTTTCACATAGGTCTTAAAAAAATTATGTTCTTCGAATTATTCTCATGGACCTTTCCTTCTTTCCAAATAGGAGTTCTTTGCTTAGAATAGTAAAATAAGACACAAAAATGTATTTCTTCTAAAATGCTATACAAACTCTTATTATTTGTCTTCTGATCTTATGCATTGTTTACATTTGTATATATAACTAGGCCTGTGCTTCCGTGTCTCCTCTTTAATTTGGGCTAAACGATCTCGATATACGTTTGTTGTGTATTTCAGAATATCATTGTATACGAATGGCTGCCTTTGCTAACCCGGACTAGCTTGCCTGCATATACTGGTAGGTTATGAAATGTCTCGAAATATCTTCTAGTCTTTTCTCAAACACCATATTGTCAATTCTAACGACATTGTTAAATTGAAAAATTATAACTTTATCTTCAATAACTTTTTTATCTCTTTGTTTACAAAACATTCACCTCGCCCATCGAATGCGTCTAGTTATTCCGCCTTCTCTGCTTTAAGGTTTACAGACCCTGAAAAAATCTACACTTTCTAGCCGTACGAAATGCATCAAATTTCACACACTTGTAAATACACTTCACATAAGTTGATTCACCGTGGCGGATTTCAAGATTATGCTTCAAGAAGAAAAAAAATACAAAATATTATTTTACTCTATATTCATATGCAAGGGAGGTAATTTTTAACATTTTTGTCAAATATTTTCATAAGTATGCATTAATTCAAAATTCTAAACCGTGCAAAATCCTTATATTTGTATTTGGAATGGAAATGTAACACGGTTTAAGAATTATTTGCACTTTAAAATTTCGCCTCTGGCCCTTTGGTGCTTTTGAGGGGTCGGATACCTTAAATCAAATTTAGATTGAGTTATTGAAGATAAACTTATGTGAAGCGGGAGATTTTTCTCCTGTGTCCACCATTTTGTTTGTTGTTGAATCACGTGATTAGCCACCATGTAAATGTAGAAATAACAAAATAAATAATACCACCATTCTAATTTTTTTCGTCTGCATCGTCTCTTAATTTTCACTTCCAGTACTCAAGGGAAAAAGTCGATAAACATTTTTCAACGAAATTGTGACATCATTCAATCACATGTTTTCCAGGTTACAAATCGAACGTGAATCCTGACGTGACGTCTATATTTGACGCTGCTGCCATCAGATACATATTGACGTTGATACCCGCAGGAGTACATCAAAGGTTTGTTTTTTATTACCATGGACTCTAAGTAATTGCCACTGAATCTTTGTATATAACTGTCATACCATGTACTATAAGTAATATTAATTGCACATCGTTGCTTTTATTCGAAAACATAGTATGCATAGATATAGACTTGAATAAGCTGGAGTTATGCGTTTTTCGAAGAAAAGTGACGATGTTTGTATAAATTTTATGTATAATACCATGTTTTACTGTGGCTGATGGGTCTGAGCGGCCAATGTGAATAGAATAAAATAATCTATGCTTACAGTGCGCTTTCAGTATAGGTCTAAATCCAAGTCCCACAAAGGGTATATTTATGGCAGTGTTTATTATATAAAAATATATAGGGTCATGAAATTGAATAAACCGACAGTTTCCTACTTTAACCACGTGGATTTGAACATGCTACATGTATTTAGATATTCATATTGACATAACATATTTCAACGTTTCTCTATATGCTCAAAGATTACATATGCGCCTGGAACTGTGTATGAATTGGGCAAACTTTAATATTATTGCATGAACATAAAATGACAAAACTCCATGTCTTTTTTTCAGAACTACAAAGTGTGAACGTATACTAGATCGCACCAAGGATACCGCTTACCTGGGAGAAAGACTTTGTAACTCATTTTGGAGATCACAGGTACGACTATAATAGACAAACTGACCTCTGACAACCGTGTGGCTGATATCAAAAAGATTTTCTTAAAAGCGTTGATAAACAGTTTTATAAACAAGACCTGGTTTTGACGCCTTAAACAGAAAATGCTTAGGAAAACATTTAGCAAAATGGAGAAAATGCTAACTATGCTGTAGAGGAAGATGACACCTATGTTATTGAAGATATACAAAGTAGGCTAAATACAAAATAAGTATAAAATTGTTGCATGGTGCAGCATAAGATCAAGCTCGGCCTACCCAAAATAGTGTCCCTTTTTCTATTTATATATGAGCCAGGATCTGGAAAAACGTCCCTTACGAATTTTGAGCCCAACATAGATCCAGATCAGCCTGTACATACGCACAGTCTGATCAGGATCCATGTTGTTCTCTAACAGCTTCTTCGTGACCTGTAGCAACTTAAAGAGAGCAGCATGGATGCATATTGGACTGCATTTGACGACAGACTAATTTTGAAACTCAACTTTTAAAAATGATATATAAGGACCATTTTTCCAGATCCTGGCTCAATTATTTATTTTGTATTGAATTTCGGTTTTTAGGACATAGATCTACTTGAAAGACGGGAAGATGGCGTAGAGGAAATGTTGTTAGGAATGGTGATGTAAACGGCAGAAGCACACGACACTTATATCGTGGAAGATATCGTCGCTTATTCAACAAAGAACCTCGTGACTGCAGCTTAAAAGAAGCTGCAGTTACGAGGTCTTTGTTGAAAAGCATCGATATATACAAAGTAGATACTGTACTGCTTTGTTTATTTGCTTTTTAGGGTATACTTGAGAAACGAGAAGATGGCGTAGAAGAAATGTTACTTGGAATGTTGATGCAGAAGGCAGAGGCAGACGACATTTTTGTTGTGGAGGATATTCAAAGTAAATACGAAATTATGTGCCATGTCAATTTAAACTGTCATTTTCTCAAAACTTTACGCCACTCTCAT
Source organism: Fragum sueziense (assembly GCA_963680895.1). Taxonomy (NCBI): domain Eukaryota; kingdom Metazoa; phylum Mollusca; class Bivalvia; order Cardiida; family Cardiidae; genus Fragum; species Fragum sueziense. Next base: position 8,347,815 of record OY804600.1, on the reverse strand, counting down.
AATCATTTCGGAATTATAATACGGACATCAACCTTTTCGCAAAAAAGAAAGCTTGTCGGAGATGCAATATCGAAGAAATATTTTTTCATATCAGTCAAAGGCAAACACGTTCAATATTCATCATATTATTGCCAACACAATGTAAAACATCTTTCAAAGTTAAAGAAGATAAGACCACAAAGGAAAACGTATTTTTGGGAACAACAAACAAGCATTCTCTTGAGTTTAAAACAGCAGGGAACATTGATTTACCATTTATAAAAACAACTTTTGTTGAATTGTAGGTAAATTCTATGGGCCGTTACACTTTTCCCGCAATGATTTTGTGTCTCAAACAATAATGAGAGGTCGTGATTATGGTTTGTCTGACTACAATACAGTGCGGGCTGAGATGGGACTTGCTAGGATAACAGACTGGGATCAGATCAATCCGTGGTTAAACAGAACCAACCCTGAGGTATGCTTAGATATCAAATTTTAGATAGACTTCCATTAATGGAACATTTTTTCTAGATTTGCATGAAGTCGGTATGTAACTGGTTACGTCTGAAAGTTTCAGTCAGGACATATTCGGCAGTGAACTACGAATTTTCCCCACGTCGAATAGTAGTACACGAAATGCATATTTTCCACTTCCTGGTACAAAAATTGTTACTCTCCATCGCCGATCATAGGTGACATACAGGCCTTCATTAGTATTTTGATATCTTTATTTTCAATTGAAAATAAAAGAATACCACGTATCTTATTTGGAAAGCAACTCTTCAACTACAAAGCGTGAACTTCGAAACTTATATTATGAAATATAGATATATCTAATTAATTACATATAAAACATTCTTGTGTTACAGCTGATTGATAAATTGAAGCAGGTCTATGGTAGACTGGGCAATATAGACATATTTGTAGGCGGAATGTTTGAGACGACCCCTAAAGGCGGGCCGGGAGAACTGTTCACAGCAATCTTGATTGATACAATAAATCGATGCCTTTAAACAAAAACTCGTAACTGCAGCTTTAATCAAGCTGCAGTTACGAGTTTTTTGTTGAAAAGCAGGGACATTCTTTCCTTACAGCTGATAGACAAACTAAAGCAGGTCTATGGTAGACTGGATAATATAGATGTATTTGTTGGCGGGATGTTTGAGACGACCCCTGAAGGAGGGCCTGGAGAATTGTTCACAGCAATCTTGATTGATCAGTTCACGAGGATTCGAGATGGAGACAGATTCTGGTTTGAAAACAAGGAAAATGGGTAAGACAGAGTTGTAGTAAACCATTGTAAAATTTGAAGGTCTCGAATCTTTTACATTCGCCTTAAAAATGCAATGTTTTCTAAGTACCTGTGATGATTGAAAGGCGTTTTATTGAAATGTAGTGTGACATGAAAATGTTCAAACTGTCACAGCTGAAATTGACATGAGATGAGTAAATAATATTATGCAATGACCCTTTTTATGAATTGGCTACGACAAAGATTGCCACAGCAGGATAACAATGGTAACATGATGTAAAGCAGTTGTAATGAAGCATGGTAAAAATTATGTTTTGATATTGCAGACTGTTTTCACCAGAGGAAGTTCAGCAGATTAAGTCCATAACGATGATGTCTGTGATACTGAATTCCACAAAACTAGAACAAGATGACATCGGGAACAGGGACGCATTTGTTACGAAGGGTATTTATAAATACTTTTCAGTTTGGTCATTCTTTAAATCAAGTCACAAAGTATTTTTGCGTGCAGGCATGTGGCACAAATGGCCAAGTTTGATTTCATGCTGAAACATGGACGAGTATCTTTTGCTTTATAGGCTTTGCGCTAAAATGCCATTTTTAAGTGGTTCGTTTTGTCCCTCCTTAATGTATGTTAACTTGTTTTATATGATCTATGAGAATGCAAAAGATAGACATGTGGATCCAGTCCAACATTCGTGACTTTACGAGATTTACATACCACTATACGACTAAATGCTTGTTTTAATGTTTCTGGATGATGTTTAGGGTGAGACATGTAATGGAAGCACATATCTATATGAGGATATGCTAGAACCATGTACACCACATAAATGTTGATGTATTTACCATAAAATATTTCCAGATTGTGTGTTGGATGAGAAATGTAATGGAAGCACATATTTATATGGGGATATGCTAGAACCATGTACACCACATAAATGTTGATGTGTTTGCCATAAAATATTTGTTTAAAAAAATTCCAGATGGCATTTTGGACGAGAAATGTAATGGAAGCACATATCTATATGAGGACATATTAGAACCATGTACACCACATAAAGGTTTTGATTATTTTGCTGGGAGTGAAGGGCCGTACATCGTACTATGGACTGCATTTGGACTGATACCCTTCTGTAAGTACTACCTTAAGGTAGAATACTGGTCATGGAGCCATTTGAGATCCATAAAACATCGGATTTTTTCGAGCTGCGTCGGTACGTATCCGAACTTATTCGGGCGCGGTCGTAAATATTCGGCGGTGGAAAGTTCCCCCGCCGAATGTTTTCGACGTCGCCCGAATAATTCGGGCGTCGCGCGAATCACATGAAGGGTAGACTACCTTAGGCATTTGTCTGATGTCCGGCCCTTAAGGGCCTTTTGGCAGCTGGAAAAGGCGTAGATTGTTTCGTTTATTATTTCGATGGTATGCTCAATGTTTTAAAATTTGCTACTTTTAAATACTATAAGCTCAACACTCACTTCCTCTTTTAAACGTTTGGATTTGTATCGTTTCTATGGAGTAGTTTCATGAAATAGTAAACAAACTTTAACTAACAAAAGAATGTGTCGTGGAGAAGTAAATGTACGTTTCTTCAATTCAACGTGTTTAATTTGTGTTTGTTTCAGTGTGCCTCTTTGTTGCATACGTACTGTCAAAATGCAAACGATTACGTCACAACAAAAACGTGAAGAAAGCACAGAGGAACATAACAGAAAATTTCTCAAACGAAATGAAAGGTAAGATGATTAAAGATATAACACAGCATGTTGATTGAACTAGCCAAGACACATATCTGTATACTTCAAGTGTGCGGTGAACTATCAATAATGGAAAATATTTGTTTCTCTTAAAATTTGTATGTTTTACATAATTATGCAGTCATTATTATTAGGTTGGGTTCTTGTTTATGAACTAGACAGATCATGTTTTTAATTGTCATATCGGTTATTTTTGTATAATTTTAAAATAAAACAACCTTTTAAGCCCTTATGTAATTGTATGATACATGTATTTTATTCGACGACTTTGTGTAGCTAAATCGAATGATCGATCGTTTGACCATGCAGTTCACTTGTTTTTGGATGGTTATTAGTATTAATGTCAATCAATAAATTGTAAAGATTGTACCACAGCTAAGACAAAATGCAGATTTATAATTTATCACAAGTTATCAAATTGCTATCAACCTTTAACAATGCAATTTCTCTGGCACTTTGCTTTACCTTAGTTCCCCAAAACATGTATATCATTGCATAAGCAATGAATGAAACATTCATGGTGAATAGAAATCTTCATTATATTGACATATTAATAGATTACATGGAACCTGGCTTGGGTAAGTTAATGTTCGCAATGTGTAGTACTAATAATTATGTATACTTGGACGAAAAAGAAACGATTGGTACATAATACCGGTATATGGAGTGTAAACTTCATTGCTTGCCTAAAGTAATTGAAGTCGGTCAGATTGATGCTGGGACAACAGTGTAACGATGCATCCTCGGAAACCACAGCGGTCATAGCTCACGCTACATGTAGCGTGAGCTATGACCGCTGTGGTTTCCGAGGATGGTAACGATGCATATGTACAAAAACACTCTGTGTCTCCTCCTCTCCGCACCGGAAGGTGTCAAGTGCACGTGCTAAGATGACCTAATCCAGTGCCGAGGAGTTATACAGTACCCGGCTTTTCTTTTTCATCCAAGTTTATTTACATGTATAAGATAGAAGAACTAGAAAGTCTAACAAAGTTCAATTTTGTTCAATTGTTTTATCATGAATTATATTTGTGATCTTTTGTCAAATTAGCCTCTTGTAAAAGAATCGAATGTGTTTTCTTTGCAGAAACGTAATTTGAATCATTTGTTTTCAACTATGAAAGACTCTACATAGAGGTACCTCTTTGTTATCGATATCAGTTCTTCTATCTTTTATCCGTTTATCAATGTTTATATTCATTCGTTTTATATTGCTTGTTGTTTTTTATTTAAAACTAGCATTTTTATCAGTATGAAGACATATTTTATAGTTACTACCTAATTTTCTAGCCTTTTTCCGACGCTGGTCCTAACGGTTTTGAACAACATGTTCATCTTTTCTGTAAATACCTTCACGTTAGAAACACACAAATTACAAAACCGACTTTTTTCTCTTGTCATCTGCAACTTATTTCCTTTTGAACCAGTCTAATCCTTTGCCTTTATGGAAATGGCTAAGATTATTACTGTTTCTTTATTACTTTTCAATGATTGACATCTTTGAACGTATACATATTTTTCTTCAGTGTGTAACTTTAATTATTTACGTACACCGGAATAGCAAATGAGACCGTTGATAATTACTTCAAATCGATAGCGATGGACATCTTTATCATGTTGTATCTAGATTGTGTCATCACATATTACATTGGGGAACGATTTTGTCCAGTTAGTCGTGACGTTATTTCGGACACACATTAGTATTTCGTAGGTGTTGTTATTTTTACAACATCGACGGTTTATCAAAAGATAAGGATAAACCTAGTTTATTTTCAGCACAAAATTCTATGCTATAACTTCAATGTTAAATAATGTTGTCATGTGTCAAAATTTTAATCACTGTTATCCTTGCCTTGCGTGTAACCTTAACCTTTGTTTAATTTGTGTTTTTTGTTTGGTGATATGTTGATAAATGTTAATATGTAGTCGTTTATCATTTTCCCAAACAAGACCTGGTTTTGGTGTCCCTGTTAAAATGCATTAAGACTTTATGTGCACAAATTCTATCTTTAAATTCCATTTTGTTTAACTTGTCTGCATCATCTTTCGTATCAAAAAATCTAGTGGGAGTAATTCTGACTTTGGCTGACATGAAAATTGTATAATTAGAAATTATTAAAAAAGTTTCTCTTTTTGCTTGCTGACTATCGATAACAATGTTTATTTCTTTGATTTTAGATTCCTTTTTAACAGAAATATATGTAGACCCTTTTCAAATATATTAGCTTCAATAAACCCCTTTGCAGTTTCCTACAATTGAGCTGTTTCTTTCGAATGATAGCCTTATTGCTTGCTTTGTTATAAGTTGAATCAATTGTAAGAATAAAATGACATATCTAACTAGAAACCAACTTATTTCTATAATCGATTCAAAAGTGATATGAAAACTGAACGTAATGATGTAATAAAGTATTTATAGCAAACTATTCAATGTGCTCAAATACTTTCAACTGATACGCAATATACTTTTAAGGACGTAAAATCTTTTTTAAGTTACAAGTTCTTCTTTCTTTAGTTTCATACGAGACCATCTAATATTATCGTCGTAATACATTTTATGATTCTCATTACATTTCATATACATGTATACATATATATCAACATAATTTATTGTATAGGAATAAATTACTCTGCAAAAGGAAGTTCTTTATTGTTGTTTTTTTAGATAAAATATATGATTACATACGAGTAACTAGTCGTTTACTTATCTTAAATGATTTTTCTAGTATGTGGAAAGGCTGACATATTCACGAAAATAAATCTAATAATATTTCATTCAGATTGTTTGATTCAACACAAGGCCATGGAATGGTTGGAGGAATCAGAATCTCGACCGGTCGTTGTGAGGATCAAATATGAATATAAGCTGGAGGTTCTGAACGTCAAGGGCAAGCCACTCCGGAGTCTGGGTCTATTGGGCATGAAACATGTCCACATGACGATCAGTTCAAATAAGAAGAGAAATATGTGCCTCGTCAAAATACCGAAGGAATATGACGTGGTGAGTGGTGTTAACCCATTGCCAAACGAGAAAAAAATAGGCTCGCCCAAATTGAAAGATCGTGCAGACGACAATTTTAAATGAATGGAAGTTTTAATTTTTAAGTCTTTATGGATGAAAAACATCGTGGGAAATGAAGAAATTGCTTGTGACAAGCAATTTCTTCATTTCCCTTAATGTTTTTCATCATGGAATGGTCGTTGTGAGGATCAAATACGAGTATAAGCTGGAGGTTCTAAATGTCAAAGGCAAGCCATTCCGGAGCCTGGGTCTACTGGGCATGAAGCACGTCCACATGACGATCAGTTCAAATAAGAAGAGAAATATGTGCCTCGTCAAAATACCGAAGGAATATGACGTGGTGAGTGATGCGAATGCTTTTTAACCCATTACCAAACAACACAAATTTAGGGTGATCCAATTTGAAAGCTGCTGCAGACGACAAAAATGATGATAATAAACACATGATTTGTGTAAAATATGGCACAGAAAATATTGAAACAAAAGGAGAAACTGCTGGTTATCAGCAGTTTCTTCTTTTGTTTCAATGTTTTCCCAAGCCTGTTCTATTAGGGGCGTCAAAACCAGGTCTTGTTTGGGAATGGGTTAAACCCAGTCCTATCCCTTTGTCAAATCAGTCTTACTTCAAAGTGGCAATTTTGAGAGATTTAGAAGACGAAGGATTTTTTCTCTTGGATTTTCCAATTAAATTCAATCTTTAATTCTCAAAGATTGTGTTCGAACATTGAAACTAAGTAACACAGTTGGTATTTTTTTCGGAAGACTTGCAGTATATCTATTCTCTTAAACTGTTTGGTGAAGACGAGTAGAATTTCTACGTAATGCTTTTTCTCTTCTTTATTCAGTGTATCATTTTCCATAAACTAATTATTTAATTGTATACGTACATCGTCGGCCATATTCGAAAATTTCGTAACTACAGTTCTTTTGCTACCCCACAGATGTTGCAATTTCCAAACGAAGAACACAGACGTCAGTTTGTTGACGCCCTGAAATATATCCTGAACGATGCAGGTTGCTCTCTGGATGTCACTGAAGATAAATTGAAGTATATTTTCAAGAATGCCTTCACGAGGAAAAAGAGAAATCAGCTGCTGGAAAGGTTCTTTAAAACAGTATTTGCCGAAGTAAGTTTATAATTTACGTACAATAAAAACCTTACACGAAATGATATTACCGAAAAATGTGCAGAATTTTCTTATCATACAGTTTTGTTATTCTTCTGTGTGAATTCTGAAAATACCATATAGTTTTCTCAAGGGCAATTAAAACTTAACACGAGAACGGCATAACTCAGCCTTATGTTCAATTTATTTGTTTTTTAATAGAATCAAAGCCTTGCATAACTATGTTTGTGACAACCATTTTTATATGTTTTACGTTGGTCAACACTTCTACAAAGGACAATAGACTTGCAAGATATAAATATTTTTTTTTTTCGCGAACACATCATAGAATTTGGATAAAAAATGACAAATTCCAGAATGTTTACCACTCTTATCTATTTCTCTGAATCACCTGTGCGTATACTCTCAGAATATTTAACGAATTCCTTTAACTGACGTCTTGTATTTCATACAGGCGTTCCAGATGGATTACGATCCTACTTTAGATGCAGGAGAAGTTGAAACAAGACAGAATAGAGAACTGCTGGAGATCGAACTTACAAAGGTTTGTCCTTTACTGTTTATTACAGTTATCATCATACATAACACTGCGCCAATACTGGCTTTTAACTTTTTTGCAGAGACAAGTTCTAGTTTCAACGTGCATTCTGTGGAATTCTAAAGAGTATTTCTCCAAGAGAGTATTGTTGGTATAATTGCAAATCCTCGTATCTACAGTTTTAATCAATCTGTAGATACGAAGTTTTACAATGACACTGACGATATGAAAAAATGCCTAGATTAAGCTTGTCGAGGTTTTCTTGAACGTTCGGGTGTTTGTTTATTCATTCCTATTCCAACCACTTCGGATTTCTACATATCGATAGTTCTTTCCATTAGCGTACATAAAAAAGAATTTCCTGTTCGATGGAAGAATTATAGATGGAAATTTTATTATGAAAATGTCAATCCTATGGTCATGCTTAAAGAAAATTGCATGAAACTAATTTTCAATGAATTCTTTACAACTGTAAGTGATTGTTTATAGAACACCGGCTTATATACTGATCGTTTTTACTCAAACCGTTTGCAGTTTAAGTAATCAATTTATCTTCATACTAACAGGAAGAATTCGCATCAGCCCTGGCTATGAAACCAAATTCAGAGTTTGTTGAGAACATGTTTGCCCTGATGGATGTTGATCAGAACGGATACATTTCATTTAGAGAATTCCTCAATGCTATTGTTATGTTGTCAAAAGGTATTATAGTTATATAGCCATGTAGTTAAAAGTGCGGATACTTCTTAAATTTTAAACGAACGATAAGCCTACATTGAATTTTTTAAAGTTTGAAATGTAATTTGACACCATAATTAAAAATTCACTAGTCTATGTTTCTCGAAATATTTTCTTTTATACGATACTTGTTTTCATGTCCATTCACTAAAGATGATACTATATTTCGTCTGGCCTATAGAACTAAATATCGCGTCCAAAAAGTATGCTGCACGCGTTACTCTTTGGGCATGCTCCTGGTGCAGGGTTGTAGGTCTGTGACCAGCTCTTATAAAACAAAACATACAAGTAGATCTTTGTTTGATTTTATTGAATACAGGTTATGTACAAGATTGGCTATGCAATTTGATACTAAAAGTTATTTCGAGAATACCACCTGTCTATTTCCCTGTCTTTTAGGTTCTGGAGAAAACAAATTGCAGACCTTGTTCAGAATGTTTGACCTCGACCGTAGTGGTACTCTTGATCGAGACGAACTTTTCAAACTCTTCAGGTACGCGTATTACGTCGCTTTTTTATCGAAAACCTCGTAACTGCAGCTTGTTTTAAGCTGCAGTTACGAGGTTTTCGATGAAAAACACGATGTATTTTTTCTGTTTCGTGGAAATCAGTACTTTATCACCATTTCAATAAACAGATCGATTTCAACCTTTTACTAATCGACAACAACTCCGACTGTTCGAATATGAAACCTAAGGTAGACAACACAATGTATATTTCTCAAGCCTTTTGTATGAGGGACGTCAAAACCGTTCTTGTTTGGAAAAAGATAAACTTCAAATGTAAGGTCTATCGAAATAATCTATCAAAATTGTTTTTAGTTTCTGTTATATCCAAAGGATATATAATATCACCGGAAAGAACCTTTTTCGTGATAGATGATGGCATTATCTAAGACACCAATCGTAAATGCAATAACGATATGCATTCAACGATATGGTAAAAAACCAGTGTCTTTACACGAGAAACATTTAATCAGAAAATGTATGTGTTCTATAAGATACTTTATTTTCATTTCTAGTTCACTGCTCGAAATGGCCAACAGCGCTTTGACGAAACCAGAAATCGAGAATCTAGTAGAGTCCATATGTCAACAACAGGGCATAACCAGCGAAGATGCAATAGATTTTGAACAGTTTTGTACCATACTGTCTCCCCACACAGACAAACTGTGGAATGCTGGATTGGAGTGGAAAGGATGCAAGAACTACATTCCGGCAGGAGAGGAGAGGAAGAAAAGGTAAAATGACACAAATCGCTGCTTTTCAACAAAAGTCTCGTAACTGCAGCTTAAAACAAGCTGCAGTTACGAGATCTTTGTTCAAAAGCGACGGTATACGAGACAGGTTTTGAAAATGTCCTTTATGGCATTTGTGAAAACCATGTTTCTAGATCAGCCTGTATGTAAGTGAAGTCTGACCCGGGACCTATACTGCTTCCTTAGGATTGCTACGTGTCATAAAGAAGCTATTAGAGAACATCGTGGCTCTTGATCAGACTGTGTGTATACGCAGACTGATCTTTAACCATGTTGGTTTCAAAAGTCTTAAGGAGCCTTTTAACAGATCCAATTCAATTATTCATTTATACGCAGAGCGACATATTGGGCGTCCTGGGACACCCTCGGTTCCCACATATGCGGCAGTGTGTGGGGAGATTCTTGGAATTCCGAGAATGCAGATAGTGGGTAAATACATGCGAGCTTTGATATTTGTAAATGATCAAATGTGTCACGTATTTCTTTATATTACATGTATTAAGTATGAATGCATTCAACCCATCATTAGATACCAAATACTGTGTGCAAATTCAACGGCATCCGTGGCAATGGTAATGGCGATTGACTAGGGTATCCGGATTCTTAAAAGGTCGAGCCGACATTGCGCAAAGTGTTTGGTATCCATTGATGGGTGAAATACCTTGAAATAAACTGCTCGCATCATACATGTTTGATTCTTAAATTAAACAATATCTTTTTATGTGAATACAAAAAATATCAATAATGTGATGTTAACCATGCTTAGAAATTATTTTCTGATTTCTTTTTAGAGGCATCAGGATGCAGTTGCTAATGTAAGAAGTGCAACACATTGAAACACTTATTTATAAGGGTTAACTAATTGGCATTTGAGAATTACTACAATGAAATAACATCGAATAACATTAATTGCTACTTATCTTTCACGTTTGACAGAACACTTATTCTTCATAGAATAATGGCTATGTTTGAGTTATGACATAATTATGCTCGACTTTTACCATTTTCAACAATGACGTATATATGTTTAAATATTAGTATTTCATCTCACATGTGCTTGTTTTTGTCCTTCAAATTGAATTTCATTTTAGATATTATACATCTATTTCAAATTGGTAGTATTACAATTTATGCTCGAAAGGGAAGTTTAGGCAGTATATAGATATATAAATTGTTGATGCAAATCCCCTTTAAGACACTTTTTTATTTAGTCACAATTTTACCATATAGAGCAAAATGAATTTTTAAGTGATAGAACGATTTTGAAAATTATATCAATATTACTGATACACTGACCTCTAATTGGTTAGGTAAAATATTTTTTAAAAAAGTTACTAATTCCTGTCGCACATAATGCTTTCATACACTTGCTTTTCAACAATTTGCAGGTTGATTGCTCAAATTATAGTTATATTCTAGGTTTACACATTTATTAAGGCATTCCAACCACCAATAGACACAAAAGTCTTCGCACAATTTCGCAACCACCTTCGCCCTTTTCCGTGTCAACGGAAATTAACGAGGGTATCTGGATTTTAGAAATCCGGATACCTTCGTTAATCTCCGTTGATACGGATGATACCCGAAGTTGCGAGAAATGTTTTGTATCTATTGATGAATGGAATACCTTAAATGAACATTTTTTCCCTACCAGTGTTAGCAGTTTACGACGTCTGTCCACTGTTATAACAAATGTTTTCAAGTAAGTCTGGGGGCATGGATATTGGCATGATTATCTATTCTGAAAAAAGTGACTGGTTTAACTTTTAAGGTTCTATCTGGACGAAGAACCCGGTCACGATATTAAGGTATATGTTTACAAAATTTACGTTTGTAAACACAACATAATCGAATTCAAAACCTGTTGTATTTTTGCATGTGATTGTTGAAATCTTGCAAGTGTCTTACACCTGCAAGATTGAAAACAACTCATGCAAAAATTATGTTGAGATTATGAACGGTTTTCGCTTATTTACAGAGGTAAAATTTGTAAACATGCGCAATTATATCGTAATTGGACTATATTGTTTTGATGCAATGTGTTTTAGCAAGCTTTTATGCTGTATGATCACCAGTATGGCGTACGAAAATGGTCTTATGTCTAGATAATGGTTTTAGAAGTTTACGGTGGCAGAAAAATGCACTAAACTTACCAATTCGCAGGTAAACCTTTTTAGTTATACGACGTGCAAACCGCTCTCTCGACCGCTCTCTCGACTCAAGATCTTTTTCGTGCGCCACAGACTAGAGATATTTTCTCAGAAATACGTCTTCAGATAGTTCCTTTTTCAAATATTGTCATGAAAACATTTATACGTATGTAAATAAATATAACCAGAAATGATCGGTGAATTGTTTGTTAAATGTAAATGTGACCCGTACCAAAAAAGGATCACCCAGGAAGTCCACAAACCAATATGTGACAAACAGATTGAACCAAGCAGAGGTCAACCAGATATTAGATGTAAAATTTAGAAAAAAATGAAAATAAACTAGCGTATGTAGATAATTTTAGAACTTCTAAGTGTCTAAGGTTTCGACCTTATCCAGCCTGTGTAGTCTGCCCAGACTGACTAGGTCGATATCTTTAACCCATTACCAAACCACAAAATTTTTGTTTAGTCAAAATTCAAAGATGTTGCAGACGACAATTTCAAGTTAAGGAAATGTTATATATTTTGGTCATTTTTTGTAGAAAACTTTGTTGGAAATGAAGAAATTGCTTGTCACAAGCAATTTCTTCATTTGCTACAATGTTTTTCAAAGCCTTTATCTTTTGGGGCTTAAAAGGCGTCAATGTGTGGTAATGGGTTAACAACTCTTCCCAGATGGTCTTTTTTTGCAAATGAACGGGTCGTATGTCCTGTTCAGTGCAATGCATGTGGTAACATTGTTTCTGTTTGCCTTGTTACTATTTTATGTCTTTTATGTCTTTTTGCGTCTTGTGAATTGGTCTATTGCACGAAATTTAGCCTCTTCTTGTGGTTAAACTTACGGTATTCTTTTGCTAATCTTTCCGGAACGTGAAAATAGGTTCTCAAATCATTTAATACAACAAACAGACTCCGATTTATTTTGTGCATTGACTCAGATTGATGAGACGATTCCGCAATATCCCTAGTTTAGGCCCACTAAAGGGAACCAACGAAACTTCGTGCATTTTAGAGTGTCATCCATGACAACGGCAATTGACGAAAGATACCCTCTTCCATTTCCGGTTGATACCCTTGGCGTGTGAGTGAAAGTGGTAATGGTTCTACATTTATAATTTGGCACCAGATACATTTACATGACTTTGTCGGATTTTGAAGTCCACCCTCCAGAGAACCTATTTTCGTGTTTTGAAAAGTTAAGCAAGCGCTCACTGCCGCTATAAGTGAACTACGATTATCACTGTATAATAAAATTGTCATTATAAATAAAAACAAGTGAACTGTTTATAATTTAAGTGCAGTTCCACACAAAATGTTTTTGCACCTAAATATGCACGATTTATATGTAAGTATCAACTTTGTATAGACCTTTCAAGATCATCGCGCAAAGCATAGATCATCAGCTTGCTTTTTGTTTTGCTATTCAAGATGATTATGAAATATATTCAAAGGGAAAAGTCCCAAGCCTGCAATGCTCAGGAGATCTTTGAGACCCACAAAGTACAAGGGTTTCTGCGCTTTATGTTTATAATTGTAATAAAAAAAATCTAATATTGTTTTCACGAATAAGTACCGGTACTTGTTTGTCTTTATATGTTTATTACACGGTCCTCATATTAACTGCCATGTTAAAGTAATTCATAACTTTGTCTGATGTACACTATAATTGGGTATCTAATTAACAAAATTAATTTTACGTGTATTTTCAGAAAAAAAAAACTTCTTAGAAATTACGCGAGGGCATCTGTAGATTCACATTACGTCGGAAATTTCCTTGCGTCGCCGTGAACATTCCACAGTTGAAAGTGTCTTTTTTAAAGGGGGGAATGGCACTTAAAATCATGCAAATTTTCCGAGAACTTCGTACAAAATAAATATGTATTATGAAAATATGGCCTTTAAATTGCTTCTATGCCAAATCTTAGCTTTCTATCTTGTGTATTGGCTAGGATGTCGACGGATTTAAAACCCCATATGTTCCATTATTGTAAATATTATCCCCGGGACAACAAGTCATGGGGTTTAAAATCCGTCGACATCTAAGCCACTACACAAGGTAGAAAGCTAAGATTTGGCATATATGCAATTTAAAGACCATATTTTGATAATATATATTTATTTTTTTGTACGAAGTTCTCGGAAAATTTGCAAGATGTTAAGTGTTATTCTGCCTTTAAGCGCTTCTAGAAAAAAAAAAAAAAAAAAAAAAAAAAAAAAAAGAAAACTCAAAAATTTCTCACCGAAGAATGTTCACGGCTGCGAATAACATGGAAGCTATTTCAGAAAACCTTGAATAGTTCTAATAATACGTGACAAATTATTTGGTTTGAAACAGAGAAGGAAGAAACACGTCAGTGTTATGATTTCAAGGTAGATCTTTTAAAAATCACATGATAAAAAACATTGACGACCAGGCACAATTTCTTAAAACGTGTGGATACCAAATTTACATTGCATTCCATCTGATTTGGCGAGACGTATGTCTTGGCCAATCGGATTGATTGTTGTGTATTACTTTAAAGGAGTACTCGGAATCAGACTGGTGGGTGAATACCACCCTGGGCCTTCAATTCTGTGTTTTGATTTTGCAGCCAGATCTTTATAATTTCTATGTTTACGTTGCCATCTGAACGATCTGTATTATATTGTGTTTTCCTTGCTTTATTTCAGACTTAACAATGATTATTTGAAAATATTTTCTGTTTCAGCAACTAACATATTAAGATTGTAAATTAGTACGGATTGTAGCATATTTTATATCATTTCTTTGCATTTGTTTTTACATCAACCAATTCAATACTAGTATAAGTATGTGACCTTTATAATGTACATATTTTTTTTCTCAGTTTCATTTAAAAAGAATTCGAACTTTGAAATATAATGTGCCTATCAAATATAATCTCAGAATTTCTTTTTTCACTTATAAAATTTACGTTTTATTCATCTTCGTCTCATTTCTAAGTACTTTCTAAGTAATTGTTTTGGAAAGGATCGCTATATCACTAATTTGTATTTTTCTCATCTCACAGGCAAGGAGCAAATACACTGTAAGGGTATTATAATGCCGTTGCAATTTCAAATATATTTTATATAATATATTTTAACATGATAATATTCTAAAAATGTTCTAATTTGCTTTTTCTTGTAACGAATGTATACGAAAAATTATACAATTATATTGTCAACTTTAACCGTTTCCTAAACAATAACTGTTTACACGTCCCAAACAGAAAACTCATTTAGGAAATATTGAGGCAAAAGAATAAAAGGCCGATAACTGGCATTTTATCTTAAGCCTAAATATTTCTTATGATCATATACCAGTATTACAAAGTACTCTCGTCCTATAACAAGTCCTATCTTTATCACCAACCATTTCAATGTCTGCAAGAACGTTCAATTTAACCATCACATGCCAAATTGTATTTGTGACCCGTCACCCTAAAAGGGACCTTATCAGAAATAAAAAATCCACATTTTGACAATCTTGTCAGACTCAGCTCAGGTCAACAAGATCACGGTGGGGATTGTGCATGATGGGATGGATAACGAATATGGAGTATACGGACAAATTTTGCCTCGCTTCAGGTAAGAAATTGTGCAATAATTTTCTTATTTCTGCTCCAATTTTCAAGCGGTTTGTTGCATGTACCCCGCATTAGTGAGCTCTTTCCTCGGATATATAACTTGTTTGTAGAATCTTTATACTTTGTCCAAAAATTGATCCCAACCGACCAGAAAAACGACAAAAAATTCAGGCCCTTTTTCTAGTCTGTTGGGATCGGTTTTTGAGAAAAGTACAGGGAAGTTCCAGATAAATAATACATCTAAGAAAAGGGCTCAGTAAGACGGAGTACATGCAACAAACCGCATGAAAATTGATGCAGAAATAAAAAAGTTATTACACAAATTCTTACCTGAAGCGTGGTTAATTTGGCCGTAGTCGTTACCATTTCGCTTTCTTGTCGGTTGGGACAATATATCGGAAAAAGTATCATGAGTTATCTAATATGTCATACATCCGATGAAAGAGCTCGATAGGGCGGGGTACATGCAGCAAACCGCTTGAAAATTGATACAGAAATAACAGAGTTATTGCAAAATGTCTTACCTGAAGCGAGGCGAGTTGGCATCAAATTTTGTGCAAAAAATAGACTGAGTTAGCCGTTATGTTTTGATAAACCGTCGGTGTTGTTATAACATCTCGTAACTACGGGTTAATTCAAGCCGTAGTTACGAGATTTTATAACAACACCAACGTAATACTATTTATTTGTCCGAAATTACGTCACGGTTTACTTGATAAAATCGTCCCCTATTGTCGGTAGTCGTTATCCATCCCATCATGCACAATCCCCACCGTGAAGATACTATATGCGAAAAAAATAACATATATAGTAAGATAAGGAAATTATTCCTGATTAAGAAAATTACATGAAAGTGAAAAGTGTCGGCCCTAGTCTGGCTGCGCAGACTGACTAGGATCGATATTTTTCACACTTCCCATAAGGTCCCTTTTAGCGTGACGGGTCACATTTGGAAAATGAACGTTTTCCTCATTGTTTACATTGGTAAAATTTGTAAATATGTGCAATAATAATTATCTAGACTGGATTACATTGATAAACAGGATAAGTCTACATGTTTTACTACTGATATCACTTGCTTATTTATCATTCTCATATCCAGTCCTGAAATTCATCATAATTTTCATCAAGAAGAAAGGAACCAATTGAACAGGTATCATAGGTAGTCCCTTAAAAAGTAATTGAATAGATATCACCCATGGGTTAGTCTCTTTTAGAACCAGTTGAATAGATATAAACCATGGGTCAGTCTCTTTTAGAACCAATCGAAAATGTATCACCCATGGGTTAGTCTCTTTTAGAACCAGTTGAATAGATATCACCCATGGCTTAGTCTCTTTTAGAACCAATCGAACAGGCACCAACAATAAGGTAGTCTCTTTTAGAATCAAACGAACTTGTTTCACTTAAAAGGATAGAATAGGGTAGTAAGAGTACTTCACTTACATAAATGATCTGTCTGCTATAGTTTGTGACAAAAAAATAGGAATTCATTTTATTTTCATCATCTTTACGCCCTATT
This sequence comes from Fragum sueziense, assembly GCA_963680895.1. NCBI lineage: Eukaryota > Metazoa > Mollusca > Bivalvia > Cardiida > Cardiidae > Fragum > Fragum sueziense. The sequence goes on along the minus strand of OY804600.1, from coordinate 8,330,875 downwards.
ATTTCCCCAATTCCATGGGTTAGATAGTTCTGTTAGAAAGAGACATTTACCCCGAACACTATATATTAAAATTAAGACCAGCTACTTTTAAGTAAAACGTCTAAATAATCGCGAAAATGTTTCTACACCAAACTTGTATTTTAAAGAAAATAATTCTAAGCAGAAGTTCTATAGTTTTCCTTAATAGAAATTATATTACCGAATCTAACAGACTAAATGCACATACATGTACCATAATTATAATGATTGTAATAATATTAACAAGCTTTCAATTTGATTTTATAATTATTCAAATGATTATAAGCTAGCTAACAACTCTCACATTTCTTATACGAGTATGTTAGTCTTTTAGATTAGTAGATCTATTTCTATTTCTAAGAAATGCATCTTATTGTATAGAAGACCACAAAAAGTGACGCCAGTCTGTGCCTGCCCAGAGTAAATCTGAACCAATTAAAGTCCATAATACATCTATATGTATATAGACTCCCTTGACAGTCAGAAGTGGCTATCAGCAGTTAAATTTAACTGCTGATAGCCACTTCTGGCTGTCAAGGGACGTAGTCTAGTCAGGATATCACGAGCTATAAGAGAATAATATGGATCTTGTTCAGATTGCGCATATGCACCGATTGTAAATGGATTTAGATTCATTTTGGTCTTAAAATCGAAGGATCTTTTTTGCAGAAAAGTCTCAAATATGTGTATGTAATTTAGACGAAAACCGTTCTTGTTCAAATGTCAACGAATCTACAAAAACATCTTAATAATTATTGTTAGATTTTTTTTTATAAAAGTCTTGGTATTTATGTACCTGTAAAGTTCTAGAACTTGATTTCACGTTAACGTTAATCATTGCACATTGTGTCATTTTTTATCATTTATTGGTTCTATTAATCTACAGAAATAAAATTTTGAAACCAAAACTTACTTGAATTCGTGTTTTTCTGACAGTGCTGAAGCTAGAAAGCGTACAGGAGCTAACCATGGAGATCGTGGTTCTGATTCGTCAATGGCCTCGATTATGAACAGTGAAAACAGTTCACTCGAAACAGGCAGTTCTGAGAGGAGGCACAGGTAGGAAAAAGTTTATCTGGTGATAAACACTCTTGCTTAATTTTCGAAGTTGACATTGCTTCAAATGACGCCTTACTTGCTTTGGTTTCAAAGAGGCTCTTGTTTGAGGAATATGTTTATGTAGGAATCTATGTATCAAAAGCGCTCACAAACATCCACAAAGAACAAAAATTTAGATCTTTTAGTGTAGAAATGATACGAGGGATGGTCGGAAAGTAGTTGGACTTTTGACTAGTTCTATAAAACCATTTAACTTTTTAACAAAATTCTTTCAACACTATTTAAACAAATTGTCCATCTGTGTCTATGCATTTTTGCCATGTTAGTAGGAGCTTTACTTTTCCCACCATCAACCATGACGTAGACCCACTGTATTAGGTACTGTGTAACCACCGATATCAAATGCGCCCTGGTCTCAAATTTCTTCCCAGTAAGCATTTTCATCAGTTCTAGACACAAATAAAAGTCATTTGGGGTAGGATCTGGGCTATAAGAAGAGTAAAACAACTTTTGTCATGGGTAATAGTTGATAATCTCCACTTTAGATGCGGTGGTATGGGAGCGTGCGTAATCGTGAAGAAGAAAACATTTTTCTTTGCTAATCTGGGACGCGTTTACTTCAGCATTTATTCTTTGTTTTTTATGAGTTACTTCAGAATTGTACTTCGCAATGACAGTTTTTACCATTTGACATGAAATGACCAACTATCAATCCTCGTTAATCCCCAAAAGCAACAAACATGACTACCAGCCGAAGGTAACATCTTCATCTTTTCATGGGTTGGGAACCAGCTCGTTTTCATGGCTGCTTTGACTGAGTTTTTATCCCAAGTTCGGAATTATTAACCCACATTTAATCTTCAGTGATAATGTAGTTCAAAAACTTAACTTCTTCGCGATTAAAATGACTAGAATGTTCGTTTGTTATGGTTACCCTTGTTGTTCCTCTAACAAATTGCCTATGATACAGTAAACCCCTATCACATATAAGTGAACAGAATATTGTATATATACAACTATCTTTGAAAATAAACTGACCACGTTATTGGCAAATGGATGTAGATTCCGCCAATATATAATGTGTTCATACAATTGCAAATGGAGAGACAGCAGCACGAAAAGTCCAACTACTTTCCGACCGTCCCTCGTATTTTTAGTAGTACATCTGTTTGAGTTACTCGTTTAAAAAATGATTCTATAAGCTTTGTAGTCCGAGACGAAATTTAAACAATCTAAGCTATGCTTTGTGTCCTTTCAGATTCATGGCTATTCGCGAGAGTTACTCGCCCTTTAAAGCAAAGATCAGAAGAGTGAAACACTTTATAGAGAACAATCGTCAACACATCTTCTTTCTACTGCTCTTCTTTGGAATATGTGCAGGAGTGTTTGCTGAAAGGTTTTATTGTAAGTACAGCTTTTGATGCAAAATCTTGAAAATCTGTTGATCTTGAAACATGGCTGTCAAAAATGGTATAAGGTACATTTTTCAGATCCCGGCTCCCCAATTTGTATTTTTTGTTCCTAAATGATATTTAGTAAGCACACTGCACTCTGCCATGCAAATAACTTTCTTTTTCTTTGAAATGAATAAAATTAGAACGCTGGTCACTGAATCATTTCAGATTTTTTTAAAACAAAATTTCCTTCCAGATTATCTTGTCGAGCGCGAGCACAGCGGACTACGAGCCATGATGAGTTACGGTATATGTTTTACACGAGGAGCCTTGGTGGGCATGGCCTTCAGTTACTCACTATTACTTGATATTTGACATTTTTTGTTCCAGATTATCTTGTTGAACGTGAACACAGTGGACTACGAGCTATGACGTGTTACGGTATAATTCGTCCCTTGACAGCCAGAAGTTGCTATCAGCAGTGAAATTTTAACTGCTGATAGCCACTTCTGGCTGTCAAGGACGATTATGTTTTACACGAGGAGCATAAGCGGACATGGCATTCAGTTACTCCGTATTGCTTGATATTTTACATTTTTTGTTCCAGATTATCTGGTCGAGCGTGAGAACAGCGGACTACGAGCCATGATGAGTTATGGTATATGTTTTACACGAGGAGCCTCGGCGGGCATGACATTCAGTTACTCCGTATTACTTGATATTTGACATTTTTTGTTCCAGATTATCTTGTCGAGCGTGAACACAGTGGACTACGAGCTATGACGTGTTACGGTATAATTCGTCCCTTGACAGCCAGAAGTTGCTATCAGCAGTTAAATTTTAACTGCTGATAGCCACTTCTGGCTGTCAAGGGACGCCTATTGCTTGGTATTTGACATTTGTTTGTTCAAGATTATCTTGTCGAGCGTGAACACAGCGGACTGCGAGCTATGATGAGCTACTGTATATGTTTTACACGAGGAGCCTCGGCAGGCAATGCGTTCAGTTATTCCCTATTGCTTGATATTTGACTTTTTTGTTCCAGATTATCTTGTCGAGCGTGAACACAGTGGACTACGAGCCATGATGAGTTATGGTATATGTTTTACACGAGGAGCCTCCGCGGGCTTGGCCTTAAGTTACTCCCTACGTCCCTTGACAGTCATAAGTTGCTATCAGCAGTTAAATTTTAACTGCTGATAGCCACTTCTGGCTGTCAAGGGACGCTATGAGTGAGGCTATTGCTTGATATTTGACTTTTTTGTTCCAGATTATATGGTCGAGCGTGAGCATAGTGGACTAAGAGCTATGATGAGTTATGGTATATGTTTTACACGAGGAGCATCGGCGGGCATGGCATTCAGTTATTCACTGCTGCTTCTTACGATGTTGAGAAACACCATAACCTTCTTGAGGGGAACGTTCCTGAACTTGTATGTGCCTTTTGATTCCATCGTGTCATTCCATAAGGTGGTCGCCTGGACTGCTCTTTTCTTCACTGGTAGGTACATTTCTAATCCGAGTCTTCTCTGATGAAATCCGCTCTTTGAAATGTTGATGTCGCTCATTTACATCAAAGCGCACTACCACTCAAAGACAATGGAAAGTAGGCCATTGTAATTAATGGCTGTTCAGGTGAGGGTTATTGCAAAACATTGCTTATGAACCTTTTAGAAATACTTTTTGGTCTTAAATTTTTCACCAGGCATGACAATAAATGGTTCATTGATCGGTATCATAAGACGTTTTAAGGATATCGTTTAAGATCGGACGGTGAACAAAGCGCCACAACTTGTGTCAAACTGTCCGTTGTTTCTGAATGGTAGTGCGCTCTGATGTTAGCGAATTTCAACAGAGAAAACTCGGATTAGTACATTTCATGACAATTCTACAGTTATGATCTATACTGATTATGATGGCATTTTTTTTTACAGAAAACAGAGGTTATTTCTGCATAACCCAATCCTCTTATGTAATAGAAAGTAAATACATTGTATAATTATATAAATCGATTTCTTGAGATCACCATTCGAACTTATATTATGATGTACATACCGGAAGTCTCATTCCCTCCAAAAGCTACCGGAAGTCTCATTCCCTCCAAAAGCTACATATAAAACAATTCGGTCATTGAACATTTCAATACATAATTTGCTTGCATTATACCTCAGGCCCGTAGGAAGCAATTTCATTTTTTGGGGGGGGGGGGGGGGGCTAAAGCCATTGTCATGAATATTGGGGGGGGGGGGGGCTAATTTGGATTTTCCCAAAATTTTCTGTGTAAAATTAAGAAAATTTGGCATTTTTGGCCAACATTTGGGGGGCTTAGCCCCTCCTAGTCCCCCCTCCTGTTCTTACGGGCCTGTACCTGTCTATTCCTGAGGTTCTATTCCACATGTTTTGAGTTTTTACCTTTTCGTGTTTTACAATTAACGACTTATGCATAATAAATATTTTATCGTAGTATTGCCGTATTAGCTTTAAGATTATTGTATATGTCATTGTCCCGCATTATTAAATTTTGAGGGTATTTATCACTTGTCTTACAGCTGTTCACGTTCTTGGTTATGGATTCAACTTCTACAACCTCGCTGTACAGCCGACCAAATATCTTTGTGTGTTTGATACAGTGGTATTCAGGTAATAAATTGTCTAGTACATGTATATCATGTTTTACAACTTCTCTTCAGGCTCCCAAAACATAATTATTTATCTATCGCCTTGATCATTTTCATAAACGTTTTCTGTGACGCGAAGGATTGAAAGACGAATTAAATATGGTCTTGAAAGTAACATTTGAGATCATGTGGTCCTAATAGAAAAGGCAAATGACGTGAAATCGCAGATTTAGTCGAACCGAATTATAAACTTTGCAGAACCATTGTGTAGTTTATAATCAGACTGTGAAACAACAACAGCAACAAACAAAGAAAGAAAACAAGTGATCATAATTGCTTGAATAATCATTGCATAGTATCTTTAGCCCAAAGAATATGTAAACAATTGATCGGTCAATGAAGTATTTATGACGAGTTTTGATATTTTCCCCTGGACTCTAAGACTTGTTATGTTTATTTTCAGGGCTGATATGTTGCCATCTCTAAACTTCTGGTTCTTCCAAAGCGTGACTGGAGTGACAGGGATCCTGCTCGTTATTGTTGTTTATATTATTTATATATTTGCCACACAAACATCCAGGCGACTTATATTTAGTGCATTTTGGCTCTCACACAAGGTTAGTATATTTACATGTAGCTTTGTATTGTCTCTTTGAAGTTGATACGGCAGAAGTAGGCCTTCTTCTTTTTCTCTCTTTAAAAGGTCTAAACTATATACCTAAAGATGTTAGATCTAACTGTTATCTCAAAACTTTCCTTCGAAATGTGAAACGTGTAAAAGTAAATCGTAATTGGTAACGTAACTCCACAATAGAAACCTGTCAAACGAATTCATCAGTTTTATCCACTATCCAGCTATGGTTGACCTGCCCTGCGTTCAGTAAGACAAAACGTTAGCTAACAGTTAGCCGTTTCATTCGGAATACTCGATCAATTCTGTGAAATTTGGGTCAAAGAAGTTGCGAATGTTGGTAACGTTAGCTAACAGTTTGTCTACTGAAGGCAGGGCTGATCTATAACGCTTCTCCAATTGTTTCTTAAGTAATACGTTTGTTCGTACTTTTTAACTCAGAAAAAAATCTCTTAACATTGCAACAAAATATTTGGCATTTCAACAAAATTTGGTAGACAGTTTTTGCCTCTCGTTATTTGTTCAACGGATAGTAGGTCTGTGACATACATTTAGGCTTCCTCCATTGTCTTTTCTATTTTAGCTAATCGCAGTACTGTATGTCCTGATCTTTCTTCACGGAGCGTCCATGATAGTACAGAAGCCGCTATTCTACTGGTACTTTGTCGGACCAGCCGTTCTCTTTATTGTCGACAAAATGGTCAGTTTGAGTCGTAAACGCGTCGAGATCAAAATTGTAAGAGCTGAAAACCTTGCGTCAGGTAAGAAAACACCCGTTTATTCAGAAATAATACTTATCCTTCTTGAGTTTAAGATTTGCACACCTCGAAAAGAACCATGTCAACGTGTAAAACTGCAGAACAACCACTTTCAGCACACAAGTAAATGTTGAGTTCATTAAACATGGAAAAGAAATTTAGTATAGACATAGAAATAGTTAAAACTAGGCATTTTCATAAATTTTCATTGCAAATCTGAAGTTTAATGAGAATAGATGTTATTTTTTTTCGGTGCATTATTTGTTGTTGAAATGATGTTAATATGTTCCACTGTAATTTTGCTGAGTGTAACTTTAACGTTTCTCCGACATTTCAGACGTGACGTTCATCGAGTTCAAGCGCCCACCTCGGTTCGAGTATAAGTCCGGCCAGTGGGTCCGGATTGCGTGTGTCGGTCTGGGCGGTAACGAGTATCATCCATTCACGCTAACCTCGGCTCCCCACGAAGACACACTGTCTGTACATATACGTGCTGTTGGTCCCTGGACGCATGGACTGAGGAACTTGTTTGATCAAGATAACCTTAAGGATACAATCTATCCAACGGTAATATTCTAAGTTGCGATAAATGACCTGGCAAGGAAACTCTAGCTAATAGCTAGAGATGCTCTGCCAAGTCATTTGTCGAAAGTTTATCGTTCGGTCACGATATTATGACAAATGTTTACATGTATCTACATATACGGACTGAATGTGCCTGGACGCACGGACTTAGAAACTTGTTTGACAAAGATAACCTTAAGGATACAATCTATCCAACAGTAATAAACAAACTAAGTCTATAAAGTAACTTGAAAATTCCATAGCCAACACAATTTCAATACGTTTTTACTTTTTTGAGAATTTTATTAGCTTCAAAATGTTTGAGGCATGGTATTGACGTTTATCCTTATTGCCCTTAGTATCATTTCAGTAAGTTCACTTTAATCAATTAATGTTAATTCACGTCGATTTCATTAACATGTTTTTATCAATTGTATTTCAGTTGTTTTTGGACGGTGCTTATGGTGCAGGTCAGCAAGATTGGTACACGTATGACGTATCTATTCTGGTAGGGGCCGGGATAGGGGTCACCCCTTATGCCTCCATATTGAAGGACTTTGTACACATGACTTCGATCAAGAGCACATACAAAATACGATGCCAAAAGGTGAGGGTGTATTTGCAGTTGAAATATTTGCAATTGCAATTGGGCTAGAGGGTGAAGGAAATTACGTATTTGGGCATCTTTGCAAGCCTAGGATTCTGCCTCCTCTTTCTTCCTTACGTTCGTATCTAAATGAAGATTTAGAGAAGATAGTATTTAGAATTAAACCACCTTTGTCGAAAAGCTCGAAAATTCTAAGAATATGTGTATATAAACAGTTTAGTAGATCTAAGACAACATTTATTTTTGAAATTCTAAGATTACTGCATTTATCTTCAAATGAATTTCTTTAATTTTTAGCTTTCATAACCAGTAGATAATTATTTAAGTGTTAATGAATTTAATTTAATGAATCGTTCTAGCCTTTTCTTACCGATATGTAGGACATAAATCAAAATCGTTCGATTCCATATGTCTCGTTTACAAATGTTGCAATTTTCGTTTTATATAAGTAAAAGGTATTCAATCCACCATTAGATACCAAACAATTCGTGCAATATCCTCGTCATCCGTGACAACCGAGATTGTCGAGTGAATCCGGATTTTGAAAATCCGGATACCTTCGTCAATTTCCATTGTCGCGGAAAATGGTTAAGGTGGCTGTGAAATTGCAAGAAGTGTTCGGTATTTAATGATGGAAGGCATAATCTAAAATATCACTTTTTTTTCTTTTTCTAGCTATATTTCATTTGGGTAACCGGAAGTCAGCGCCATTTTGAGTGGTTGTTGGATATTTTACAAGAAGTTGAAGAGATTGACCAGAAAGGGATGGTTGCCATAGATATATTTATTACACAATTCTTCCAGAATTTTGATTTGAGAACAGCTATGTTGGTAAGAATTTGTTCATATTAACCTGAAACCATCAATTTATGGAACAAAGAATTTTAGTCAAGAAACGAATTTATTGGTTTTCAAAATACATGGAATTTCATGCTAAATTTATCAATCGTAAAGTAAAATATAAAAACCACTATATTAACACCGAGACACGCCTTTAGGTTTGCAAATGGAGGTGATAAAGAAGGCTTCTACTATGTAATTTAACTGGTTACTTTTTCAGTCTACTTTCCAATTTACTTTCAAGTGTTTCCGTGACTGACCGCACAATTAGTATCTTTGGCATTCGCGACACTATGTCATATTCTTTCTATGCTAATTGATAGGTTGTGAGCCGGATAGGTCAGTCAGTTAAACCAGAGTCAATCTACCAAAGAGTCGTGGGTTCAAACTCCAGTCTGGCCATTAGTTTTTCTGACAATATGACAAAACTGAAAAGTCCTTTTCTCTTATCGATATGAATCATCTAAAATTAGGAGAGCAGCTGGAGACTTAGATTGGAATTTGTAGTTTCGTTGGAATTCATGGTTATATGTTCCAAGCGTGCGACAGAAACAGCTGCAGTTAAAAAGGGTTTAAATCATGTTACATCAATTGGCTCCAATTATTACCTCTATATTTCAGTATGTATGCGAGGAGCACTTCCAAAAGCTGAATGGAGGGCGGAGCGTGTTTACGTCACTCAAAGCAAACACCCACTTTGGTAGACCACACCTTACAAATATGTTCCAAACTATACATAAAACGCATCCCATGGTAAGTCTATTAATTTAGACGTTTAAGGCATCCATTACAATAATTGTGATATTTTTAATAGTAATTCGATGACTAAGAGGAAAACAATTGCGGGTACTAGTACATATAACAACGCATTTACGAGTACAATGTCGTTGCACTAACTCGTCTATAAAGCATTGAGGAATTCAGTTTCAACTAGTATTTTTCTGTTTTACCACGAAATTCTTAACGCTCATTTTTGCAGAAACTTATTGTTTGGAATTTTGGATCAATAGTAAATCTGCAAGCAATTTGTCTGAATATACATATATATGAATTGTAAATCAATGAAATATTTTGTACCAACATTAAGAATGTTTGTCTTTGCATATCATATCAAATATTTCGAGTTTTTCTAACATCAAAAGTTCAAAACCATGTAAAAGTAAAAGAGGATAATGTATTCATTTGCTCTTTGGATGTATGTATGGTGCTTTTATATGTTTCATTTTATAGATAACTCCGCAATACCATCCTCATTCATTTTATTTATAATTTTAAGACGAAGAAGATCGGCGTGTTCTCCTGTGGTCCACCCGGAGTTACGAAAAGTGCTGAGAGAGCGTGTGTCGAGTCCAGCCGTACGACGAAAGCTTTGTTTGAACATCACTATGAAAACTTTTAATTCATTTTACATGGTGGTACTTGTGACGTGAAGTTATAAAACAATATGCGTGAAACTTTCCTTTACAAGAACACCGAACCCCTTTGTTTGACCTCTAAGAAAACAACTTTCAAACCTTTATCAGATGACATGTATGAGAAAATCCTGCATTCAACAGGACAATAGATCTACATGAAATATGAAACATGTTGACTTGACTAGACCGCTTACAGTTTGCTTCTGTTTTCATGTGAAATATCCCGTGTTCTTAAAAGAAAACTTTGTATGAATATCACTTAAATAACCCCCTTCACCTTTCATGAAATGACAATTTGTGTAATTAATGAAGGCGGTGCATGACGTGACAAAACACTTTTGGAAACTCGTCAGTACCAAATTAGATAGCTGTTTACAATGGATATGAACTTTTCCTGATCCTAGCTTAAATTTGTAACATTTATTTCGTAAATGTGAATATTCAGAAAGTGCCATATAAAAGAGAACTACAAAACACATACGTCTTGCAATATGTTTAATAGTTTATTTAATGTTTTATATTTTGAATAGTATTCGTAGTTTTGATCAATGATTGTTACGCTTATGAGAACATTTCTCTATTTAATTTTCTATGTAGTGTTGTGTTTTTCCCATACTCAGTAAAAGCGTTGATTTGCACAAGAGAAACTGTTGTCAGTGCCGTTTTGGTGTTTTTGAAATGAGAAGTCCAGCCCGTAGGACCGGGGGGAGGCTAGGGGCGGGGGCTTAGCCCACCAAAGTTGGTCAAAATTCCAAATTTTCTTTATTTTACACTGAAAATACAGTGAAAATCCTCGTTAGCCCCCGCCCCAATCTTCAAACACTGGGTCTTTAGCCATCCCGATATCAAATTGCTTCTTAAGGGCCTGAGAACTCACAATAAAGGGTAAAGCCACATTGGAATTATTTTGAATCGTTCTCGTTTAATTACCAACAGTTATTGTTATAAATCTTTAGCCTACGTAAATGTTCTGTTTTTAGTAATATTTTTGTCATCTGTTTTGTTTTCGATTTGCACCCGTCTAAAATTTTGCCGTTTTGGAAAAGCTTAAAATGTTTATTTTGTTTGTGGTTTTAGTCATATTCTTCAGCAGTCCGTATGACTAAATTCTCATTCGTTTCACAGTCAATTTCGTTGTTGTATAACTGAGCAAATATCACGTACATTTCCTTGACAGTCACCTCATGTCCCGATATGGCATCTTTATAACTACATCCCGTCGGTTTGCGTTTTTCGAACGAAAATCGTTCATCATGTATATGTGTAACACTAAGATTCTCCGCCGATAATCCAGTTATAAACACGTCCTCCATGGTTAATATTTTAGTTTTTAGACTAGATTGGTATAAATCTGTCAGAATAGATGATGAAAATAAATACGCTGTGCCAGAACAATATGTTGGAAAGACATCTCGATTGTATTCTGCATATGATGTGTACCATTTAGAATAGACTTCCCTGATTGGTGGAGCGTCCTTGAACACGTGACACAGAAAGAACCTATCAGGAGCATTGTTATTATTGATTTCCTTGTTTATCGATTTAAAAAGTGTTGGAATATTGACATACATGTCGTCATCGGCTTTGAGGAAATATTTAGCGTGGTAGCAGTAATCGTTCAACCACTGTAGCATCGCTATGGATTTAAACGTAAGAGATTTATATGAATCTTCTAAATCAACTTGCACAATATCCCCATAAAGCTTCGCTTCCCACTCAACTTGAGACAGTATCGATGTAGAATCGCTTGAGCCAAGAAGAAACACTATCGATGTATTATATAAACTCGCAATTGATGCCCATGTATTCCTTATAGCACTTCGTCGTAGGAAATTCTCTATCTTGCTGATCACAACCACAGTCATTTCTGTCATATTCAAAGAACAAGAACTCTGTCTGTTTATTCTAAAGTTAAAGACACGGTCATCTCCCTTGATATTAGCCATACCGTCTGGCCCCCGTTCTATGTCTGGTCCCCGGTCTATATATTTGAGCCTCCGTACGGGGTGTTTGTAGCTGCTAGTGGGCCGCAGTGTAGGCTGAAGTCCGGTCCGATAAACAAAACTGTATGGAGTAACCTTCCGAATCACCTTGTCCACTGGAAATGTGAAATACAAATGAGCAAGTTATCAGTTTCCAAAAACTACCAACAGTTAGACCATCCGAATAGGTCCTTTCATGATACGTTTTTATACCATATCGATTTCTATCCAGATGGATTTTAGCATATGCGCAATCTTAGACCGATTATCAAACCTTATCGTCGTTGTTATTGCAAAATCTTGTAACCCCAGCTTGAATAAAGCTGTGGTTACGAGGTTTTGCAATAACACCGATGTTATATTAGTATATCAATTAACTAACATGGAGTTGAATCAGCACGACACGGAAGCAGAGACAGAGCCAATGGCTACGCAAAGAAAATCTTGTGTGAAGCATAACGACCAAGTATTTGTTGTCCACTTATTTTCTTTGTTGATTTAAAGCGAAAGAGGAGAATGTAATGCTCAGCTACGGCATTTTTGTCTGTTCTAATTCTGCCGGCTTCAAAGTAGGCAGTTACTTTACATGCTCATTGTTGTCATTGTGATCGCGTTGAACCATGGTTAATCTCAGTGGCAGAGCCGCCGTGAAAAAACTGTTCAAATTTTGATTTTGCTCAACATTTTTTCCACTAGGTATTGTTCACCTTGGAAGGGGTTCTGTTATAAAGAGAAGCTCTTGATTAGCACATACAATGTTTGACGGCATTAGTTTGGTTATTAAGCGTTAACACGTACAATTTTATTATGTATATACAACACAAACACATCGGGGTGGTATTCACCAACCAGTCTAACCAGTCTGATGCTAAGTTTACCTTTAGAATTACCCAACAATCCATCCGATTGACCGAGACATACGTCTCGGCCAATCATATGGCTTGTATGCAATTTTACGTTAGACATTCGATTTAGAAATGGCTGTTGAATACGATCAGGTTCAACTTACGACAAAAATGATTATGTACCGACTCTACACTTGTACTTACGAATGTGTTGTCCTTTGATTCGTCCAGCATCTGTCCGTCTGCCTGTGATTCGAACATCGAAGGTATAGAACACAATATTGACAGCCGCACAAGCACCAATGAATACGAACCAGTATTTTGTATTTAGAGCCATCTCATCTGAAAAAGGCAGTTGTTACATTAAGGTAGAAGACCCATAATTAGCACAAAAGAGCCAGCGGCGAAATTTGAAAAATACCAGTAATTCCTAAACTGTTTTGCATTTCCATTACAAATATAAACATAAGCATTTTGTACGGTTTAGAATTTTGGATTCATGCATACTTATGAAAATATTTGACAAAAATGTTCAAAATTACCCCCCTTGTATATGAATATAGAGTAAAATGATATTTGTAAATGTTATTCTTCTTGAATCATAATCTTGAAATCCGGCACGGTGAATCAACTTATGTGAAGTGTATTTACAAGTGATTGTAATTTGATGCATTTCGTATGGCTAGAAAATGGTGTTTTTCATTATGGGTCTTCTACCTTAATCAACCATTCAAAAGATTGCAAGTCCATTTACACGCCCGAAAGGTCGTATTATTTTATAGCTCCGGTCGTTCGTCTGTCTGTATGTCTGTGCCGGGTGTACATCTTTTATCACAAGTATCGACCGAACTCTTTTGGATCACTAATTTCCGCCTCTTTTTCAACATTTAAAATCACAGAGATGCTAGATATCCAATTCTGAAATGGCACAGCTATGATGTTTTATTCCACAATGCAATTTATCGTTTGCATCGTTTCCTGTAAACTTCTCCCAAACAAGACTTGATTTTGGAGTCCCAGAAAGAAAATGTTTGGTAACACATGGAATCAAAAGAAGAATATACTGGAAATGCTATTCCATGCCTCCTCTTTCCTCAATACATTCTGTGCTATGAAATACGTACTTATTGTTCCTTCTATGTAATATTTGTTGTGTCATCATTTTTCAATTTATAGTAGTACAAAATTTCATCGTTTGGGAAAGCGTTGCAAGAAATTGCATCTGCGAAGCAAATAAAATCCACAAGGGGTCAGCGCATTTAAACATGAAAATAGAAATTCTTGAAATGCATTTTATGTAGTTCAGATATCAAAAGCTTGTTTCCATGGTAACGTAAATATCAGATTTATTCATCATTTGGAAGGGGGCTTATCAATTATATTTCATCCGACGGCTCAGACGCTTGGAAACTTCCATCATCAAAATTTAACCCTTAACTATTAGTAAAACAAGCTCTGATTTTGACGTCATTCATACAAAAGGCTTTGGAACATATTTGTGATCTATCACGCGAAAAGGGACTTTCTGAAAAGTATGGAAAATTTCGACCCTTGACAGCCTGAGCAGTCCGCGCAGACTGACGAGGATCGAAACTTTTCACCCTGAAGCAACTTTCGGGGCATAGGAATGAGCTGGGATCTGGAAAAATGTCCCTTATAGCATTTGAGATTTTCATGTTTCAAGATTAGACTTTGCCTAGGTGAAGTTTGACCTGGATCTATGTTTCTCTCACATGGTTGTTACAATCCATGACGAAGCTATTGGAGAACAACATGACTCCAGATCAGACTGCGTGTATACGCAGTCTGATCTGGAACCAAGTTGGTCTCAAAAGCCTAAAGGGACCCTTTTCCAGACCGTGGCTCAAATGTTTTCCCATCTTGACTAATTCATTCATGTTCATTGCCAAGTACGACATTTGGTTGACTTAATTAATTTCTCAAAATTTATTTTTCGATGGCGAAAGCGTTAAGGACCATTTTATTTGTTTCGTTTTACCAACAAATCTACAATCCGTTATAAACATTGACGTTACAAAAGTTAATCAACTTTTAGTACCTCTTAAAAAACATGACTGTGTTCGTAAACACACTTCTATTAGTTACTGGTTTGTTTTTTATGTACAATCCGTATTTGAAATTTCGCAAGTTGTGGATGTTTTCGGAGGGAATCATATAAATGAATTATATGTTATGCTATACGAAACCTTATGTTATTCGAGACCAAAATGTGTGCAAATCATCCGTGCATACACGAATTCTGATCAAGATCTGTACTGTTCTGTTACGACTTCTGTATCTGTACGAAAAATCTTTGATGGTAGTTGTATTAGGCACGTGTTGGCCTGGTTTCATTGGGGAATATAAAAACCCTTACTTTCCTTACCAAGGCATTATCTAATCTGTTAAAATGTTTGTCAAAGTTACGACATACATATGTATAAAATGTTATTAAATTGGATATATACTGTACTAGGCAAAAAAAGAAATGCAACTTCCTTTTCAATTCCTTCGTGCGCAAAGACATCAAATCAGATTTAAACAAAATGTAATGCATTTAAAGCAATAACATTTCACCTTAGAAAGTTCACAAAATCTTGTTTGTGGTATATTCCATTAATAAACAAGAGGACCATGATGGTCCTATATCGCTCACCTGAACCAAAATGATATGAGCAACACTAATGTTCAATTCAATTGATATTTATGACTTTAAGACTGAATATGAACTTATGGTCAATAACGTTGTGAAAATCAAACTCATCCAAGCTCTTATGGTGCCCAACATTTTTTTTTTAAATTGTAGATTCTAGAGTGTAAACAAGGTCTAAAACAGCCAAAAACGGCAATTTTATCAAATTCAAGGGCACATAACTCTCATCTTTCTGGTCAGATCAGACTGAAAATCGACCTCATCTGAGATCTTATATTCTCCAACATTGTGTCCAATATTTGTCTTCATTAATTAATAATTGTAGGTTCTAGAGTGTAAACAAGGTCGAAAACTGCCAAAAATGGCAATTTTATCAAATTCAAGGGCACATAACTCTCGTCTTTCTGGTTTAATCAGACTGAAAATCAACCTCATCCAGAATCTTATGGTCTCCAACATTATGTCCAAGTTTTGTCTTGATTGATTAGTAATTCTAGATTCTAGAGTGTAAGCAAGGTCTAAAACAGCCGAAAATGGCAATTTTATCAATTTCAAGGGCACATAACTCTTGTCTTTCTGGCCAAATCAGACTGAAAATCAAACTCATCTGAGATCTTATGGTCTCCAACATTGTGTCCAAGAGTTGTCTTGATTGATTAATAATTGTAGATTCTAGAGTGTAAACAAGGTCGAAAACAGCTGAAAACTGCAATTTTGTCAAATTCAAGGGCAAATAACTCTTGACTTTCTGATCAGATCAGACTGAAAATCAAACTCATCTAAGATCTTATGCTCCCCAATCTTGTGTCAAAGTTTTGTCTTGATATATAAATAATTGTAGATTCTAGAGTGTAAACAAGGTCGAAAACGGCCAAAAATGGCAATTTTGCCCAATTCAAGGGCGCATAACTCTCGTCTTTCTGGTCAGATCAGACTGAAAATCGAACCCATTCAAGATCTTATGGTCCCCAACATTGTGTCAAAGTTTTGTCTTGATTTATTGATAATTGAGGATTCAAGAGTGTAAACAAGGTCGAAAACAGCAAAAAATGGCAATTTTGCCCAATTCAAGGGCACATAACTCATCTTTCTAATCAGATCAGACTGAAAATCGATCTCATATGAGATCTTATGGTCCCCAGCCTTGTGTCAAAGTTTTGTCTTGATTTATTGATAATTGTAGATTCTAGAGTGTAAACAAGGTCGAAAACAGCCAAAAATGGCAATTTTGCCCAATTCAAGGGCACTTGACTCTCATCTTTCTGGTCAGATCACACTGAAAATCAAACTCATCCGAGATCTTACGGTCTCCAACATTATGTCCAAGTTTTGTCTTGATTGATCAATAATTGTAGATTCTAGAGTGTAAACAAACTTAACAAGAGGACCATGATGGCCCTAAGTCGCTCACCTGAACCAAGATGATAACCATGAGCCACAGCTTTAATCCAATCAATTAGTAGTTGTGACTTTAAAACTGAAAACATACTTAATGGTCACTAACATTGAGTACAAGTTTTGTCTTGATTGATCACTATTGTGGTTGTTAGAGAAACATGACAAATGTAACTCATTAAGTCCCGTCTTTCTGTGATGCCCATCAGAACATTCCCATTTGTGGAAGGCATCTTTCTAGTAAAAGTTTCATAAAGAATTGGGCCAAAATTGTAGCCCCCTAGAGTACTAACAAGGATTTTGTTTTTTAGGCCCCTTTTCCCTAGATATCAAATGGAACATTTGCATATTGAATACGGTTCATCCTTGTGACTAGATTTGGTAAAATTTGTGGCCTTTAGCATGCTAATAAAGATTTTGTCTTTAAGGGCCTTTTCCCATGATATCAAACAGGACAGTTCCATGTTAAATAGGAATCATCCTTGTGACTAGACAAGCATTCTGATGAAGTTTCATGAAGATTGGGCCTAAATTGTAGCCTCTATAGTGCTAACAAGAATTTGTCATTAAGGCCCCTTTTCCTGTCATATCCAACAAACCATTTCCATTTTCAATAGAATTTATCCTTGAAGCAAGACAAAAATTTTGTGAAGTTTCATGAAGATAGGGAAAAAATTGTGGCTTCTAGCATGCTAACAATATTTTGTTTTTAACCCTTTCGTTTGCAAGCGCGCTTTAAAGCGCGGTTCAGGAACGCCTGTACTGTTTAGGGGGGCATGGGCTTTTAAAAGCAATTTTTACACTATTGAAGTTATTATGACACCGGAAATATTGCGCAATATTGTTATGTTCTCGTAAAATGTGAAGAAAAATGCAGTTTTTGGGTTTGTATGAGCTGTAACGATGGTCAGGAGGGTTCAAAATTCTGCAGAAGAGGTCCGGCGAATCACCATGTCAGTGCCAGACGATGATGATGGCGATTTCCTTGATTTTTTTTTGGGGGGGGGGGGGTAAAAAGGTGATTTGAACATTAGAAATGTTTCGGAGACTTCGAATAGTGACTCCGATAGTGATTCCAATAACCCTAAACCGAATCCAGTCCAAAATCGTAGGGGTAGGGGTGGTCGGGGGTCGTGGCAGGGGGCCTGACAGGGGTCATGGGGCTAGAGGTCGAGATTTTGATGAGATGCAAATTTTCTATCAGTTACTTATCATATTGTTAAAGGAAATTGAATAACCTTTCCAATGATATATAGAATTTTGGGTATTCTGCTAGTAAAATCTATTTATTAAGCATGTGTATACATGAAGTGCTTGGAAATAGGGAAAAAAGTCATTTCTGGGAAATAATTCTGCAAACGAAAGGGTTAATGCCCCTTTTCCCATGATATCTTTCATTTTCTATAGGATTCACCCTTGTGACTAGACAAACATTCTGATGAAGTTTCAAGAATATTAAGCAAAAATTGTGGCCTCTAGGGTGCTTACAAGAATTTTGTCAATAAGGCCCCTTTTCCTGTGATATCAAACAAAACATTCCTATATTAAACAAGAGGACCATGATGGCCCTTAATCGCTCACCTGAATCAAGATGACAAGAGTGATAATGGCAATTTTGTCAAATTCAAAGGCATGAAACTTATAAGGACTTTCTGTTTGGAAACAATTTAGTAATTATTTTGTTCCAATCGATCCTGTAAGGTTGGGTATGAATAAGCAGAATTGTTGAGTTAGTTTATTTTCAACAATTATTTCATGATTTCGCAATATACAACATAGGGCTATTTTTCAAAGCATACTGATCTGTTAGAGATTGATCATTTATGATAGGCTCAATTAACAAGATTTTGTCTGTGATTGAAAGAATATAGCGAAAGATTACCATCTGATAAGCTAAGGCTAATCCATTATTTGTTTACATAAGATAAACATGGGGCCAGCCTGAGAGCAACAGATAAGGGAAATAGAAAATTGGCCCAATGGTTGATTTTTAAAGAATGTTCTTATGATTTCTTTAAGTCTATAAGCCCCTTCCTCCCTGCCATGCCCACATTTTTTGACCAATGGAAAAATTTGTGAACACATTTTGAAAAGAGTAACTCAAGGAACATTCCAGTAAAGTCTGGTTCAATTGGGCACAATGGTTGATTTTTAAAGAATTTTCTTATCATTTCTTTAAGTCCGATAAGCCCTTTCCTCCTTGCCACGCCAACATTTTTTGACAAATGTAAATAATTGTGAACAAATTTTGAAAAGAAAGACTCAAAGAACATTCCTGCAAAGTCTGCTTCAATTTGGCCCAATTTTTGATTTTTAAAGAATTTTCTTATGGTTTCTTTAAGTCTAATAAGCCCCCTTCTCCCTGCCACAGTCACAATTTTTTACAAATGAAAAAAAAAATGTGAACACATTTTGAAAAGAGAGACTCAAAGAACATTCCTGCAAAGTCTGCTTCAAATTGGCCCAATGGTTGATTTTTAAAGAATTTTCTTATGATTTCTCCAAGTCTGATAAGCCCCTTTTTCCCTGCCAAGGCCAAAATTTTTTACAAATGAAAAAAAATGTGAACAAATTTTGAAAAGAATGACTCAAAGAACATTCCTACAAAGTCGGCTTCAAATTGGCCCAATGGTTGATTTTTAAAGAATTTTCTTATGATTTCTCCAAGTCTGATAAGCCCCTTTCTCCCTGCCAAGGCCAAAATTTTTTACAAATGAAAAAAAAATGTGAACAAATTTTGAAAAGAATGACTCAAAGAACATTCCTACAAAGTCTGCTTCAAATTGGCCCAATGGTTGATTTTTAAAGAATTTTCTTATGATTTCTCTAAGTCTAATAAGCCCCTTTCTCCCTGCCACGGCCACAATTTTTTTTTCAAATGTAAAAAATTGTGAACAAATTTTGAAAAGAATGACTTAAGGCACATTCCTGCCAAGTATGGTTCAAATTGGCCCAATGGTTGATTTTTAAAGAATATTCTTATGATTTCTCAAAGTCTGATAAGCCCCTTTTTCTCTGCCACGGCCACAATTTTTGACAAATGAAAAAAATTGTGAACAAATTTTAAAAAGAATGACTCAATGCACATTCCTGCCAGGTTTGGTTCAAATTGGCCCAATGGTTGATTTTTAGAGAATTTTCTTATGATTTCTCTAAGTCTAATAAGCCCCTTTCTCCCTGCCACGGCCACATTTTTTTAGCAAATGAAAAAAAATTGTGAACAAATTTTGAAAAGAATGACTCAAGGCACATTCCTGCAAGGTCTGGTTCAAATTGGCCCAATGGTTGATTTTTAAAGAATTTTCTTATGATTTCTTGAAGTCTAATAAGCCCCTTTCTCCCTGCCACAGCCACATTTTTTAACGAATCAAAAATTCGCGAACAAGTTTTGAGAAGGGTCACTCAATGAACATTCCTGCCAAGTTTGGTAAAAATTGGCCGAATGGTTTAGGAGGAGAAGATGTTGAAAGAAATTGTGAACGGACGGACGGACGGACAGATGGACGGACGGACGGACGGACAGACGGACGGACGACGAACAAAAAGCGACCACAATAGCTCACCTTGAGCACTTTGTGCTCAGGTGAGCTAACAAGAATAATCCTTGTGACTAGACAAATATTTTGATGTAGTTTCATCAAGATTTAGCCAAAATTGTAGCCTATAGAGTGATAACAAGAATTTTTTAATTAAGGCCCCTTTTCCCATGCCGGTGGTATCAGTGATATCAAACAAAACATTTCCATATTTAATGAGAATCATCCTTGTGACTAGACATACATTTTGTTGAAGTTTCATGAAGATTTGGCCAAAATTGTAGCCTATAGAATGATAACAAGAATTTTTTAATTAAGGCCCCTTTTCCCATGCCGGTGGTATCCGTGATATCAACCAAAAACATTTCCATATTCAATGAGAATCATCCTTGTGACTAGACATACATTTTGATGTAGTTTTATGAAGATTTGGCCAAAATTGTAGCCTATAGAGTGATAACAAGAATTTTGTCAATAGGGCCCATTTTCCCGTGATATCCAACAGAACATTCAAATTTTTCATAGAGTTCATACAGCTTACTGACACAAATAAATAAACAAACATTTCTCATCTGTAGACTAGATCAGATGATAAGATAAAATCCAGAATCATAAATATGGACCAAGAGAGGCAACTTGTAGACTACAAATTGCTAAGGTATTGTATCTGTTATCTCCCTTATAAGTCTGATAAGCAACGCCCTGCCACGCCCACATTTTTTGATGAATCTAAAAGTTTGAGAACAAATTATGAGAAGAGTTACTCAAGGAACATTTCTGCCATGTTTGGTTGATATTGACCAAATGGTTGATTTTTAAAGAATTTTCTTTTTTTTAAGCCCCGCCCTGCCACGCCCACATTTTTTGACAAATCAAAAATTCGCGAACAAGTTTTGAAAAGGGTCACCCAAGGAACATTTCTGCCAAGTTTGGTCAAAATTGCCCCAATGGTTTGGGAGGAGAAGATGTTTGAAGAAATTGTGAACGGACGGACGGACAGATGGACGGACGGACGGACGGACAGACGGACGGACGACGGACGGTGAGCGATCACAATAGCTCACCTTGAGCACTTTGTGCTCAGGTGAGCTAAAAAACACCCAGTTTACACCGGGCGTCGACACGATTTGACAAGAAAAAAGTGTTTGCAGGTCGAAAAACACATTCTGTTTCGTTCAGTTTGGACCGATATTCGATTGTTGTGAAGTCAATACAATTTATTAGCGGTCTCCGTTGCAGTCTTAAACCTATCCCGTGGGTTGGGTTAATCTCATGATAGGTCCTGCCATGACGTCATATCTCTTGCACGTCCGCCCCGTGCTCGATCGGTTGTGGTCCCATTGAGAGCCAGCAGCGTAAACAGTCGAAAATGTGTCGATTTGTTGCCCCATCAATGTCTTGCGACAACATTTTACTTTTTCAAACAAACAACATCCGTACTGCAGTTTGGCGCTGGGTTTGGCGTAGCCGTGCTATGCACAGGGTAGTGACAAATGTATGAACGATTTGTATCTTCCTTGTCTATGTTGTAGCTTGTGTTTGAAAAAAAATTGTTTTGATAGTAGTCATTTAGAAACCACGACATGGGGATAATCAGTTTATAACAATTTACTATGTATCACGTGATGAATTAACGACATCTGAAAGAAATGACACTATATGTATGTGTATGGATGCAGGTATATTAAAAATGTACTCAACATCCATTAAAAACCTATTTTGTAATTATTTCGAATTATTGGGGTTGCGTATCTTTTTTGTTCTAGTATATTATATCTACAGTATAATTTTGGACGTGATGTTGATGCAACATCAACTCGGAATCGTATGTGAACGGGCCTTTAGCTCGTAAACTGATATCATTTAGCAATCAGATATGTATTGTCGATTTTAAAAAAGCGCGTGACCTATGCCAGATAAACAGAGGGGCGGACAAACCGCATCTACGAAAACATTACAGGGACATGAGATTAGCATCGGGAAATCGGGGGTTCTTGGTCCTTATTACTCCATGATGATAGAATGATGCCCTATTCCCGCGAAGTCATTGGCTATACACAACAACACAATTGAAAAATCTGATACAAACTTTCATTGGCTGACGCTTCAAATTACCGGCTTCAGCCAAAAATAGAAGCGATGTAATGTATACGTAATCAAACAAGATAAAGCTGAACGATTTTGATTCGATAATTCCAATGTTACCGGCTTCAGCCAAAAATAGAAGCGACGTAATGTATACGTAAAGATCATGCAAGCTAAAACTGAATGATTTTGATTCGATAATTAGATTTTGACGACCAAATAGGCTGTTAGGCTGTTTATCAAAAACGGCAGAGGTCATATTTGATGGTTAATCAATAGACCTCGGCTTTGGAGAGTAGATCCTTTTGGGCTTCTTTTTCCAGATCCCCTCTCATAATGTGTTTTATTTACAAAGAAAATGTGGCATTTAGTAACCAGACGCAGAATCCTGTGAGTTAAATTAAAGCAGGTGTTACGTTTGAAAGTAGGATGGAACGAATCTGACACTTTATAATGAACGACAATTAGCTTGAATTACTGCTAACTCAGATTATTAAAACGTTACGCAAAATAGATATTTTATTAAGTTACACATTCCTCCGTACTTTGAAGTCATGCTATTAGAGAGAATGGTTTTCAGCAAAAGATCTTGCGAACAGTTCCTGAAATCGAGAATGTGAAAAGTGGTGAAATAGAGTATCAAATTAGGGGAAGAGCAAGGACAAGTCCAGAATGGTGACAAAAGGACCGACAATATAGAATGAGTGATAATCAAGAGGGCCAAGATGGATCTGCATCGCTCACACGAGAGTGCTTTGGGACAAACAACAAAGTTCCAGAGCTCTATGGATTTTAAGATGAAGGATTCTTTCATATTTGACCCCGTGACCTAGTTAATGAACCACTTTTTAAGATGAACTAGATATCATCAATATAAACATTCAGGTCAATTTTGAGAAATTGGCGATTCTATAGTAAAAGAAGAAGCTATATGACCTATTGACCTTGTTTTTGATCTGGCGTGATCTACTTTTTAACATGGTCTAAATATTATCGAGGCAAAGGTGTGATTATTCTGCGGGAAGCAGAATCTGGATTGGTTCAATGCCCAACATTGTTTTGCTAAAATGTGCCATTTTAAAAGCAAGCTTGAATTTTTATAGCAAAAATGATAAGGTCACTTTGGGTGAATTGACCCCTTTCCGTTATCGTTTTAGTCCGTACCCGCAGAACACTTCTCTGATGAAAGTTCGCTTGTTGATATTTGGATGTCGCTATTCACATCAGAGCGCTGTCCCATTCAAAAAACAAAAGAAAAGTCAGACGCAAGTTATGTCGCTCTGATGTTAATAGCGACATTCAAATATTAAAGAGCGAATTTTCATCAGAGACGACTCGGATTAACTACCGGTGGCAAACAATTGGTTTACGGGAAATTAACACTGTATAAGATCTATAGGGACTCGAAATGGTTTTAAACTGCATCGTTCATCAATGCAAGAATCGCAAGATAAATGACGGAAGCAAAGAGAATCTTCACTTCTTCCGATTTCCACAAGATCAACGCAAGCACAGAGCATGGATAAAGGCAGTAAACAGGGATGAATTTCGCCTTTTGCCTCTAAGGACGACTTCCGGTGGCTGTTGTGTGTGTGTGTGTGTGTGTGTGTGTGTGTGTGTGTGTGTGTGTGTGTGTGTGTGTGTGTGTGTGTGTGTGTGTGTGTGTGTGTGTGTGTGTGTGTGTGTGTGTGTGTGTGTGTGTGTGTGTGTGTGTGTGTGAGTCTTAGTGGAAATAAGTTAATTTCCAAGACTTGAGGCGCATAGTTCTTCAGAGCGAGATTCTTAAGATTCCTTAAGTTATTTTCAGACGAAACGTTTATAAGACCGGTATATTGACCGAATGTTCCATACTAATACAAATGAAAATCAATTATTTTGTCTTTCGCAATTCTTTTCAAATTGCCTTGGATTAGTCTAAAATTGTGCGTTTGGGAAATACTTATCTTAGATTCATACAAGAGTAATGTTAAGCTAGCTTCTATAAACCATTATTAAATATATTAAGTTTCATGGTAATTTAAGAGGATTGCCTATGATATATGCAAATATGAGCCAGGATCTGGAAAAAAGGCCCTATGAATAACATTTTGAAAAAGCAAGTTTCGAGATAAGATACTTTAAAATGGATCCATTCTACTAACTTACTATTGCTACTGGTCATAGTCAAGTTATTAGAGAAAAAATGGATCTGAATCAGACTGTACCTACGCAAGGCTGTTCTGGATCCATGTTGTTCCCAATTGCCTGAGGGACCCTTTTCCTGATCCCAGGTCATATGCTATAATGTACCCAATGTTATTGCAAAGGGGGGGTCTCATTTGCGCCCACGCATGGATTTTCTTGTAACTTTACACATAGTATGCCTATGTATGGCCTATGAACTACAAAAATATATTCCTTTTACCTAAAGAGTGCATATAGGCCTATACGCGGCACCTTAAAGTGTTCCCGGTTTTCATTGATACCTGTCTTACAAAAGCTCAATGTAGGCTATCTAGTTTTGGTATTAATCCACAAGTTTTAATTAAAATAGCAAGAGGAGTCATTGTAGAAACTTTTTATACCAATGTTGTTGGTACCGACAAGCACAAAAAATTCTTAGAAAATAATTTAGTCAGAAATTGTCAGAAAAATAGCCTTCAAATTTTCAAAGCATAAAATTCTATAACTTCTTTTTGTGTGTTCCCGTCTTTGTCAACCTATGAAATTGATAGCAAAGTTGGCCATATATGTCCCCTGTTTGTATGCAAAATTTGGTAAAAATTTGAAACCGGTAAGTTTGTCAAATAATGAGAATTGTGAACAATGGCGCCTTAAGATGCTCCCGGATTTCAACGGTACCCGTCTGGCAAAAGCCCAATTTTACTTACCTAGTTTTGATATCAGTCCCAAATTTTGAATCAGAATAGCAAGTGGAGTCATTGTAGAACATTTTGGTACCAACATTGTTGATACCAACACGAACAAAAAAATTCTCAGAAATTTATTTAGTCAGAAATTGTCAGAAAAATAGCCGAGAAATTTTCAAAACCTAAAATTCTATAACTTTTTTTGTATGTTCCCGTCTTTGTCAACCTATGAAATCGATATGGAAATTTGCCATATATGTCCCCTGTTTGTATGCAAAATTTGGTGAAAATTTGAAACCGGTAAGGTTGTCAAATAATGAGAATAATGAACAATGGCAACCTTAAGATGCTCCTGGACTTCAATGGTTCCTGTCTAGCAAAAGCCAAAATTTGCTTACCCAGTTTTGATATCAGTCCCTAATTCTAAATCCGAATAGCAAGAAGAGTCACTGTAGAACATTTTGGTACCAACATTGTTTATACCAACATGAACCAAAAATTCTTAGAAATTTATTAAGTCAGAAATTGTCAGACAAATAGCTGAGAAATTTTCAAAACCTAATATTCTATCATTTTTGTGTGTGTTCACGTCTATGTCAACCTATGAAATCGACAGGAAAGTTGGCAATTTATGTCCCCTGTTTGTATGCAGAATTTGGTGAAAATTTGCAACCGGTAACTTTGTCAAATAATGAGAATTGTAAACAACGGCACCTAAAGATGCTCCCGGATTTCCATGGTTCCCGTCTAGCAAAAGCCCAATGTTGCCTACCTAGTTTTGATATCGGCCCCAAATTTCAAATCAGAATAGCAAGAAGAGTTCTTGTAGCTCAATTTTCAGACCAATAGTTTTAATAGGAACATGCACACATAATTTCTCAGATATTTATATAGTCCGATACTGTCAGAAAAACAACACAGAAAATTATGAAACCTAACATTCAATCAAACTTTTTTGTATGTTCCCGTCTTTGTCAACCTATGGAATTGATAGCAAAGTTAGTCATATATGTTTCCAGTTTGTATGCAAAATTTCGTGAAAATTTAAAACCGGTAACGTTGTCAAATAACAAAATTTGTGAACAACAACACCTTAAAATGCTCCCGGATATCAATGGTGCCCGTCTAGTAAAAGCCCAATCTTTCTTACCTAGTTTTGATATCAGTCCCTAATTTTAAATCAGAATAGGAAGATGAGTCACTGTGGAATATTTTGGTACCAACATTGTAGATGCCATCATGCCAAAAAAAATTTTTCAGAAATTTATTTATTAGTAATTGTAAGAAAAATAGTCAAGAAATTTTCAAAACCTTCAATTCAATCAATTTTATTTGTATGTTCCCGTCTTTGTCAACATATAATATTGATAAAAATGTTAGCCATATATGTCTCCTAGTTGTATGCAATATTTGATGAAAATTTGAAACCGGTAATGTTGTCAAAAAATGAAAATTGTGAACAACGGCACCCTAAAATGCTCCCGGATTTCAATGGTACCCATCTAGCAAAAGATCAATATTGCCTACATAGTTTTGATATCAGTCCCCAATTTTAAATCAAAATAGCAAGAGGAGTCAATGTGCAACATTTTGTATAAATATTGTTGATACAAACATGCGAAAATGATGCATGTTCTTCACAAATCTGAGATTATTAAAAAGTTAATATGTCAACAAAGCAGTGGCTAGTTCACCATTACAATAGAAATATTAGCAATTTTGCATTGAAAGGCACAATTAATGTACAATACAAACTGCTTTGGTGTTCTTTTCATCATTTTGAGCAGTGTAGTAAAGAAAAAAATGTTTGTATTTTTAATAACTGTGCGAATGTGTTCTTATAAGGGCCCAGCACTGTGACCGGAAGAAGTAGAAAGTAGTCTAAGTGCTAATAAGCCACAAAGGAAAGTTAAAAATGGTGACATAATAGGTTAAATATGTAACATTATTGCATTTCCTTTATTTTTCCTCCCCATATTTTATAATTTACTGCGCTGTTTGGGATTTTTTCTTCCATTATATTATTGGTGGGTGGGGTACGACAATGTGCCAATTATTCTTTAAAATCATGTTTTTGTGAAAAAATGCTAAAATTAATGCCATGTATACGTTGGATATGTTAAATAAAGACACAACAAAGCATAATGAGCTATTTACAAATGTATATGAAATTAATTAAGTAAAATCTTAGATTTTACATTCTTAGAAATCTGGACCCTTTACACTTAAATTCAAAAACAACACTGTTACCGGTTTTATTTTTTCTTCATATTTTACCATAAACATGGGCATATATGGGGACAATTTTAATGTAAATTTCAAAGGTTGACAAAAATTGGAACTATGTGAAATTAAGGTAAGAAGGGCCTAATTAGCACCAAAAAGCCAGCGGCGAAATTTGAAAAGTGCCAGTAATTCCTAAACTGTGTTACATTTCCATTCCAAATACAAACATAAGCATTTTGTACGGTTTAGAATTTTGAATTAATGCATATCTATGGAAATATTTGACAAAAATGTTCAAAATTACCTCCCTTGCATATGAATATAGAGTAAAATGATATTTGTAAATTATTTTCTTCTTGAAGCATAATCTTGAAATCTGGCACCGTGAATCAACTTATGTGAAGTGTATTTACAAGTGTGTGTAATTTGATACATTTCGTATGGCTAGAAAGTGGTGTTTTTAATTAGGCACTTTATACCTTAAGACCTGAATTTGGTCAAAATATTTAAAAACTAGAAAATTTGGCGATGAGGTCATACAAAATCTTTTAGCAAATTGCTTAAAGTAGAGTAATACATACTATTCTGGTTTATACACGAAGAGAAATTATTAGACATTATTTTTGGGGACAATTTGGCTCGAATACAAGAAACCTGGGTGTATATGGCCTCTTTAAGTTAGGATACCCCCCATTTTTGAACAAAAATCTTAAAATTCTCAGAAAATTATTTTCCAGAATAGATTTTTGGAAAATATTTCGGGAATAATGCTGTGATACAGAATACTAATTTCATACTGAATTTCATGAAAATCCGAGCGTGGGCACAACCCTATGGGAATTTTTAATAGGGTGAGACCCCCCCTTTCTTTCCACACACATTTTACTTTCTGCAACAGTTTCCAAGTAAGAACAGCATTCTTAAATTCTGCCGTTTAGAAAATTTTTAAGTAAAGCAGCATGACCATTCTAAGCATACATAATTTGCTGATTCTCAAAAGTTTGAACATGCGTCAGTCTTAGAGTCAGCATTGACTGCGCTGGCTCACTTGAAAGATGCTTATTGCAATACCTAGAAGCACATTTCTGCATAACAAAGGGCCCATTTTCACGACAAGCCATAATGTAATGACACGACTATTTTAAATACAGTGTACATTATTATTCAAAATACATTTAAGGTTTCCATTTCTTCTATTCTCCATTTTGAAAACTTGATATGATTTACTAGTATTCATACGCCAACACAAAAGCTCATCCCAAGTTTCAAAACAAGTTTTAAGTTTCAAGTTTATTCAATAAGATTATCTACGCCGTGGAAAGGTCTAATTTCTCATTTCTCTTTAAATCTATATAATACTTCAAACTTTAATACTAACAATTCCCACTTTTCTTCTTTCTCCCTATCCTCTTTGCTCTTTCTATACATTCTTACGTTATTTTCATACCAAACTCTCGTTCCCTAGTTTTTTTGTCGAATACTGACATAACACAGGAATGCCAAAAACGCCTGCAAAGTCAATCCCTATCTGCAGATTCCAACTTAAAGACAAAACGTGATAGAAGCATTAATCCTTTCCCAAACGTCAAAACATCGGACTGTCACATTCTAAAAGCTGCTATAGACAACAGAGTTGGTGTAAACTTATACATTACATAATATAGCTCAGTAAATGTTGAGGAAAACGGAGAAAATGATCATCAGCATTTTATTGTTTTGTCACAATATTTTCAGAATCATTTTCTATTAGGGACGTCGAAACCAAGTCTTGTTTGAGAAAGGGTTAAGATAGTTAGGATAGCGATTATCACGCTACAGTGACTCTAACGAACGACTTACAACACAAACGGTGGCTTATCAGAACTGCGATCTGTGTTAAATACATTCGTGTCTGTCAAAGGTGCCAAAACAATAACACATATCATAGCAGAACAGTTTTATGTGGATGAAATATACGGAGAAACCTAGAAATTGCACTTTGTTAGCGGAATAACTGATAGGAAGAGGAAAATGCCTTCTTAGTTTGTTATTTCAATGCTGAACTCAGTACTATATATAAGGTGGGGTACCTTTTTTGCCCAGAAAAATTCCCGTGGCACAATCAAGGTTTTAAAACAAGGACTTCTCGATCCCGAAGCCCGCGTCCTACCAATAGACCACGGCGCCTGACCAGAGTCAAAATTATGAAATCTACAACAGACTGTAGACATATTTTTATTCTTGACCGAAATTACAAAACTATACTTTGGTGCCATTTTCATATTCTAAAATATGTGTTAGGAAAAAGGGGAGTTCGATTTCATTTGGTAGAAACAGTTAAAGCGGTAATAGCTGTCACGATTGAAGTTTTTCTGTTACCGAGTTCTTATTGTCTGATGATATGAACAAAGCCTATTCCAACTGCATAAAACCAATAAAACCAGTGAAAGAATGGTACATTGGTACATTTTCCCTTTCTTGCAATGTATGTCAGTATGTCATGTTTACAATGTCAAGGGCGAGTCGGAATTATCCGAGTCCTGAGCGGTTAAAAGCGAGCGTTTACAGAATCTATTTTAAATCGAGTGGAATGACGTCAGAGAATAAACGGTATTAAAAAAAAAAAAAAAAAAAAAAAAAAAAAATGAGATGTCTCTTTAAAAGGGCCCTTTTGGAAAGTGTGTAGCAACCCTAAACAGTCTGCGAGGAAAGTACAAAACGATCAGGATCGAAACTGTTGATACTCTGGATTTACATGTTTTTCCTTTCACACTATATATTATTATCTAAATACGGATATCGTTGGCGTTTGCTAAAAAGTGATCTGTCTCTCGCAATATGGTCTTCTGTTGAATTCATAGAAGCACGCTTTTAGCATGACTTGTCAAGCAGAATCTAACTGACCCTTTCCCAATTATAACCTTGTTTTGATGTCATTATCAGAAGGGATTGAGAACACATTGAGGTAATAGGAGAAAATCTTGATTACAAGCAATTCCACAGTTGCATAGATATTTTCTCAGTTTTATTTAATTTAACAAATAGTATCTTAACATGCATAGTTTGTCGTGTTTAAAACTTTCAAAATAGAATATTCAACTTATTGCCGTTTGGGAAAGAGTGAGGCATGGCTATTAAAATAACTTCAACTGGTTAACCCTTTCCCATACAAGACCTGCTTTGGAACTCCTTTTTGCAAAAACACAGGAAACATTGAGACAAAAGAAAGGAATGTTAATTGTTAGCAGTCTTTCCTATTACCTAAATACTGTCTATGTCATATCGTAAACAATTCACATTTCCAATGTCATTGGTTATGCAGTCTTCAAACGATTTCAATTGAGAAGAGTTTTATTTTTTGCCATTTTGGAAAAGACTTAAACATATATTTGTAACCAGGCACGTGCTGAAATCCCGTGAAAATCGGAATATTTCAAAATTTTTACCCGTCGGACTAAAGAGGAACCTTCTGCAAACTATAAAGGTATAGATGATATCCAGCCTGTGCGAACTGCGCAGACAGAGAAGATTCGAGACTCAGAAATCGTGGGTAATTTTATGGGCCTTGAATAGTTTCTCTATCTTACTATGTGTTCATTTTCTAGTTACCGTCTGCTTAGTATGCGTCGTTTCTCGAAATTGTGTTTTATGAACTTCCCGTAAATTACCTTTTAACGTGACGTATCACTTTTATTAGATACCTTTGTATTACATGATCACCCGACTATAAACGAATATTTACGGCTTTTGCAGGTACCCGAAATATGTAAATAATTATAAATCTATATATAAACACAATTGTAAACACCCAGCAATCTTTTGAGCGCCGTGTAAAGTTACAGTTGTCGCCACATCGTATGGCACGTATTTATGTTTTCTTTACCGTTCAATTACATTTGAACAAAACATAAACATTGTGCCATACGATGTGGCGACAACTATAGAATGTCAATATACATGCGTTTATTGTGGGTAAACAGCGCATCACGGTGGGGGATTGTGCATGATGGGATGGATAACGACTACCGACAATAGGGAACGATTTTATCAAGAAAACCGTGACGTAATTTCGGACAAATAAATAGTATTTCGTTGGTGTTGTTATAAAATCTCGTAACTACGACTTGAATCAAACCGTAGTTACGAGATGTTATAACAAAACCGACGGTTTATCAAAACATAACGGTAAACTCAGTCTATTTTTTGCACAAAATTTGATGCCAACTCGCCTCGCTTCAGGTAAGACATTTTGCAATAACTGTTATTTCTGTATCAATTTTCAAGCGGTTTGCTGCATGTACCCCGCCTTATCGAGCTCTTTCATCGGATGTATGAGATATTAGATAACTCATGATACTTTTTCCGAAATATTGTCCCAACCGACCAGAAAGCGAAATGGTATCGACTACCGCCAAATCAACCACGCTTTAGGTAAGAATTTGTGCAATAACTTTCTTATTTCTGCGTCAATTTTCATGCGGCTTGTTGCATGTACTCCGCATGTCTTACTGAGCCCTTTCTCAGATGTATTATTTATCTGGAACTTCCCTGTACTTTTCTCAAAAACCGATCCCAATCGACTAGAAAAAGGGCCAGAATTTTTTGTCGTTTTTCTGGTCGGTTGGGATCAATTTGTGGACAAAGTACAAAGATTCTACAAACAAGTCATATATCCGAGGAAAGAGCTCACTAATGCGGGGTACATGCAACAAACCGCTTGAAAATTGGAGCAGAAATAAGAAAATAATTGCACAATTTCTTTCCTGAAGCGAGGCAAATTTGTCTGTATATTCCGTATTCGTTATCCATCCCATCATGCACAATCCCCACCGTGGCATGGTTACTCGCTTGAAATACGGTCTTTCTGCATCTTTTTGCTCATACTTTAATACTGTGAACCCTTTTTTTTTTTGCAAATTGGCAGGTTTTTGACAGCTATTATCCCTTTAACCATTACTACACAAGGGTGTAGTATTTAATCATTTTTTTAATTTTATTTAAATATTTCTCATACTGTTTATCAAACTTTATGTCCATTATTTCGAAACAAACGTTGTTTTGGGTATTGGAAAAAATACTTTCTCAATGAAATCGCGGTTTTGACGCTCTAGATAGTTGAAAGACGAAACTTAAGGAAAACATTGAGACAAAAGACGAATATTCTGATAATCACCATTTTCTTCTTCCATCTCATTCTCAATATTTCCCAACAAATCCTATCCTTTTTATTTTCCATGGTGTCGTCTGCAACATCTTTCAAATAGGAACAGACTACAATTTTGCCGTTTCGGGAGGGTTTCTCAAGCCTGGTCTGTTTTGCATCAAGATTAACTAGATATAATGAAGGTACCCTAGGTCGTCTCCTTACTCCCGACAAGTTCACGGGGTTTAAACCTTTCCTAAACGAGAGCAATTCAAACTTGGCTGGGTTAATATCTGTTGAAAAATGACAAAACAACATTTACTTTTAATAAATAACAGCACAGAAACCTTTGAGGAAAAAAGAAGGAAAGGTTGCTAATCAGCATTATCTCATTCTCCCTCAACGGTTTCCAAATTGTTGACTGATGTGCATGGTTGCTGTTGGGATAAAGGAAACTCCAGAATATCCTATATCTATAATTAACACAAATCCCATTTTATTAAGAACCATTTTGTCGTCTACAACGGCTTCAAAATTGAACCACTTAAACTTTGCTGTTTTTAAAAGGGTTAAATTGTGACTGGAAAGCTACAAGGAAAATGATTAATTACCATTGAGTAAGAAATAATTATGTAACCCGCCATTGGGCTGGGCTTAAATTATGGGCGCCTTTGAGTAGGGCGACATAAGAAAGCTAAGTGATTTTCATTTTATTATTACCCTTACCCTCTTTACTATCATAGGATGGTTTCACGTCTAGAAGAGTTCATTCTTTTGTATTACATAAAGGGAAAGGATTAATTATCAATCAGTTGGAAATAATTATGAGATCCTACCATGGGGCTGGGCTTAAATTATGGGTACATTTGAGTGGAAATGGCACAAGGAGTGCTAGAGCGAGGATCAGAAAACATTGACGAAATAAGAATATGCTGGTAATGGCTATTTTCTCATTTTCTTTCGATATTTTCAGTGCTATAATTTATAAACTAATTCCGCTCTTATTTATATCCAATGTGTCATCTACAGCAGTTTTCGAATTGGAACAGTCAAATATTTTGCCATTTGGAAAAGGGTTGAATCCTGATAAGAGAAAGCATCTTGCAGAATCAGTATGCATGTATGCCTTTATCAAAAATATTATCATAAACACCGTTGTGCATAATATCAGTGCATAGCACATGAACAAATATTACACAATCTCGCTTGCCATTACTATTCTGCTTAAATACAAATCTTTTCTATATTCTAAACAACAACTACAACAACAACAACAAATTAATAAAATCATCACTAATTCTACATGATCGATTTGAAAATGGTTTGAAGCGGTTGAAAAGAAAATCGACATGAATTTGGTCGATATTTTATATAAAACAGCTAATATGAATTCTAAGACAACAAATTTTTTTCCACATAATTAACTTTTTATGGGGTGATGTTTAAAAGATCAACTACACACAACAAATACTTGACGTTTACCCAGCTTCTGTGCTTCAAACCAATTTCAAATCGGCTATGTATAAACAGAGTTTGAGAGAGCTGGAATTGGTGTCGCTGTGTCACGTGATTCCCCGCCACGGATATAATATCTAAACAAACCTAACTATCATGATAGTTACTAATGGATGGGCGTTTAATCGGTAATTATATTCATCAACAGCAAATAAGTCTTCATTATTTGTATCTCTTACCTGTTAATATTTAGAAGATGTATCCCGTTTGTTTTGAATGTAGAGAAATATTTCCAGAAAAAGTTTTTATCGCCACGCAGTTACAGCGTGTATGTCTAAATGCTGTGTTCTGACTCTTGCATAGAAATATTTATCTCATAGAGTCGTTTATTTGAGAATTAATTGAGAGCCATAATTATGTCGAATCAAATAAATGGGAAAAGAGCAATACCTGTTTGAATATCGAGAAATGATTCCAGAAAATGTCTGTACAAACACTAAGTTACAGCTTCTAGGTCTTAATGCTGTGTGTTTGACTCTCATGTAGAAACATTCATCTCATAACATCATTTATTTGAGAAGAAATTGAGCATTATAATGTCGAATCAAATAGGAGAAAAGAGCATTTCTAATTTGAATATCGAGAAATAATTCCAGAAAATGTTTTTATCCCCACGCAGTCTATGTCTGAGTGCTGTGTTTTGCATCTCTAATAGAAATGTTTATCTCATAGCATCGGTTATTTGAGAAGAAATTGAAAACATGATGTCAAATCACATAAGAGAAAAGAGCATTGCTTACTTGAATATCGAGAATTAGATCAAATAATTCCAGTAAATATGTTTCCTCAACCATGTAGTTGCTTCGTCTTTGTGTTTATGCTGTGTTTTGCCTCTCACATAGAAATGTTTATCTTATACCACCGTCTGATAACCGATACAGAGACGTGAGAAATTATTGCCCAGCCACATGTTGGCTTATCAGTAGGAGAAGCTTGACCCTTACACAGTGTATAACCCTTAACTCTTTTACTTTTTCCGCACTTTTGGTTCCATCATAAGACCTGGTTTAGACGTCCCTAATGGAACAGGTTTTAAAATTAAAAAAAATCAAACCATCGAGGCAAAAGGAGAAAATGGTGATAATGAAAAAAATATCTCATTTTCCATATTTTTTCTGTGGTGTAACCATTTTATCATACAAGACGTTTGACGTCTGTAATAATAATGGTTTGTGAATAAATTTCCTCTTTTTCCACCCAAATTATTCCAAAATGAAAGGGGGTACGTTATTTTAACCCATTCACAAACGGCAAAATTTTAGGGTGATCCACTTCAAAAAATGCCTCAAATGACAAAATGGATGTTATTAAAGATAGAATTTGTGTAAAATATGGCTTAGAAAATATTGACACAAAAGGAGAAACTGCTGGTTATCAGCAGTTTCATCTTTTGTTTCAATGTTTTCCCAAGCATTTTGTATTAGGGACGTCAAAACCAGGTCTTGTTTGGGAAAGGGTTAAGCTGCAGTTACAAGGTTTTCGTTGAAAAGCAGTGAAATATCGTTTGAGGAAAGACTTATTAAAGGGTGAAAAACTCACTCCCGTGGTGAAAGAACAGTGAAAAACATACCGAAGAGTCTTAGTATTTCAATACTACTCGATACAATTGCCATAATGCAACCTATTTTCATGCTGTAATCTTTTAAAGCTTAAATGGTCAAGGCTAAGTGACCGGTTTAAGTATTATTGTGGTCATTTTTACTTTTTCTGTAAAAAGAAATAAATTTCAAAGACTGCCGGACGGACAAAAATGGGTCGGCACTGCACTTTAACGAAAGTTAGCAGTTTTCTTATGATAGGAATTCTACTGTGTTGTGGTTATAGCATTTTTAAAGACAGAACTGGATTTGGAGTAGGTTTGAATCAGAAAGGTGATTATTTTAATTTTTAAAATATGGCACAGTTACGGTAGTCCACCCTAAATGAGAATCACGCGTCGTCGGAATTTTTTGCGAGACATCGTTAACGTTCTTCCCGTATCCGAACCTATTTCAGCGACGTCGTAGACATTCGGCGGTGGAACGTTCGGCGGTGGAACGTTCCACCGCAATATGTTTTCGGCGTTGTCCGAATAATTCCGACTATCTCAAATATCTTTGTGTCGAAGTGACAGCTAGGAAACGCCAAATTCAATCGGGAACAAAATAATCAGAAAGTTCCGGGACTCTGAATTTTGTCTTTATCTTTATTTTCATAAATTGGTTCTTATAAGCATATTATTTTTGGTTTATTGGAGTTTTACGCTTTTTCAACTGCTATGATTATATCGCGACGGCTTGAGCACATAACCATGGATTCCTGTTGTTTCTCATACCAGTACTAACACAACACCCTACCCGAGCCTCCAGCTGCTCGCCAACATAGGTTAACGATATCAAACCATTGGTGGGTGACATTTTTGTCAGAAAGAATATTTGCCACGGCCGAGATAACCGTTTTATAGTTGGTAAAGACATGAAGTTGAATTACGAGAATAGCAGAATA
This sequence comes from Fragum sueziense, assembly GCA_963680895.1. Classification (NCBI taxonomy): domain Eukaryota; kingdom Metazoa; phylum Mollusca; class Bivalvia; order Cardiida; family Cardiidae; genus Fragum; species Fragum sueziense. Next base: position 8,294,279 of record OY804600.1, on the reverse strand, counting down.
AGAATTAAATACTTACGTTGGTACGAGTAGTGTTTTCTTTTCCTGCTATATTTTTACCGATTTGTCATTGAATTTATATTTGTCAGTTTTTTCGATATTCATTAGTATAATGGCGATAGCGGCTGTTGTTCATTTGAACTTGGAAAAAATAAATAAAAATAAATAAATAAAATAACAAATAAATCAAAAATCATAATTGTCAAGAGGACAAATGCGAGGAAAGTACATTTCGAACAATTATTTCTCTGTTTGTAATGTTTTTCTACATTTTTTTATTTCTAAAGAGTGAATAGAATGTAGGGCCTATCTAAAGTCATGTCATGATATCATTTTTACAAAATCTACCCAAGAAGACAACACGTTTATTGAAACCCAAACTACTGAGATTTTGCATGAGATGGCTCGAATCTTTCATTTTTTTTCATGTCGAGAATGATAAAGATAATATAAAAGTGACATTTCACATTCATTTTTTCATAAATTTTACTTTTGTCTGAAAGAGCAAATTTTCTTTTGAAAATTCTGAAAATTTCAAGTAAAAAATATGGAACGGTTTACAAGAAATATATATTTTTGTGCTAAGATTAAACAAATTGTTGTGGACAACAGTTCTGACTTAGGCCTATATGGAATTCGTCATTTCGGTCTCAACTTTCATTGTGTATTTTTCGCTAATATATAAACAACTTAAAATAATTGATAGCATTTCTACGCATTAGAATAACCAATGTTTCCATCAAGGCATACTTTAAAAAAATGAAAATGGAATGCTATGTCCCTTCAACCAGACCAAATGCAGATATTTCAAGATAAGGCTTACCGATATTTTTTCATGTAATATCCGAACACAAAGTTTCAAGTTTAATCAAAGTTTTAACAAATTAAAATTCATTTATTCGGCAAATCAGCAAACAATGCTTTTGGCCAAAATTACATATTGAGGACTTGAAAGTGGTTGTCCTAAGCCTTAGTGGTGTCCAAGGTCGAGAGGTTGAGCGTCGGCTTCGCGATCAAGAGGTGCTGAGTTCGATCTCCGGTAGGGGACGGTGGTCTTGACTTCTCATTGGCCCACACATTCGGCGATAGTACTGGTGAATTTTCCAAGAAGCAGAAACGAAAAGTATTACGGTTTTCATTTGACCTGACACTGACCTTTATTCAAAATGTGTTCATATATCGCAAATAGCGTAACATTCTTCAAAAAGACTTGTATCATCGTACACAGATATAACAGGTATACAAGAAAATATCACTGAATTGTTACTTTAAACAAACAAAGGCGTGAAATTTATGAAAATAAAAGCTAAAGCTGCGACATGTGAAATGAAATAATTATGTAATAATAAAATAAGCGTCTAGCTTTCATTTGAATCGATGTGAAATAAATATGTTTAAGGTAGAATACCGGTTATGTGGCCATTTTGAGATTAATAAAACATCGGCTTTTTTTCGAATGTCGTTGTTACGTATCCGAACATATCCGGGCGAGGTCGTAAACATTCGGCGGTGGAACTTTCCACCGCTGTATGTTTCGACGACGCCCGAATAATCATTAGGGGTGGACTACCTTAAACTAATTCTGAGCAGAATGTGTTTATCTACTGCAGACTAATCCTTGTATGAATATTCGTTTTGGTCGTAATTGGAAAGAGTGACTTTTCAATATCCCGAGTCGAATAATGAAAATAGTATAATTAGTTTTCTTCGCTTACTCATGTAGCATTGAGTATTTGACGGTAGTATTTCGATATTTGTCCATAAATTATAATACATAATAATAATTTTTATTTGATATTTATTCAACGACTTATTTTGACCATTTCTGCTATTATAATGCAAGGTCAAATCAGGGGCTTAGTCCACAACTATTTTAAGTGTTTATTAATTTATTTTCACTTATCCTCGGAATATTTGTGAGGAAAAAGTCTTTATGTCTAATTGTAACTTATTCTATCCTTCCATTTCACAAAGCTTAATCAATTTAAGTTCGACATCCACAACACTTGAGTAAGAGTAGACTGCATTAATCCTTTTCCAAACGACAGAATTCAAGGGTTGTCTTAAGTCAAGCTTGCTGCATTCACAAAAAAAAAAAAAAAAAAAAAAAAAAAAAAAAAAAAAAAAAAAAAAAAAAAAAAAAAAAAACCTGGCGTTTTTTAAGAGTTATAGGACAAATACTATTGAGACAGAGGGAGACAAATTCGAATATCAGTAGAAAATTTTGATAATTAGCATTTTCTCCTTTTGCCCAAATTATGCATATGCTTTATTGTACACAAATTCCATCTATATCAACATCCATTTTGTCGTCTTTAGCAGCTTTCAAATTGGATAACCCTTCAATTTGGTCGTATGGTAATGTGTTATCATAGATCTCGATCGGATTGGTCCATACTGCTATCTAACAGTTTCCACGTGTTATGAAGAAACTGTAAGAGAACATTATGGATCTTGATCAGACTGCAAATAGAAGCAGATTAATTTAGTTCCACCTTGGTCTCAGATTGAACAAGGGGCTCTATATCAGATCCCAGCTCAAAATATGAACTGGGATCTGGAAAAAGGTTCCTTATGGAATGGATCCAGATTAGCCTATACCTACGCACAGTCCGATCAAGATGTGTTTAGTATATTGTTCTGTAATAGCTTTTACATTGCCTGTACCAACTGTACGTTGGTAGTATGAACCCTTATTAGACCGCATAATATGGCCACATGTTAATCTGGAATAGAAACATTGTTGTCTAGAACGTTATAAGGGACATTATTCCAGATCCTAGATTATATCATTACTGGGAAGTAAAAACCTGGTAACTACAGTTTGAAAAGGTTGGGGTTTCGAGATTTTGTTCTACCGACGACGTATACCAATATTTGAAACATTGAAAGTCGGATCCGAAAAGTCGGACATTGAAATTTTCGGATCCAAGCTCACATTTCATAATTTTGATATAATTTATTTGGAACATTGAAATTCTATATCGTCGCTTTTCAACGAAATCCTCGTAACTGCAGTTTTTTTAAGTTGCAGTTACGATGTTTTCGTTGAAAAAAAAAAAAAAAAAAAAAAAAAAAAAAACCGATACAAAGGCCCAACATCCATACATGAAAAAAAGAGTAATATTTGAAATAATTTATAAGTTTATAATTACACAAAAAATAATAAAAGAAAAGGGAAGAAAAATAGGTAAAATTACGCAAAAAATGTGACAATTTTGCGATGAATTAAAAAAAAGTCAGTCCTTTCCAAATCGGCGCCTGCTTTTGACGTCTCCTTTGGTGAAAGCTTGGGAAGGCATTTATACAGGAAAATTTCACAAAATTAATGTTGATGACCAGCGTTTTTTTTTCTCTCTCTCCCAAACATAATACCACATGATAAAATCATAGATTGGTCCAAATTCAATGATGTTACAAACAACATTATCGAGTGAATGGAATTTTAAATGGTCTTTTCTCTCTGGGTAGAACACATTTTCGGATATAATAAATACTTATAAATGATATCATTAAAATTTTAGGCTATATCAGGTGTTTTCAACCTGAAAATAACAGCTAATATATATGTCAGTTTTGGCCCAAATTATGAATAATCATAATGCAAAGATCAGCAAGGTGAGGATAGTTTAAATCCCATGACTTTAGTCGAGCTCAAACTTGGCTAGTAAAGACGGTGTCTAGGTTATGAGTGCTACAGATAAGGTGGAGTGACAACTTTTCAAAATACAATATTTACCAGGCCCGTAGGAACAGAAGGGGGGGGGGCTAGGCTAGGCTAGGCTTGGCTAAGCCGCCCCAAAGTTGGCAAAATACCGATTATCTTTATCCTTAACCTCCCATATGAAATTGCTTCCTACAGGCATTCTTTTATTGTTTATCAAGCATTATGTGAGGGGTACTCATTTGAATTGTCTAGTCGAGACGATAAAAATTGGTTCCCATAACATGCGGTTTGGATTTGAAATAACAAATTTAGAATGGTTTTACCACCCCTTATCTGTTGCTCTGATTATGGGTGCCTCATATGGATCTATTTAATTGTTTTTCAGACAAGAGACAGGAAATGACAGATCGTGTACAGCACATGCGCAAAGTATGCTCACAGTATCCGGCCAGACGACACCTCAAAACAAATATCGGACACGCCGTAAGATTATTCTATATATCACAGAAATATAACTTTAGCTATTGTCGCGTAGCCAAAGTGGGGAGTACCTTCTGGACACAAGTATTTCTCACGATCACTGGCTTGACTGACGGAAACACCGCTTTTGATATCCCACGTGACCAGGCGCATGAAACAATGAAGAGTCACAATAACTTGTTGATGAGTTTCAACGATAAGAGAATACATACAACTACTAGTTTTATGGTGGGAAGAAATCCTTACTCACGACTGTTTTCATCTTACATTGACCAAATATTTCTGCCGAATAAATGGTCAGATGCTGCATTTATGGTAACAGGAAAGAAACGTCGGCGGTGCGGAAGTGACGTCACTTTTGACGAGTTTTTGAACTACATATCCGGCTCAATTCTCAATGGTGAGAAAACTGATTTACATTGGACACCGATATTTTCTATCTGCCTTCCTTGTGAGACAAAAGTTTCATTTTTGTCAAAGCAAGAAACGTTCGATGAAGACGTAGATTTCATACTTAACGAAGTAGGTGTTGATAAAGATATTGTTAAGCAAGTGAATAAAGCAACTGAAACAAGTGCAGTAGATGTATCGATTAAATCACTTGTACATACTTATGTTACAAAGGGACATGATATTAAACAGGGATGTATATCAGAATTTGGATTGGCTTCTAAAATATGGAAAGCATTTCAGATACAAGGACATATTCACAATGACATTAATTTTCCAGCAGAGAAATTTGAAAAAGTTACTGAGTTAACCGTTGAGGAAGTATTATGTGAGAATTTGCTGAAAGCAGTGTCAAAGAAACCATTGTCGAAAAAAGAACGCAATGCTCAAAGGCAAAATTGGAAAGTGAAATTTTGGAGCGAAATATCGCCGGAAACATTGGCGAAAGTACAAGACGCGTTTTACGAAGATTTTTACATTTTCCAGTATAACCTAGATCCTTCAACCATGTGATGTTTCCATTATGATTAATGTTTTTTAAGTATATTTAAAGGACAGAAATATAGTAAGAATAAAGGAGAAAATGTTGGTTATCAGCATTTCCTTCTTTCGCCCCAGACTTATGAGGGACATCGAAACCAAATCTTAATTAGGAAAGGGTGAATAAATTATTGGTCGTGATTGGTCTCTCCAAACCTGAACAGGTAATTTTAAGTTTGCAAGGTTGACCATCAATTATCCCATGATTGTTTCTGTCAAATTCCGGCTTGATCAAGAACCTTTCGTACATATGACATAGGTTGTTTGTTTCCCACTTATGAATAACGACCAAATGTATAGGCGAAAGAAGCAGCTGGTGGCTCAGATCAGATGTTGTTTTGTACTGGTAGGTTAAATGAAAGAAATGTATGGGTTATTTTGCGTACCTGTTACAGAATTATACCAGAATATGCACGCATCTAGGCGGAGGTCTGGAAGCCCGGGCTTCAAAATATTTTTTTCAAGTGTGACCAGTGGTCTTTCCAAGAAAAAGTGTAATTCAAAAAAACGAAAAACATGGACACCAAGATGCCCCGGAACCCCCACGACCAATAACCAAATGACATGAATTTTGACTCTTCCAAATTCAAAGGTATTACAGACGACAATTTCAAGTGAATGTGTAATTCTACATTTCTGTTCTATGGGTAGAAAACATTGTGGGAAATGAAGAAATTGCTTGTCACAAGTAATTTTTTTCATTTTCCACAATGTTTTCTAGATCTTTCCTGTTTTTGGGTGTCAAAATGAGTTAAGTGGACTCGACAATACACCCTGGGCTTCAACATAACAAAATTCCTGGCTACGCCCCTGTGGCATATCGTTCAAGACGTCAAATAGAAGCAACGAAAATTAACAAATCACTGCTAAGCATTTAGCCATGTTATCGAAAAAGGATAAGTAAAAAACCGAGTTGCTTTAAGAATGTTTTCGCTAGGGGAAATAACTAGAATAAAACCACATGTATTTTTATGAACATTAAGTTTTCTCCCATTTGTATATTCTACCATAAATATTCAGCAAATACAAATTATTGTGGCTTTATCATGATATTTGCTTTGATCGTACAAGCCCCTTCCTAAACAATCCCTGGTTTTGACTTTGCTTACACGGCCCTAAAAGGACAACGTTGGTAAAACATTGAGACAAAAGAAGAAAATGCTGATAATCGGCATTTTCTCCTTCGTCTCAATCTTTTCTGTGTTATATTGTACAAGGACCTCTTTTTTATAAACAACTATTCGCTCGTCTGAGGTAGCTTTCAAATCGGAATAATTTTAAATGTTGCCTTTTTTGGAAAGGGTAAGCAACTCGTAACAATTCGGCCGATTCCGAGATCACCCGATCTTTGCCGTATGAAGTTAGTCATCAGCCATCGTGGTTTTCATTTCTCGTTTTTGTACCTCGGTAAGGTCCGGGTGCCAAGCATCAACTATCAGTATGACTCGAATACTCGTCCCATTGTGCCAAACTTCGTGGACAAAGGAGTCGTCAAATATTAGAATTTTGCCCTCGGTCCATGACCTGTCAAAAATACAAGCTATAGTTCTCGATAAATGACCTGGCACGGCATCTCTAGCTAATAGCCAGGTTATATATCGAGACCTATACATGTATGTGATAAATAAGAGAGATTAGATGTGGGGAAGTGGTTTTGTGGCATTTAAGATCAACGTAGAACCAGAAGGACCCGTGTCTGCAGTCTGATCAAGATTCAAATTACCATCATAATGGTATACTGGATGGCAATTGTTGTAAAAGGAGATAACTCCACCTTAATTTTGCGACAACCATTACTCCTCAATACAGTAGAAATAAAATATTTTTTAATAGAAAAGGGGAAAATTCTACATTGTTTCCCCGGCGACCGTTATAGCATCCCGGCTTGCATTTTATGACCGAGATGTGCCCGTAGTTTACAATTTGTAACACTAATATCTGCCGTTACATGACAGAAAATGTTGTTGTAAAAGGAGAAGAGCGTCCGTGTTATGCAAAGTCTCGTAACTACAGCTTTAATCAACACCGATGAAATTCTACCAACTTGTAACACCTCTATGGGCCATTATATAACGGAAAATTGCTGCTTTTCAACAAAAATATCGTAACTGCAGCTTAAAACAAGCTGTAGTTACGAGGTTTTCCTTAAAAAGCGACGGAATATTGTTCTAAAATAAGAAAATCCTACCTTGTGTCCCCTTCGACCGTTATAACAAAATTGTCCGGTATTTTAAGGTCGAGATTTGTTTGAAGTTTACAACTTTTAACACAACTATGGGCCGTTATATGACATAAAATATTGTTGTTAAAGGAGAAAATTATACCTTGTCTCTCCGCCGACCGTGATAGCAGCTCCGTCCGGTATTTTGAGCCCAAGATGTGCCCGAAGTTTACAATTTGTTGGACCACTATGTGCCGATATATGACAGAAAAAATATTGTTGTAAAGGAAGAAAATCGTCCATGTTATTGCAAAACCTAGTAACTACAGCTTGATTAAAGCTGTAGTTACAATGTTTTGCTATAACACCGACGAAATTCTACCAATTTGTAACACCACAGTTGGTCGTTCTATGACAGAAAATCGCTGCTTTTTAACAAAAGCCTCGTAACTGCAACTTGTTTTAAGCTGCAGTTACGAGATTTTTGTTGAAAAGCGGTGGAATATTTTTGTAAAAGGAGAAAATTCTACCTTGTTTCCCCGCCGACCGTTATAGCAGTCCCGTCTGGTATTTTGAGCCCCAGATGCGCCCGAAGTTTACAGTTCGTGGGGCCGCTATGTGCCGATATATGACTGCCGGGTTGTAGGACGGACAACTTGACCTGACATCGAATACAATCTACGCATGCGCGGAACTCCTCGATTAGCTCGCATGTACGCGGGACTCGACGACAATTCGCGTCATGTCTTATTTCTGAAATGAAAACTTGAGGTATTATAAAATGATTTACTTGAAAGACAACCTTCATTCGAGCAAGGTAGGCCTATTCGTGATCACCGAAATGAAATAATTCGACGTAGGAACAAAACAATACATTGTATTGTTTGACCACATTAAACTGATACTGATTAATTTTCGTGTGCAAAGTCCGTTAGTTGAGTGTCTTAACAAAACAATGCCGAAGTGGGGTCATTACATATGCAGATGTACCGGGTTAATCTTGCTGGACAATAGGAGAAAGTGTTTTTAAAATGAATATGTAAATACGTTTCTGATTTGAAATCGGTTTGAAGCAAAAATGACAAAAAGACGCCAGTAATTTATTAGAAGTGGTCGGAAAGGAGCCATTACATTTTGGTTGATGTTCAATAACTTTTTTATCAGCTGATTTTTCAAAAATCCGCCACACCCATTAAATGCGTGACATCTGTCCAACTTCTCTGCTTCAAGCCGAATTCAAACCGGTCCCGTATTAACAAAATTAATGACGATTTTCTGAAATTGTTGTATCACGTGATTATCCACCGTGGTAAAAGGAGACATGATGTGTAATACTAACTATTTCTATATAAATTTAGGAACGTCCACTCTCCTCCATCCATCAGCCCGGTAGACTCGTGCTTAAATGTGCCTGATTCTTCGTGTACCAGAGCCATAGTCTCGTCACGAATAATCTGCCAATTGTTCTCAAGTTTCTGTAAAAACGAATAGGGAACGATTTTTATTGAATAAACCGTGACAAAAAACGGACGAACGATAGCATTTTTGTAGGTGCTGTTATAAAATCTCGTAAAGTTCTACGGCTTGATCACAAGCCGTTGTTATGATATTTTGTAACAACACCAACGGTTTATCGAAATATAACGGTTAACTTCTATCTTTAGCGCAAAATTTATTGCCATTACAAACAAAGCTACATATATGAGGTTGATGGCATTTCAAAATGCAATATTTCCTTAATTATTAATTAAACCCTTAGATGTGGGTACTCATTCAACAAGCCCGACAGACTCGTGCTTAAATGTACCTGACTCTTCGTGCACGAGAGCCATAGTCTCGTCACGAATAATGGAGATTCTGTAAAATAAATTACCAATGTCATAATTATCCTTCTACCGTATGCCATCAAATAATGCTTTGAGTTGAGTTTGAAAGGAAAATACTCTTTCATGCTACGATTTTGTGTGCCATTTTCTAACCGGAAGTCTTTTACCGGAAGTTTCTAAGACTGGTGGCCAAATCCATAACAAATATTTCACCGGTTTGTATGTTTGACAACATATGCCCTTTTGTTGTCGAACTACTTTTCGGACCAATGAAATTGCAGTATATTTTAAAATTTCGCCGCTATATTTCGCATAAACGGTCTGCCGACTAGTTTATGTGACGTCTATGCAAAGCCACGCCCCTGTCTCCAATGAACCGCTAGCGCACACTAAGTCAGATAGAGTCTGTATAGTAGATTTTACGCGATATAAACATTCAATGCGCTGTGCACATTTGAATGTTTATTTCGCGTAGAATCTAATACAAAGATTTCACTCCCAAGAAGATGTTGTTTTTACGTTGATTGCTCCAGTGTCCACCAATGCCTCGCCGTCAAATTTTGGACGTGTTTGATAGACCTTTGTTCTTTATTTGTGAGCAGCAGCAGGCTCGGAAAGGGATTTGTGGTAGTGCGATTGAGAACTCTAACAGCAAGCCATGGTAAGGTGATCTAGCCGCCGCGAGAGGACCATGGCAGTTGACAGAGCCGTTATAAAATTCCATTCATCATTAGATACCAAACACTTTCGTGAATTTTCGTCATCATTCGTGGCAAATGGAGATTGACGAGGATATCCGGATTTTTCTTAGAATCCAGATACCCTTATCAATGTCCGTTGTCACGGAAATAACCGAAAATTGAGGCAGAATTACATGAAGTGTTTGATATCTTATAATCGATGGAATTTATTAAAAATATACCATTTTATCAACTTACAAGAAGTTCTTGTTTATACGTTGATTGTTCCAAAGTCCACCAAGGCCTCGCCGTCAAATTCGGGACGTTTTTGATAGACCTCTGTTCATCAGAGATGATATATCCACGCTTTATACATTCTTTCACTATCTTTTTCTCCTGAATATACATGAAGTATTGACAATATAGTCACAATCTTATGTGGAATAACGTAGTTTAGCCATTTAAAGACAAATCGCACGGCGTCGGCATTTTTTCGGTAGTGACGTAATTATTCGGCAACAAAAACTGCGTTTTTCGTTTTGAAAAGCCATTACATCCTCTCTTATCTGAAGCTCAGAATTGGTCACCAATCAGGCTCCTAGCAAGCAATTTGATGTTGGGGAGGCTCTAGCCCCAGTGTCTGAATGGGGGGGGGGGGGTCTAAATCGGATTTTCACTGAATTTTTAGTATAAAATAACTTAAAAAACAATTGGCATTTTTGGCCAACCTTTGGGGGCTTAACCTCCCTAGCCCCCCTTATTCCTACGGGCCTTCCAATGGTATCAGTACCCATTTCCTATATCCCATTACTTTCCATTCTTTTTCCTAATGATTTCCAATCATTAATTTACAAATTCATTTTTATTCGGGATTCTAAGCGTCAACTTTAGATTAACATACCATTTTATGATCACCAAGTCTATTATAGCACCACACCAGGTTTACGTAGAACCTATCTACTCCATGGGTATTGGGTTTGAAGCCCACATCAACCGCTTGTTGTAGGTACTTCTGTGCCAGGCTCATCTTTGTCTCCGTGGTTTATAAGACATCCAGAGATCAAGATCAAATTAATTGAATAATTATGTCTAAACGAAGCCAGCTAATTCAGGAGCCATATTGGTCCCTGATTGTTGGTACCGAAGAGGCTGACAGTGAACAACATGGATCTTGATCAGACTGCGTGTATACGCAGGCTGATCAAGATCCATGTTGGTCACAAATGGTATAAGGGCCATTTCTTATAACTTCATGTCATTTTCTTCTATTTCTCAATGCTTTACATGCTATGATATACAAATTCAATTTTGTTTCCCTAAATGCTAGTTTCAATCGACATACCATTTTATGATCGCCAAGCCTATTATAGCACCACACTAGGTTAACGTAGAACCTGTCTACCCCAGGAGTGTTGGGTTTGAAGCCCACATCGACCGCTTGTTGTAGGTACTTCTGTGCAAGCTCCATATTTGTCTCCGTAAAGTAGCTCAGACCCAGCCAGCCACCCAGTAACGGATCGCTGGGGTCGCGATCAACAACCTGAAATCGGATTGATTGATTGATTGATTGGTTGGTTGGTTGATTGATGTATTGATTGATGTATTGATGTATTGCTGAATTGATTGATTGATTGATTGATTGATTGATTGATTGATTGATCGATTGATTGAGCGACTATTTTTTATTAATTGATTAATTGATTGATTCTTATTTGAGCCATGATCAAGGGAAAAAAGTTAAACAAAAAGTAAGACTTTCTTGGATCTAAATTTATATCACCCGACGTACGCACACAGTCTGATCAAAATTCATATTCTTCTCCAATAACTTGACCTGTCAGAAAGCAGCATTGGATCATGCTCCAATATCTTTTATATACAGTATTATCTGGATACATGGTGTTCCTAACCCTTTTCCAAACAAGACCTGGTTTTGACGTCCTTAGTAGATATGGTTTGGGAAAAAGCTTAGACAAAAGAAGAAACTGCTGATAACCAGCAGTTTCTCCTTTTGCCTAGATATTTTCTGTGCTATATTTCACACAAATCATATCTCTAACAACATCTGTTTAATCGTTTTCGGCAGCTTTTATGTAGGAAAAGTCCAAATTTTGGCAGTTTGGAAAAGGGTTAAACGTTATAAGAGACATTTTTCCGGATCCAGTGCCTATTTATCTATTTTCTACGAATCTGTATCACAAATTCTGTTACAGGAAACATTTATTTTGTTGTCAGTTGCAGCTTTCAATGCGGAACAAACTATCATCTTGAAGTTTTGGTATGGTTAATAGGATAAAATGGCAAGTAAAAGAAACATCACAGTTCAAAGCAACAGATGAGACGGGATGAGGACGTTCCAAATATGTTATATCAAATTCAAAACCTATGTTTTGGGTACTCATTTGAATCGTCTCGACGAGACAATTCCAATGAGTACCAACAACATAGGGTCCAATGAATAATAAATGAAATATTGCATTTTGAAAAGGCTTCACGCCCTCTTATCTGTAGCTTATTATTTAATTTACTTACCTTTTTAAGAAAAGGCGTCGCTTCTTTTTTCTTGCCAGAGATGTACAGAAAGATACTGTAGCATCTTAAAGCCTCCAGAACATACGGGTGTCGCTCAACAATCTTTTCCCACATTGTTTGTGTATTAGCGTCCTTCATTGCTGAATCAGAACAACAGAAAAGAAAATGTTTAGTCATTTTAGAGTTATTTCAAACGTAAATCCTATATATAATTATGACCTTAATTGATATTTGACATTGACCTATATGGATGACCTTTCTTAGGTCTATAGAACACACCGCTGCTTTACAACAAAAAGCTAGTTGCTGCAGCTTGTTTTCAGCTGCAGTTACGATGTTTCCTTTAGAAAAGCGACGACTTCCGTATTTCTTTCATTCTTTTTTTTTCAAAATTAAATGTATGGCATGATCGTCAAAACCAATCATTGTTTAAAGGGACATTTCATTCCAATTTCAATTTTTTAAAGTATGTCTTGATGCCAAGATTGGTTATTCTAATGAGTATGAATACTATTGTTTTTTTTTAAGTTGATGCCAATAAGCGAGAAACACACATTTAAAGTTGAGACATAATCGATAAATTGCATATGAATCCGAACTGTTGTCCACAACAATTTCTTCAATTTTAACACAAAAATATAAATTTCTCGTAAACGGCGCAATATTTTGGCTTGAAATTTTCAGAATTTTCGTAAGGAACTATGCTTTTTCAGATGAAAATAAAAGTAAAATTTATGACAAAAAATTCTGAAATGTCACTTTAACAAAATAGGTATATATAACATACCCCGGCATTTCAACAAACACCTTGTAACTGCAGTTTGTTTTAAGCTGCAGTTACGAGTTTTTGTTGAAAAGCGATGATACCTCGTTGATGGTGTATATTACACAGGAACTTAGCTACAAGTTCACTAAGCGCTGGTTTCAAGTTCGGTAGGAAGAAGGTTGAGTTGAGTAAAGCTATTGCTTTTTCTGAGCCGCCTGATAAGCCCTGTGTTTCTGCCAACGCTTGATAACACTCAGCCAATCCGAACGATGCACGAGGACTCAGAGGGTAGTCGTTTAGAAGTGACGTGTACATTTGCATCGCCTGTTTTACGTTGCCCTGAAAAATATTTCTAAAATTCAAACAAACGATATTTTACATGCTTCTAATAAAAAAAAAAAAACTTTGACAAAGAAGTGAAAAGAAGAAAATACAGACTACACTTATAAACTCTCTCTTATTTTCTCTCAATGCTTTCCATGCTAATAAATACACATTTCCTACATTCAATTACTTGTTTCGGCCGTTTAAGGTATCCAAACCCTCAAAAGCACCAAAGAGCCAGAGGCAAAATTTGAAAAGTCCAAATAATTCCTAAACTGTGTTACATTTCCATTCCAAATACAAACATAAGCATGTTGCACGGTTTAGAATTTTGAATTAATGCATACTTATTGAAATAATTGACAAAAAAGTTAAAAAATTACCTCCCTTGAATATGAAAATAGAGTAAAATAATATTTGTTAATTATTTTCCTCTTGAAGCATACTCTTGAAATTTGGCACGGTGAATCAACTTATTTGAAGTGTATTTACAAGTGTGTTGAATTTGATGCATTTCGTACAGCTAAAAAGTGTAGATTTTTTCAGCGTCTGTAAACCTTAAATTGACTTTAGCTTTTACCGATCTATCGATTTTCCGTGCTTTGAATGTTTTTGATTTACTAATTTGATAAATGTCTAGTCCTCTTTATTCGACTTTTAAACACTCTTATTATCTTTCTTAACAAAATCTAAACCAATTATTCTCATTCTACAATAGCAATCTAAGTATGTTAATGTGCACGACTAACAAACCTTTTGAAACGCTGTATTCGCTTCATCTAACTGTTTACGAATACCATTATCAAGTTCATTCGTTATGTCCCTATAGGCAGATATGTTACGACTTTTCATATCCTTATCCCCTAGATGAAAGTAAACGATAAAGCATTGTCATATAGAAGTCAAAATGGGAGATGACATCAAATTACATCGAGGTAATCACGTGTCAACAAATCTTTGTATATCAGCATCGAAACAGGTATTAAGGTACTCAATCCCTCATAAGATACCACGCACTTCTTTCAACTTCGGGCGTCTTCTGTTGCAACGGTTATTGACGATTGTATTGACGATTGTATAATAACCTCGTCAATTCCAGGACATTGTCTTTAGCAACGGAAACTGACGATGGATACCCTCGTCATTTTCCGTTCCCACGGATGACGCCCGAAGATTCACAGAGTAATTAGTACCTTATGATGGATGGTATACCTTAATTAATAAAAACCAATTCATATCCACTTAGACTAACATACAAACATACGACCACAAACACAATAGAGTTGAGTAACATGGAGGAAACAAGATGAAACACAAAAGTCGTAGTTTATGAAAAGGAAAATCACTGCTCAAATACACTGATGTATCTTACTTTTGAAACCAAACTGTTGGAAATATAATATTTACTAAAAAACGTTGTCGTCGTTCATTTATTATGACAGAATGAATGACGTGTAAAAACAACCCTAGCAGCTCCAGTACAAACAATGGCCATGATCACCGTGTATAATCACGTGACTCAGAATTTCTAGTTATCTTCAATATCTTTTTTAAAACTTGACCAATTTGAATTCGATTTGAAGCAGAGAAGGTGAGAAAATGCAAGGAATAAGCTGGAAGTGTTGGTTTTCTGAAAAATCAACTGATAAAAAAGTTATTGAAGATAAACCAACCGCGTCCATCTAGTGCGTGACGTCTGTCCACATTCTCTGCTTCAAATCCAATTCAAAACGATCAAGTATTTAAAAACTTTTTAAATATTTTTCTGAAAATATTGTATCACGTGATTATCCACCGTGATGATGTACCTCATATACGAGGACAAAAGTTATTTCCTTTGTATTATCCTCCTTGCTTTTTTCTATAGTTCTCTCCGTTTAGACAAACAATCTGTTTTAGTAATGTAAAAGTAATGTATTTTCAAGAACATACAAACGTATGGACAACTCAACAAACCTGAATACGTTGTAAAGAAAAATGCCACTCCAAGACCGACAATTACCACTATATACTTCATATAGGAGGACAAAGTTATCTCCCTTTTACTATCATCCTTCTTATCTCGATCGCTTGTCTTTACATGGTATTTTCTCTGTCTAGCGTTTGTCTTCTTCATGGTCGATTTTATTCCAATGTTCTGTAAGATATTATTATGTGACCCGTCATGCCTAAAAAGGTCTTCCACGAAGTATGAAAAGTATTGATCATGGTCAGTCTGCGCATTCTGCACAGACTGGCGTTAATAGAAACTTTATTCTCTGACGTAATTTTCTGGATTAAGATTGACTTTCTATCTAACTGCATGTTAACTTTCAAAATTTTACTTGTGGTTGGAACCCGCTGAATATGATCTGTTTCTCGGATTTAGGACCTCCCAGAGGAGGTCCCTTTTAAAGTAACAGGTCACAATTGAAATTGGGATCAATTGAAAACATATACTTTTTGACACTATTTATAAGGCAAACATGGATAAAGATCAACTTGTTCATATGTGCTGTTTTATAAGGATCGTCGCTGCTACAAATAGTCTAAAACTAATTAGAGAATAACATAGATCTTGATCAGACTGCCTGTATATATATGCTTGTCTTGCAAGTTCAATTATTATAAATGTATACTTTTATAAAACAAGAAATATAACAATGTGAAAGATGAATTAGTTTTTTTTTTCACTTTATTCAAACGTTTTTAACCTATTTCCACAAATGACACCTTTTGACGCCCCATTAAGAAAATGGCTTCGGATAACCTTGTGGAAAATGAAGACATCGCTTGTAACAAGCAATTTCTTCATTTCCCACAGGGTTTCCTATCAAGAGAGACCAGAAATGTATATTTTCGTTCCTTCAAAAGTCTCATCTGCAACATCTTTATATTCAGACTCACCTAAAATTTTGCAGTCTAGTAGTGGGTTAAAGTCCTGTCTGGAATAGATTTTAAACCAATTCTGGTACTTACAACACATCCAAACTAAAATCATCACCGTTCTATAATTATAGTATCTTGCTTAAACGATTTCATGAATGGACGTACCTTTAACCCTCTTCCATCGGTCCAATCACATAAGAAAACGTTCTTTAAAGTCATTCTGGAAAAAAAGAAAGAAAAAAGAAAGGAAATGGGTCTACTGTTAACAAAATTAAATATTCTCCCGGCCATGCAAAGCTTTTCTGTGAATAAAAACGTTTTTGGTGGCAATAGTTTCATCATCTTCAAATATTTTCACATTGGATCTTTTTTGTTATCTTTAAAAAGAAAGTAAAGGATGATTTTTGATGAGAATGAAAGCTGTTGCTATTGCTTCAATTAAAGAAGCATCTATTGTATTGGGCAGACATCTTAACATATGTGACATAGAAATGTTTTCTTTGCTATGGCATACATTTTAAATTTAAAACCGTTCCCACAGTTTGATTTTTTGACACCCAACAAGATAAAAGTTTTGGAAAACTTTGTGGAAAATAAAGAAACGGACAACCTAAAATGTTGCCGTTTGGGAAAGGGTTGATGTATTTTTTGAAGAGTACATACGAGGGATGATCCAAAAGTAATGTCACAGTGCCTATAGTTTTGTTATTCGACGTTTTCTTGTACATATGAAGACCTTTAATTCAAGCTTATCGTATTCGAAACATGCTTTTCTGAATCATTTCAATATTTTTTTTATATATCGGAGAAATTAAAATGCTAAAAAATCCACATCGTGCATGTGCGCCGCACACCATAGAATATGTTGTTGTGTCACGTGATTCTCTATCGTGTTTTCCCTTACCACATTTCTCGGTTTCCCTCCCTCTCTCGTTCTCGACCATATCTCATTTTATCTGTCTCGTTCCCTTTTCTCCTTGTCTCAAACTGTTTCTCTATTTTCCGCTCCCTCTTCATCTTTTCCCTCTATCACATTCTCTCCCACTCCAATTTTCTCTTCCCCACCATTCCTTTCTTTCGGATGACACTTTATACCGAGGTCCATTCTCCCTATGACCTTACCTGTTGAGTGGAAAGTAAAACACCATTCAATCCAACCCAATAGGGAACGATTTTATCAAGTTACCGTGACGTAAATTCGGACAAACAAAAAAGTATTTCGTTGATGTTGTTATAGAATCCCGTAACTACGGCTTGATTCAAGCAGTATGATAGATACGAGATTTTATAACAGCATCGACGGTTTATCAAAACATAACGGTAAACTTGGTTTATTTTTAGCATAAAACTCGTTATTTTCTCTTCCTTTTTCTACGTTACCCCAAATACAGGGACAAAAATCACGCTTGAGTGAACACAAAAAAGCTTAAAAATGTGTCGAAAAGGTTATTTGAATACGGAAGTAACATAGAACATAGACCATCTTACAAAAATCATTTTGGATGAGTGCCATTATTGGATAATAATTATGTCATTCAAGTATGCCCAATGTGTATTGTCATGCAAGAATGGGCTTTCTGTATGACTTTTGGGTTTAAGGAATTATATCCATCATTAGATACCAAACACTCCGTGCAACTTCGGGCGTCATCCTTGGCAACGGAAATTGACGAGGGTATACCTCGTCAATTTCTGTTACCAAGGTTGACGCCCGTTATTAACGATGGGTACTATCGTCAATTTTAGTTGCTACGAAAGACACCCGAAGTTGCACAAATAGTTTGGTTTCTACTGATGGTTGGAATACCTTAATTTATTCAAGTCACAGTAGAAGGGTTTTAGCGTATTAACCAAGAACACGTT